>JAHTLZ010000129.1:64234776-64253792 GCA_023846285.1 Phrynocephalus versicolor
TTTCTTTCTTTCTTTCTTTCTTTCTTTCTTTCTTTCTTTCTTTCTTTTGTTTGGTGCAAATAGTAAAGGCTCCCCAATGCTTGCCAATGTTAAAAGGCATCCCCAGGGAACCTCAGTCAGAACCTGAGGTTGGATGGAGAACAAAAAACTTTAAATAAGATAAGAGATTAACATCCAATGTTGATGATGTTGTCAGCCTTATGACCACACAGCTGTGCCATCAGGATTCCATCCAGTGAATATAAAAGCATAGCTGGCTCAGGCTCAGTTAATCAATTTAGGTGCTAGTATCTTTAAGGATATTTCTTCCAGAGGTTAAGAGATCAAGCTCACCTTCTTTCCCCGATGTCCAATTGTTCAGGGGCAGAGCCATACATGTACTATGTATTTTGCCCAACATACCCTAGAGCAGTGGTTCTCAACCTTCCTAATGCCGCAACCATTTAATACAGTTCCTCATGTTGTGGTGATCCCTTTTTCTGCTTGGAAAGGGATCACCACAAGACCTCATTGACAGGCAACTGATGCTGGTGCCATAGAGAACTTCCCTGTAGAGGCACTCTCAGCCAATCACAGCCTCCAGTGCCATTGACTGACATCCGGTCCAACCTATCAAGCTATAATTCACTCTTCCCCCTCCCTCCCCCTCTTCCTCCAGACCCAAGCCGTTTGTCCCTTTTTCTTCACTGGCTCATGGCGACCCCTGAGAAATGGTCGTTCGACCCCCAAAGGGGTCCTGACCCCCAGGTTGGGAACCACTGCCCTAGAGGCATATGTTTCACAGAAGATGCACTTATAACAATCTCAAGCATGTTGCTGAGCTGAGGATATGCATTTTTGGGGCATATGAACTGGAAGGTAAAAACTGTCACACATTGTCTCATGAATAATTTATTTCAGCATTGCCAGGAAGACACATACGTAACATATTTTCCTATACAGAAACCAGTGTGCTTCGGACCACATGGAAGGAAAAGTTTCTCACTAGAGAAAAATAAGAACCCAGTTGGTTCATCCAAGCTCCTCAAAACTGAAGGGAGCTCTCTTTCCCTGGAAAAAGATGCCTTACTGTTCTAGGAACAGAAGGGTGGACCCTTTGGTTTGTAAGTGCCCATGATAGAACATAGGTACATTGTTTTTTGACCTCCATCTTTGGATCTATTCTAGTTGGTGATCTTACAACTCATGAGTTCTCCCACACCTACACATCTTGACACTTTGTCAAGTTACAAGACTGTAGACCAAAATGGAGTGGGAAGATTGCAGAAATCCTCTGGTCGTAGTGACAGTGGTGGGAAAGAGAGCTTATTCCAGACTTCCTCCTTAAAGAAGTAGTGAGGGTAACAACTAGTTATTTTGTTGGGGGCAGGGTAGAGAATTAGAGCAGGTCAACCATGGTGGTTCAGGATTCTAAATACAACGTGTTGACATGGACCTATCTGCATTTTAATGTTCACAATGCAGCATGTCAGCTGCTGCTAGTTGGCTATATCTTTATTTTGGCTTTGTGCCTTTCCCTGTATGATGAAAGTCACCTTTCTCCACAATTGCATTTCCAAGTTGAATCTCATGTGCTGATTTCCTGTAAGACGTTCCACTGGTAAAGTGTACATCTTCTGTTGAGGAGGGAGGAAAAGGTGTTTAAAAATGCAACACCTTATGGCTGGTGTTACGGTTACAGCATGCTTCCATCATTTTGAAAGTGTGTGGTGGCCAGAGTAGTCTTATGTTGAATAAGCAACAGATATTAGTCAGGCCCGTGACTTTGAGGCTAGGTGGGAGTGAGAAAGGTGAGATGTGTAAAGAAAAATCATGGACTACTTCCTCTATCAGCCACCTTTTTTACAATAATACATGTGTCAAAGCCAACCCATATTTCAATTTGACCTGTTTTATGCAAACCTCAGACTTTCAGTAAAAAGGTCGCCTGAGATCTGGGACACTGATCAAAAATACTCTGTGGTCTTCAGCCTGCATAGGCTATTTTCAGCACAATCCCAAAATGTGCAACAAATTAGGATTATTTATTTATTTATTTATTTATTTATTTATTTATTTATTTATTTATTTGTTTGTTTGTTTGTTTATGTACTTGTTAACTGCCAGATTTTCCCATAGGAAATGTACTTGCCATTAAATTAGAAAACAAAAGCATTTCAAAAATCACATGCTGTTACCTCAATTTATACATGCCCTTTTCCCCTCAAATACTGAATTCCTTGACTTGTATGAGCCATACGGTTTATTTAATTCCTGTACTAGAGTTATGGACTGGGCCAGAGTTACCACTAAGCAAACTAAATGTCCGCTTAGAGCTCAAACCTAAGAGGGGCACAAAACTGACCTCACAGGCTCACAGAACCAACCCGAGGGGCACAGAACCGATCTCAGAGGAGCACAGAACTGACCTGAGAGAGGCATTTTTATACAGACTAGTTTCTTGGGGAAAATGCAACTGAAAATTTATATTTTAAAATTTTAAGATAAATACCACAACAGTGCTGTGGAATATAATTATCTCTAAAGTCTTATACAACTTTTTATATACTGCAACCCAGGACCACCATAAGTGCAGGGGCTTGTTTCCAGGAATCTCCGAGGATAGTGAAATCCACGGATAAGAGAAAATGCTCTTATCCAAGGACAATGGTGGCGGAAGGGGTGCTGGGGTGCTGGGGTGAAAGCTTTTGCCTCCAACACCCCTCCAAATGGCAAGGAGGGAAGAATTTTTTTCCTTTGCTGTAGCTGAGCAGCAAAGAGAAAGGGGGGAAACTTTCTTCCCCTTTCACTGCCACTGCCACTACCGGGCACCCAGGCACACACTGGAGGGATGGAGGATGGGAAAAACCTTTATTTCCTGCCTGGCTGCCCAGCGGCAGCAGCAGTGGTGATGAGGAGAGGAGAGAATACAAAATAAAACTTACTGCCCCAATAACTGCCACCTTCCTCCTCACTGCCGCTGCCACAGCCACGGGCCAGTCAGCCATCCAGCATTTGAACTTCCGGGTCAGGTCCCAAGCAACCAATTGGAAGTTTTGAATTTCCTTCTCAAACTTCCAGTCTGCTGCCAGGGACCTGAGTGGGAAATTCAAAGTCCCCACCTCACCCCTCTGGAGGGTGCCTTGCTGGCCTGTGGCGGTGACAGTGCCAGCGAGGAGGAGGGTGGTGGGCATAGGTGGTGGTAAGTTTTATTTTTAATTCCCCCCTCCTTGCTGCCCCCCTCCACTGATCACCAGCTGTGGATAACTGAATCCATGGTTAGTGAATCAGCAGATAAGGCGGCTGTACTGTACCTTGTGGGCTATAGGTGTGATGCAGGTTTTCAGCAAGTTTTGATGGATGCTGCTGAGATTACAAAGGAGCTAGAAATACTACCAAACTTTGAGGCAGAACAAGTTAGAACAAAAAAGCAGTTTGAGTATGAAGCACAAGAGGAGGCACCACAAGATCCAAAGCAGAAATTCAGAATATGTTTCTATTATGGTGTCTTAGCCATGGCCATACAATCAGCTGAAGAGAGATTCAAACATCTACAACAATATAATACCTTGTTTGGCTTCCTGTATGACCTACAAGATCAACCAAAATGTACTGAAGATGTAAAGGGCTGTAAGAATTTGGAAAAATTATTGATGCACAATGGAAACAAATATATTGATGCTGCAGATCTGGGCTGTGAACTTTTAGCAATAGCTTGAAGACTTCCAAAGTCTATGCCACCACAAGGAATACTTCTCTTCATAGTGCAACAAAAACTCCTGGATAGTGTGCCTAATGTTTCTGCTGCTCTAAGGATCCTTCTCATACTTCCAGTGTCAGTGGCTAGTGGTAAACACAGTTTCTCAAAGGTCAAGCTTATAAAAACATATTTACACTCAGCAATGCTGCAGAGTAGGCTAGTTGGTTTGGCCACTATATCAATTGAACATGCTGCAGCATCAGCCATTGACCTGAAGGAATCAGTGACAAAATTTGCAAAAGGAAAGGCATGCAAAATGAGATTCTGATGTGGCCAAAACAGAAACATTTAAGAGACATTACAGTTCATAGGATTATTCAAAATGATTTGTGTGCTAAAATTGTTTTGTATTACAGAAAGAAAATTGAAGACTGTTCTATTCTCTGTTTTATAAAATAAAAATTTCACAATTTCAAATTTTGTTGTTTCTGTTTTTCCTACAATTTGTATGTTTTTGAAAATTTGTTGGGGGTGCAGAAGAAGTTAGGATGCTTTTACACGACCTCTAAAATCCGCTGGCAACTTAAATTCGGACCAGAGATCGTGGGGGTTTGTTCTGCTTCCTGTGTTCCCACCCTTCCGCATGCCATTGCTCCTGTCTGCGGTGAGGGGAGGGAGAAAAAAAGGGAGAAAAGAATGCAGGGTCACCTCCGCTCACCTCCGTCTGCCGTCAGAGCAGCCCCATAGGGATTCCAGGCTGTTAAAGGGTTGGGAGGACAACAAAAAACAAACAGAAGGCAAGGAGAGCCCGGCATCCACAGCTTTATAATCCGCATCTAATTTTTTTTTACCTCTGGAGACCAGGTACTTGTAAAATGTGCTGGGGTGTGCTTAGGTGGGTGTGCTCATACTTAATTATTTTTAAAAGTCCTCAGCTGGTGGGAAAACAATTTTAAGCTCTGCATCTGGGAGCCCTTTGCCCCAGATTTTAGGGGTCGTGTAAAAGCAGCCTTAGTCTTGTTTAGCGTGCAAAAAAGTCTGACACTGGCCCTAGTCATGGAGTAAGGCATGAGAGGCCTGGATTTGAATCCCTTCTCAGCCATGGAAGCTCATTGACATGTAGAACTGATCAAATCACCCCTGAAGTATCTCACTTACCTTGAAAGCCCTGTTAGGATTGCTGTAATCATTGATGGTGACCCTTTTAGAGACCGAGTGCCCAAACTGAGATTCAGAACCCACTGATTTTTTTGAAAAGTGCCAATACAGCAATTTAACATGAATACAGGTGTCTGTGAAGGAGCAATATCGGGTGCCCACAGAAAGGGCTCCGAGTGCCACCTTTGGCACCCATGCGATAGGTTCGCTAACACTGCTGTAAACCAATTCCAACTTGAATACAGATAACAACAAATTGCTACAAACATTTCTGGTTTGAACAATTTTGCTCTCAGTGTGCCATTGTGTTCCATGAGGTCTTTGGGCAGTGAAGATATGTTCCAAGTGACTGGCTGAGAGCCTCCCCAGCAGAGAGAGAGAGGGAGAGAGAGAGAGAGAGCTTCCATGCATACAGGTATTAATAGCTGAGGTACTTTTCTGTGCCTTAGTGGGAGAGGAGAAACATAACCTGAAGTCTAGAACAGTGTTCCTAGCAAAGAAACACAATGGCAAAGCATGTGGTTCTAGGTTCTGGAGGAACAGACTCCTTGCCTCACTCTTGATCAGCAGGCAAAGCCTTAAGAACAGACTGCTTCATGAGGGACTTACATGGCACAGCAGATCTAGAGGTTTGATCCTCAGGTTTGATCTTTTATGTTGGAAAACCCAAAAGTAATGAAGGGGGCTGAGAACGATCATCTAACCTGTTTCTGAGTTATCACAGAAAATAAACATCTTATGTCAAAACATGTTGGCTTTGTTGAAAGGTGCTAACTCAGCAAACATATCCTGTGGTTATGGAAACCAGCATCACATCTTCCCTTTTTTCTTTAAAAAGGAGGGGGGCATGTGACTTTTTAATATTAATCTGGAATGGCTGCTGCTTTCAAACTAACCATTTCCGTTAGAAGTTTTGTCAACAGAAATGAGTAATATGGAGTGCCCCTCGATTTGGCAGGAAGAAAATAATCAATCAAAATGCTACCAAAAAGGAGTGGCATTATTTCTAATGATGTCTACTTTCTAGGGCAGAAGAGAAGAAATTTTCCTATGCACGTGATGTCTCTTTAATGGTTTGAGCCTGGCAAATACAATCCTTGCAAATTCTGATATTAAATGACATTTTTACAGCTTGTGATGGAGTTCTTGGGTCCCAAAAGTCATTTTTGAAAGCATATTTTAGAGTAGAAGATGTTTAAAAAGATACTTCTAGAGGAAAAAAATACATTTAGAAATGCTTTTATACCTGAATGTATTTGCAATCTATATTGAATATTTAAATAAAAGTTTAAATAAGCCATGTTTGACAGGGGTATGCAAATGAGTGGATTGTAAGACTGTCATTGTATAGTTGGCAGAAAATAGATTCTATAAATTGTCCCATAAATACATTTTACTATGCATCTCTGGCAACCTGGTGAGGTACCCACATGATTCCTTTTACTCAGTATTTTGTCTTTCTTAGTCATTGGGAAATGAGTCTATCATCAAGAAATACAAGCTAGTCTGAGAAACACTGAAACTATTTTATATTTATGAAGGATTGATTTTTTCCTCTTTGATTGCTTTTGGATCAAGATGTGCTCCCAGAAACAGATACCCTGACATCTAACATGCTGACATCAAAGTGATTCACGTTAAGCATCTCCATTGGCCACTTAATCACAAACATTTCAACCTCCAGGGTTGTGCAAGTTTGGACTTTGCTTTTGGCTTGCCTTGTCATTGGTCAACTCTCATCCTGTGACTCTTTTCTGTTTCGAGGTGCTTAAAGTTAATCATGTTATTATCAGTGACCTCTCTCAATGACTTGGACAGTGCCTATAAGACCCCCCCCCTCCCCTTCTTGTTGTGGCTTTCTCAACTTACAGAGAAGTGTGTGATTAGAATAATGCCACTTCAGAGAGGAAATAACCTATTTTCTTCCTGAAGGAAATGGCACAATGTTTAAGATTGTTTGGGAGGGTTAGACATCTATAAAAGTATGAATGTTGAAGTGGATAGGTCCCCTCCCCCATTCATAAGTACTAGAAAGCAAAGAAATCCACTACAGATGTATGGTGGGAATATTCAGGGCAGATAAAAGGAAGTGATTCTTTGTACAGCACACAATGCTGTGGAATTTACTGATTTAGTCATAGTGCCTTAAATTAGACAGACGTTTTGGAAAAATGGGATATCAGTGTCTTCCTTCCAGTATTAGCATTCCATAGACAACTGATTGGCCACTGTATGAACAGAATGTTTAACATAATAGGCTACAAGTCTGATCCAGGATCACTGCTTATATATTCACCAGCTCTTTAATTTTCCTGCATATAGAAAGGCAGTGAATCTCTTGAAGTGCTTCTGGAGGGACAATTATGGTTAAACCTCAGTTCAAAGGTTCGTGCTGGTTAATAAGCACAGGACAACAGGTGCCACACATTGACTGATAACATTACAAGTTTTATTTTATATAAAACACAATTTTATAGGTCTGGTTCTTCAAGGCACAACTGGATCACTTTTGGATCCTACAAGCTGCTTACCAAATTGTGATGTACATGCCCACACTTTTATTTCTAGTGCCACCACCTTAATTATTATTAATTATAATAAGAGAGTCTAACACCAAGGTATATATTTTCAAAATGAAATTTGTAACATTTATTGATTTACAATTGGATTTTCATTATTATGTATATAGTGATGACCAATTATGCTTTAATACAATGCAGTTCACAATACTTCTTATTTAGTCATACAGTTATTTTTGTTTATGTTTATATATCAGTCTTTATACCAGACCCTATCCAGCCTCAAGATTTCACTCCTAACTGACTGTTAAATAACTTTCTTAGATCTTAACTGCTTTATGACTCTCTGGCTTCTCTCTTTTTACCACAAGGTTTTGTGCATTTATAATCTTTAGCCACACACACCACTCAATGATTGGCTACTCTAAACACTCACATCAATATTCACAAATAGCAATACATATGCATAACCAACCCTGTTTGTCACACATGGTGACCATTTTTATTAGCCCATGAACTTTAGTAACGAGGTAGAAGTTGCTGAGCAGCAGTTGATGGTGCACAGTGTCAGTAATCAAAAAGGACAAATAAACAATGAAATAATATATTACACCACCAAATCAACCCACCCTATGGATCCCAACACTCTAGACCAGTGATGGCGAGCCTATGGCATGGGTGCCAAAGGTGGCACTCGGAGCTCTTTCTGTGGGTACCCAACATCACCCCTTCACAGCCACCTGTATGCAAGTTAAATTGCTGCATTGGCACTTTGTGAATAATTAGTGGGTTTTGAATCTCAGTTTGGGCACTCAGTCTCTAAAAGGTTCACCATCACTGCCCTAGACAATGGCTGAAATTGAGGAAACACTTTCTGGAAGCATCACAAGCTGTAAATATTAAATCATAAGGCTAGGCTAAACCTATGGAAAACAAAAACAACACACCTTGCTGAATAGATGAATGTGAAAGAGTGTCTCCCACCAGGACAAGACTCTGATTGGACCATCTGGAAATCACTTTGAAGCAATGCATGAAGATCAAAATTTTATCAAGTAAAACTGGACTACTCGGATACAGGACACTTTTTCGGGAACTGTGGAGAAATTCAATTAATACAGCATTTATATGCAAGCAATGTGTGTCCCTCCATGTGTACAAAATAAGATCCAGTCAATGGCCAAGATAAAACTATTGATAAAGCTTGCCAGGGGTCAAAAATTGCCAAATTATTTTAACATTTTTATTTATATGAACGTTTACCTTTATTTCATATATGTTCATATGCAGTGACAAACGCTTCATAAGACAAAAGACAAATGCCTCATAAGAAATAGGAAGAAATAAATTTTTGGGAATAGACATGCTTCACATGACAAATAATTCCCCATGGGCTGCCTCGCAAGACGAAAAACTGTTCTGCATGTACCCAGGGAAAAACACCCGGTTATTTTTTCTTTATTCTAGCCTCCGGAATGGATTAATCAGTTCCCAGTGCATTCCTATGGGAAACCACAATTCATAAGACAAAATGTTCATAAAACAAATTGACCCATAAAATGAATTACATTTTGTTTTAAGGGGTACCACTATATTTAAATTGTGCAACGAATTCTGTGATGTCTCAGAAGACACTAGCAGAAAAAGCCTTGTGCACTCTAGTGATTGTTAATAAACTTTCATGTTAGAATGGACTGAATATATTGCATGGCTACACCTGGCTGAAAATTATGCAAGTGGTACAAATTCACAGCAGCATTTAATAGCCTGATGAACCTCCAGATGGTTTGGCCAGAATCCTACTGATGATTTATGCATGCATAACTGAAACTGTTTAAGTAATGGCAGTGAAACTCCAACTATTTAACAAGACATCAGCCATATTCTTAGTCAAGTGTGACTAGATGTATGGCCAGGACTGCAACCAGTGCATCCTTAGTGAGCACAATTTGCTACCACACTGTACTGAATTTGACACACATGAGAAAAATAATCAGTCAGATTCTGGCCCTTAGATTACTTCAATTCCCACACTCTATTTCCTTGTGTGTCCTTTAAGGAGAAAGGCAGGGTGCAAATATTTCAAATAAATCTTGTTCAGTCGTCCAAGCTTATGGAAAGAATGAGCCAAGCCATCTGGACGATGCCATGTTATCTACCCTCAACCAGGTTATCTAGTAGTTACTATAAGAAACACATCTTTGGGGTGTTAAATATATGTGCTGTCTCCAAATTGCCGTGACAATCACTCAGGTAACCTAGTTTAATCATGCCAAAGCATGACTGTAAAAGTTAGTGGGCAGCAGGAAAAAAGCACCTACACCATTGAACCTGACCTGTGTGTGTGCAAGTTTCTGATCAAAGCAAAAGATAAGAGAGAGCAAGAAAGAGGTCATCTCTTCTGTCTATACTTTGATGTAGGGACTGTGCAAATCACATGTACAAATGTTAATTAAGGTTTTCAAAATGTTTCCTTTTGTTCATTGTTTTTCCACTTGTGTTTGCTGATAAAAAGGTATAGGAGGCATCCTCTTTTTCATTCATAAAGTAAAAAAAGTAAACAGAACAGACAATCATCACCAATTTAATAAATTACTTAACTGATTCCCCACTTTTGCATAGGCAAAAATGCCAGAAAAAGCCAGTAACCATGTTGGCTGGGATATTCTGGAAGTTGCAGTCCAAAAAAGTAACATTTTTCATCTCTGGGTGAAAACACTTTTGGGTTATTTTAAAGTGTGCTTTAAACTTAGACATTTGCTATGAATTGTGATTCTTTGTTCACCACATTTTATGGGTATCTTCATATTATATACTGTATTTTTCCTGGGTTTTAGGCCTTAGAAAATCATACGATGGAGAAAATTATTTGGATTGTTAATGTTGTTGCTTTTTTTAAAAACAATAATGCTGCCATGGTGCTTCCTGGAACTCACAGTTCCTTAGAAGGCACCCTCAATTGAGGCTAACAGGCAATGAGAGTTATTGTCCCATTCTCCCTGCCCAGGCAATCCATCATCATCATTGTCACAAAGTAAAGTCAGGCACACCTCCTGGGTGTGGAGAATGTTGAGAGCTGTAGTATCATTGCCCATCAGGCTCTAAGAGAGGGCACCTACCAAAGAACTACAACTCCCAGAAAGTATTGCAGGAGCTTTCTTTTTGAAACATTTAACAACAGGTGGTAAAGACCAAATCCATGCAGCATCAAGGGTAAGCCTTTCTCTAAATGGCAAATGGTGGGGATTTGCCTGGAATTTAAGGCAGAGAATTTAAGATAACCTGCCCAATCTGCCCAGTCTTCTATGCAGTTTTCTTTATTCCAAACCCATCAAAACTTGGGACTGTCAAGTTTCATACTGGATGTTTATATGTGTCCATGTATTGGGGTGGGGGAGCAGATAATTAATGGAAAATTCAGATGAATGTTTTAAAACACTTTTAATACCACTTTAACTGCCATGGCTCCATCCTACAGCATATTGGGGTGTCTAGTTTGATTACTTATGCACTCTCTAGACTTGTGAACTCTAGTGTTGTTTTACGAATTCCCTGGGATTCGAATAATATCAGAATGTGCTGGACATAAATAAAACCTACCTTTCTTCCTCATGTGCGTGTCTATAGATAATAAAGAATTATAATGGGAGTGGCTCTGGAGACTTAAGGCAAAGATCAGATAAACCATCTGCTTCAGGGCTAAAGAATGACACTGAAGCAAAAGAAACGCTTCGTTTTAGAAAGAATTTAGTCACTGATGATGTCATTATCATCAAAACAGTTAAAACATATACAAACAGCACATATGTTGATGCTTGGTTGGTCCTAGTAAAGACTGTGTGGGAGGAGGAGGATGTGGGAGGAAGAAGAGGTGGAAGGGAATGACACCTGCAAGAAACTATTCACTAATGCTCATGAATCCAATGCTTGATTTTGGTGTGAATAAAAACAAATACCATGGAAAACAGGCAATCTCAAGCCAGCTCTCTGAGCCCGAGACTGAACATAGTTCATGAGCAGAGTCTTTGCTACATTACTGCAGTTGAACCGCTGTGTCATGGGTCTTCACCTCCCACCTAGAACAGTAGTTCCCAACAGAGGGGCTTTAGATGTTCTTAGAATAGAACTCCCAGAAGCCTTCACCACTAGCTGTGCTGGCCAGGGTTTCTGGGAGTTGTAGTTCAAGAACATCTGGGGACTCAAGGTTGGGAGCAGCTGACCTGGAAGGTAAAAGCACCAAATGAGCTTCCCTGAGAAGAGAGTTTAGGGACAGGCTTGGTGGGCAAATCTGGAGTGATGCCCATGTGGGGCCTCTCCCCATCTTGGCTCCTCCTCAGATTGGCTTGTGGTCGTAGGAGACAAGGAAGGACCACTCCAACTCCTGATAGGACTCACTGCTGTGAAGTGCTTCAGCTGATGAATGGGCCTCTGGCTGGTGTGGGAAGGGGGAGGAAAAGCGTGGCACCTGTGGTGCTTCACGCCCATCTCTAAGAGAGCTCCAAAATGAAGTGCATTAGGTCCCAATTTCCCAGGTGTTTTTCCTATATTCAAACAGGAAGGGCCTGGAGGAAAGACTTCAGAACAGATCTTGGTGCACAGGCAGGTTGATACAGAAGGGGGGAAATTCCTTTGGGAATCCATTTTAAAGGTAAGCACCAATACTTTGAATTCAGTTTGGACAGGGAGTTAAAAGAAGGGGGGAGGCCTCTTGGAGTTAAATTCTAAGTGAACTACTGCAATTAGCAGCTATGCAATTTTGAATTAATAATTCTTACTATCTGACCAGAGAAGGTAATATGGGTTGTGCTCCTTTATATAATAATTCAGCAGGAGCTTTGGTCAGTAGGAAGTGGGGAGAGGCAATTTCCTTTGCCACTTTTGACTCCTTTCTGCCTCATTTCCCATAATTTGGCGAAGAACCTACTAATTCTTTAGAGCAAATGTTGACAGGGAAACTGCAAGAAGTTGAAAATTGCCCGCTTTTCCATCCCACTGACATCTCAAGCAGCCTTCACTGCAGGGACTTCATCAGATGCGCTCTTCAGGTGTGGGGGCGTGCAGGACTGTTAGTTTGCAAGACTGGGGTGAGAAGCCCAATCCTCTGCTTCAGATACAACTTTACTTCAACATTGCTGCTTCCTGCCTCATGTCAGGCATATCTGACGAAAATTATCTTGACAAAAAAAATTGTATCTAAAATTAACTTGACAAACTACATTGTCATGTTTAGAGTTTTGGTACTTGCTTTGAAAAAGTGGATATTGTCATTGAAAGCTTGCAACTATTTTTTAATTTTTTATTAGTGGCCTATAACGGTACAAGCTGTAGCCTAATCTTGCATTTGTATTTTGTAATGGCCGCACGGCTCCCCCTTTTTATTTCAGTGATTCTTGGGAGCTGTTAACATGGCCATGATTTTAAATAGCAGTTTGACAGATAACAGTTTAGTCCAAAAAGACAATTTATTTATCTAAAACATGTTTACACCCACCTTTCTCCTAAAAAAAGGACTCAAGGTGGCTTAGATGATTAAAAACACAACATTGAAGACTGAAAACAGTAAGTTATTACAATATTAAAGAAAAATTAAAAACATTATATTAAAAACATTAGGCTAAAATGCAGAACAAGCAATGTAACTCAACTCCCTATATTCTATGTTCTTCTTAATTAAACCTAATACAGGTACATGTCAGAAGATTATGATATAATTTATAAAAAGAATCCCATTGAAAAAGTTTGAACATCCCTAATAGGATAATAACAACCTCTCATATAAAAATATTAAGCAATAAATTATGTAACAGGCCTTCCATTGTGCAAAAGTGTAAAGCATTGACAAAAATGAGGTATCTGAGTTGATAAATAAACTCTTTCATTAAAAAAATATGGCTATATACTGTAACTGGCTTTCTGTCACATTTTCCCCCATCTAGTGGTTACACTGAAACTTTTTTTAAAAAATAGATAACAGTTTTCCTGTTATGAAGAACTTTTGGTTTCAATTTCTCATTTTCAGCACGAGATATTCTTCAATGTAGTTAATGAGAATGTCAAATTCTCCCATTGCTTTGTATATTCCCTTTTCCTGGAGCTGTGGAGGAAGGGAAGGAAGGAAGAAGGATTATTTATTGTGCTGCCAAAATAGATATTGCAAGAAAAATAAGCAGATTGCGTTTATCATTTTTTTTACTTGGAGACCTGGCATGTGAAAGAGCACTGTGTGCAAGGGTTTTGGTGGCTCAGAGCAAGAAAGGGGCTAAGGAGGGTGAGCACAAATGGGAACCAAATAAGTCTCCCCCTCCAACTTCTCCTCTGTAAATTGCACAAGAGGCCCATGAATGGAGCACACTTCTGCACTTATGAAATGAGGCTCCACCCAGCTTGGATCATGGGTCACCTACTGTACAGTTAGTGGCATAATGGTAAATTTGTAGTGATAAATTTGGAAGTGCAGGTGCCTCATAATGGTAATTCCCACGACACCACACTCCCACCACAAATGGAGAGTTCAAAATATTCGGGCAACCGAATCAGTCCATATCAATGAATGAGAAACAGGGTATTTTGTCAAGTTAATGCCTCTTAATTACTCTTTGAAGATCTAATTAGCCTCAAATACTTTGTCAGAGGTTGCTTGCAGCAATTTATTGTTGTTGAAAAACCCAATCTCTCTCTCAGCTGCTCTGAGGGTTGCCACTAAAATCCATACCTGTCAAGTTTTGGATCTGAAAATAAGGATTTTTTTCCAACAACCACCACAAGCCATCCCATCACCACAACCAAGTTCTAGTATCTCTTAAATTTTAAGATAGGTGTACAAACTATCTGAATACTGTGTGTAAGTACGTAATGAAACCTGATGTGATATAAATTTAGGAGGCAGATGTAGCTAAATTCTGCTTTTCTTCTTACAGGGCCTACATTGTTCTCATGCCCACATTCATCATGCTGTAATCTTTTATTTCTTTCAGTTACAAACATATGTCCACTTTATCTGTTGTTTCTCTGTAATAAAATGACTTAGTCTCTGATCATAAGCAGGGTTCAAATGAGATAGCCTTTGTATGGGCAGAGGAGGCTTGATTCCTCTCCCTCTCCTTCTTAGTCAAAGAGGGGACTTCGCTCCCTCAGTCTCTTCTTAGGTTGTTCCTTTTGCCACACAGGCAGCCTAAACAATAGCCCTTCTCTAGCAGGGGCAGCCAGAGATCTACATTTCTAAAGCTGTTTTCCAGGTTTTGTGAGCTAATCTTTACAACAACTAAAGAATTAGTCTGCCAACTGTGAATGGCTTGCCTGGCAGGTACCAGATTTTTTTTAAAATACAAGACATTTCCAGGAAATTAATAATCTGGGAAGATGGTGGGAAAGAGGGGTAAAAAACAGGATTTTCCTGGATAATATGGGACACTTGACAGGTATGCTAAAATCAGGTTGAATAGATAAACCTGAGGGGAGTGGTAAATGTTATCATAGACCCTGTTGCCCGGAAAGCTCCAGAGCTTCATCTCTGCAATCCATGGTTAGTTACACTACACCATTGCTTATCAACATGAATTAACAGTCGCCATGGCCTTACTCAGTTCTTCAAGAAACATTCAGTTTATGAATGTGGGATAGTCCTTGACCATTGCCCATCATGCTGATGGCTTAGGAGAGTTGGAGTCCTGTTTCTGAAAACTGTAATTTTTTTATTGGTGAGGGACCAGGGCCAGAACCATGATCTTTCTCACACAGGACAAAAATGGATTCAACCACCACCACCCGCCCCTGCTAGTTGCGGCCCTGGAGGTGGGGGAGAGAAGATTTACAAGACGTCTCTATACAGAAAATGAGAGTCGAGTCCTTCTAAACAGGAAGTTAAATATTTCTTTATGCAAGTGAACATATTTTGGTTTTAATGAAAGAACTAGTTGAGGTGACACAAGGACAGAATCCTACTTGCAGCAGTTGCTATCACTGACCATCTGATTGTCCTTTGGTTGCATGACTGTGTGATGGGCTGCCCAATAAGCTGAAAGGCTCCTTGCTCATGGTATACCTCAATAAGATTCTGGCCAAAGAATCTGAGAATCATTTATGATGATACAATGAGCACACTTGTATGTGTTTAATCAGTGGCAAGCTACAGAGGAGTGTGCCCTATGTTTTTTGCCTGATAGGGCTTGAACCATCTGTTTGGATACAATATTGCACCGTAAGCTTTATCATATTGTAATCTTCCTCTTCCTTTTCTTGATTCTCATATCGTGATAGCGCTGAAAAGCACTTTCCTTCAAAGCTCAACAGCACTCTGTACAGTGCCTTTCCCGCCAGCCTTGAAGGTCATCCAGATCTAGATTTGTGTGTGTGTGTGTGTGTGTGTGTGAGTGTGTGAGTGCGCGCACACACTCAATGCCATTACCAAAGCAACTGAAATAGGAAGGAGATATGAGCTGCCCATACTTTGTACACTGTGTTCTGAAGGAAGCATGACTCATCACAAACATACACACGGCTTTTCCACATAAGGAGCAGCGCCTCTTAAAGCCAAGCGGCAACAATTTTAATAAATTATATCAGGTCATGACAGATAGGAAAGTTTAGCAATGCAGCAACCTACCCGTTTGTAGGTTTCTTTTATATTCTTTATTGTATCATTCTTCTTTTCACATATGAAGAATTTATGCTGCAAAGGAGTAGCAAAAGGCACATTAGTTCACTAGCTTCTTTTGGGGGATTCTTTCAGAGCTCTACTCTAAGATACAAGACTGGGTATCCACCAAAGCTACTAACTTTTATATACAGACGTTAGTTTGAAATGTGCATGTATCTGTTTTATGATGCTTATCTGAGCATCACATGAAAAAGCTATATACTTCTTTTGACACTGAAAGGGGCATGCACCAAAATCTACAGCAGCTATCAATCAAAGTAGAACACTGTGTGTGAAGAGACAGAATACTTTGGGGATATTTCCCATTCCATTCCTTAAGAATCTAAAGTAAAGTACTATAAACCATCAACTGTGAGATCCTGCTACTTCATCCACTTGGATTCCAAGTCCCCCCGAATTTTACATTCATGCTTTTCTGGACACCAATATGTAATGGTATATTCCAGGAATTCCCAACCCCAAGGTCATAGACTGGGATTGGCCTGTGGGCTGTGGGGAATTGGGGCACACAACATCTCAGTGGCCAGTGAGGTCCCCTAAGGAGTGCACGTTCCCACACCCACTCCATGGGGGACTTTGACTACTGCATACATCCATCATGACCATTTTTGTTTTGATTGAGATGTAACCAGAGAGAGGGGAGGGGAGATATGCACATGTGCACGCATAAGCTTATAAACTGGCCCCTGGTGCCAAGAAGATTGGGGACCACTGGTATGTTCTATATAAGGATACTGGCTTGTTGAAAGAAATGTTTGCATCATAAAAACCACCTGTATACTAAACTATTAAAAGCCTCTCTCCGGGAATCCTGAGAACTGTAATGCAGTGAAAATCTCTAAGTCTCTGCTTTTATCAAAGGATTAGAACCCCAAAGGAAAATGCCGAGGCAATTTGATGCAAATAATTTCTGCCTTTCATGGGTTATGCTTGAAGATGCACCACTAATATCACTATCTGGGTTTCTTTTTCCCATTCTCCATTGTTTTTTGTTAATTATCTCATTACAGTCAAGTTTCTCAGTGGTACAGGGTCTGTAGCACTGGTAAGGGGTGGGGTGGGGATTGATGCTTTTCATTGTAAATGAACTTCTCTACTGTTTTCACTCCTGGCAAATGTCCAGCTTTTTTGATTGTGTAAGGTCCCGAATATCCCTTAGTCCTGAATAAGAGGTTTTTTAAAAAGGGGTTTTCTACTAGTCTACTAAACAGCAAATCTGAGGAAGTAGACTTGTCCACCAAAGCTCAAATTAAAATATATAACTTAGATTTTTGGATGCCACAACATTTTAATTTTCTTTCATTTTTATTTCTCTTTTAGTTTTGCTTGACAAGCAGCTAGGCAACGCCTCCATGGCGTTTCATGCTTGCTGAGTCATACTGTGACTAGATGACACACTTTACAGATTACCACAGCAAAGTAATTTGGGGCTGTGGGGTTGAAGACAGCTCAAGATTTTGTCTTCACAGCCAACAGAAGCACGAGCGATTAGGTAAGGATTTAATTTAACATTTGTATGGATGTTCAGTCCAACTTCTTTATGTTTTTTCAGTCATGAAATCTGCTGTCTGTAAATTCCCAGTGTTGACAAGACAATGATAAGCTATACCACTGAGTAATTGAATGAAGATAGCTAATTCAAAGTCTATTGGGTTGATTGCCTTTCTTCTTTGTAGGCATTATTGCTACATGTAGAATTAAGCACTGAGAAAATGTCAGCATTCTCAGAAGTGTCTAATAGTTTAGAAGATTGTCCAGTTTATAATTCAGTATACTAGCTCTCCTACTATTTTCTGTAGATTTTTGGCACCAGTCAGTTTACTAGACTGGGCTTTGAATGAAGTGGACATTTTCCACTTGATAGACCTTTGGATGAATTTCTTCTGTTCATATCCTAAGTCACAAACACAGAATATGGCAATGCCTTTGTGATTTTCTCTTGGGAGTTACAATATACATAGACAATGGAATTTTAAAAAGGGAAAAATACTTACACAACGCTTGATGGTCTGTTTCAGTCCCAGCAGTGAATTGCCAAGAAAGCCAACATTCTGCTCAACCACGTTGCCGGTGGTCACTTTGGGTATGACGTCTTCCAGATAGAATTGGATCATTTCTGCTACTGACTGGCACCCCAAGTACCCCTAAAGGGAAAGGAGCAAGACTCTGTGATAAGGTGCCATGAAGAGAACATCTCAAGAATAAACTGAGATTTGGTTCCATGAATGGTGAGGACCATACAAAAAATGCTGTGGTTCTAAGCAGCCTTTTTAAAAAGATTCCTTCCACTTAAGTGATGCATCAGGAAAAACTATCAATTCTCCCGTTCATCATCTCACACAGAATTGGAGACTCATACCACCAAATTTGCTTGTTAATGTACAGAGTAGGATGAGAAAAGTAGACCTTTGGCTCTTTCTGCAACCCCAACCATTCCCTGGCTGCTTCTTTTTATGCGGAGAAGAAGTATTTGCTATTTTATCATTTACCACCCCAAATTATTAATTTTTTGAAACCGGTAATGGTCTTTTAATAATATTGATGAGCTGTCAAGTTCATTCTGACTTACAGTTTCCCTTCCCACAGTTTTACAAATACAGTATAGAATATTCAGAGGTTGTTTATCACTTCTGACTTCTGGAAGAGCTTTGGGACAGTGCAGATTACCCAGGGCTACAGAGACTTTTGCCAAACACCCAACACAATGAGCTATTCAGCCAGACTAATGGACTTCTAGCCACATCATTTCATATTTTTTGCCACTTCATTGGCATTTATGGTGGTATGTGTGGCTTCTAGACAAATGTAGAAAGCAAAAAACCTCATACCACTACAAGTAGTTTCTGGGCAGTTTACAGTTTTATTACAGTATACAGGCTACACATAAAAGTGCCCCCTAGACACATCAGAGCTGTCCATCCTTGCCTTTAATGGTCGATGCTGATGTGAAAAGGTAAATTCATTCATTCATTCATTCATTCATTCATTCATTCATTCATTCATT
>JAHTLZ010000129.1:64253802-64274009 GCA_023846285.1 Phrynocephalus versicolor
ATTCATTCATTCATTCATTCATTCATTCATTCATTCATTCATTCATTCATTCGTTCGTTTGTTCATTCATTCATTCATTCAAGCAGCATTCTGATCTTCAATAGCAGAGAAGTTTGGCAGGGAGAATGAATTACAGTCCAAAGATGTTCCCATCAGCTATTTTGAGCTTCTGCTCTTTATCCATTAAAACATACGGTGAATGAAGTGGACTCAATCTTATGGAATCTCGGTGCTTTTAGAAGCAAATCACTTTCCTACATGTGTTTTGCATTCTTGTCTATTCTCCTTTTCAGAGTCACCCTTCAGAACCCTAATATTATACAGTAATTTTGACAAAGGCAGCTAGTAATTGCCCCTTCTTGCACAATTTCCTTTAAAGTGTAGGAATATGAGCTGGGAAACTGATACTTCTCCTCGGTAATGTTCTGATATCGATAAGAACAATCTTCCTGTAAGAAAAAGGATCTTAGAATATACTTCTACCAAAACATATACAAATACGACCACACCTTTCCATAGCCCCAGAGATTACCATAACTTTGCAACCAAAACAATTATAATCTCACCTTGAAATCTTGCAATAAATCTTCTTTTAACAACATGATGTCCATCCGATCATCTCTGGTTTGCTGGAAGCATATCCAGTGAAATATTAGTTTTATTAACCCAGGGAAACATGAACACAGATTTTTTCACTTAGGAAAGCATGAACACTTTAACTTATCAGTAAAGATAATAGATCTGAAAGCCTTCTTAGATCTGAAACCATTTCTTATCTGAAAGATCTCATCTGCTAATATCTAAAGCCATGACTAGTTTTGTTACAAAGTTTATAACTGTTCAGGATTATATATCTTAAAGTGAAAGGTTTATATCTGATGGAGAGGAATTCAAAATGCTCATAATGTATGATAGTCCCATACAAATAGCCCCTAGTCTCCACTCAGGGTGCCTAAAAAGAGTTTAACAAAGTTTGCATATTCATTATAACACAAAATAGAATAATTGCAACAGGAAAGCAATTTAGGATGCCTCATTTCATGGGACAGTACAGGCACCAAGGACACACTGTACTGAAAAATGTTCTCTCACACATTTATTTCACATATCACAAAGTTATCTGTCTTAAACTGCTGTGCACAGAAGTGTAACTGTTTGTACTTTGTCCTCTTCCTAAATTCCAAGAAGAAACGTTATACTTACAAAATAATCTTTAACCTTATTAAATGTGACTCTCAGCTCTCTCAGCCTACGAGGCAGGTTGTCTGCAAAATATCGACAGCTGCTTTTGTTCAGATTAGGATGCACCGTTGGCAGGCTGAGCACCAGGGACAGCAACGTAAGCGCTGCAAGCGGGTTCATGTCTTCAGAGAGTTCCTTTGTGGTCTGGCTGGGTTTTGCAAGAGGCAAGGAAGCTGATCTGCCCATCACCTTGATTGGCTCTAATTTATAACCCCAAGCAGCACAAACTTTCTTCCGCATTCCATTGGAGAGGAATTTTCTAAACCTAAATGTCAATCTTTCCCCTTTCGATGTTTATTTGAAAAAAAAAATGCTTATAGAAGTAGAATTAGGCACACACAACCATTTTTTAACATGATTTGCTTCTTGAAAATTTTACTGAGCTTAAACAGAACAGAATGCATTTCCATTATCTCGACATATTGTCCCTTTAGGTAAATACTTCTATTTTGAAGATGGCTTTATAGTTCTAAGCATCTATTTAGGGGTGCTGTTTTCCCTTCTGAATTTTGAAATTGAAGTCTCTAGAAAATACAATGCAATGAAATATGATTCTTAAATACACACACTTGCAAGCAAAGTTTTATCTTGACATAAATAGTTTTATAAGGATATCTATTAATTATAAAGCAGTTAAATATGTCTAGGTTATTACTGTTGTTATGTGCTATCAAGTTGCATCTAATTAATAGTGACTATAACATAGAACAACGTGTACTTGACACCCAACCTGGCAGTATTGTATGCTGAAGAAAACACCTGCCAGGTAATCTGGCTGTGATTCATCTAAAAGTGGCCTTCTCAGGTAGTTGAACTAATTTTTTGGTCATAGCTCTCAGGTGGGAGATATGTGTTGGGCTTTGGGTCTAAAGCAGAGCTTCAGTGGTAATTGTTTTTCTGGAGAAATAATGTAGAATTAATTTATAGCTTTAGTTAAACACAGTTCACTTCATGGTTTCTTAAGTATAATATTGCTAATCCCATATTTACAAGTCCTTCAATATTTTTCACTATTCTCTTCACATATCATAGGATTTTAAGGTTTTGTCTGATTTTTTTGTTGATTCCAATTATATTTAGTATATTCCTGCTTTGCTGCCTTTGCTTAACTTAGCTAACTATGCATCCCAGGTTTCTGTCAGCCAAAATCCAAGCCATCATTGTGAGGTCTGCATAAATTATTTTACTCTGGGGTCAGTGGCTTGCCCCTTAAAGTGTCTTGGTAAATCTGCTTTTCTAGTGTTTCCCCAGGCTGTCCTTTTGAAAGCTTCTCATCAAAATGGTGTGGTCATTCATTTGCACTGGCATAATATTTTTAACAAAGATGCAAATGTGTGTGTGTGTGTGCAGGGGAAAGGCATGAGTCAAGAAAATGGATTCACACTCATATTTTACACCAGGCAAATGGACTGGAAAAGCAACACCAATTTTATCACTTCCCATATCATAATTGTATTTCAGCAGTTCTCCTGAATCTGCATGGCTTTTCCTCACAAAATGCTGACTATCAGTTAAAGAGATGTAAAACTGGCAGGAGACAAAAGAGAACAAAATTTCATGACAACTATCCTAAAAGAGCATAGCAATTGCCAGTACAGTGAAGCCTCCACCTTTGAAATATTTGTTGCAGACCTCATCGGTCAAATTCTCAATGTAAAAGGTCTCCTGGAAGTGCTGTAATATGATCTGGATTTTAACATTTGGAATGAGGCAGATGGGCTAAAAGGAGCCTCACGGTGCAGTGGTTAAACTATTGTATTACAACCAAATCTCTGTTCATGACCCAGGTTCAATCCGAAGTAGCTGGCTCAAGGTTTTTCCAAACTTCCATCATTACTGTTTTAGATGCTGTATTGATTTTATTGTTTTATCTTTATTGTTGTAAACCGCCCTGAGTCCTCTTTGTGGGAAATAGAGCGGTATATAAGTGTGAAAAATAAATAAATAAATAAATAAATAAATAAACTGAGTGCCCAGATTGTGATGCGCATGAGTAATGTGTAGCCTGCATAATTAAATTGTAAACCACCTATAGCTTGCTTTAAGCACAACGGGGTGGTATATAAGTAGCACACGATGCTTTGCTAACTTGGATTGAGCCGTTTGCCAAATGCCCACACGAGTACAGACATACGGATGGAGCATGTGGGACCACTGATCTTTGCATCCTATGCAGTATCTGTATAGAAATGCATTCCCCGTAGGGATGGGCACAAAACTGGAAAATATTGTTTTGTTTCATTACAAAATGAATTTTAAAGTAGTATTGTTACAAAATGAAATGAAATGAAATGAAATGCTATGGTCCCCTGGGTCCTAGGACCCAGGGGAGCAAGTGATTTTAGATAGCCCCCTGAATTTTGGAAAGGTTTGGGGGTCACAGAGCTGAGTTATGAAGCTCCAAACGGGGTGCCCCTAGGAAAAAAAACCTTTGTATTTGGAATCAATGGGAAGTGGAAGCAGCGCTATCGCTCACCCAATCAGCTTCCTATTCCAATCAAAAAGTTTTTTCCCCTAGTCCCCCCCCCCTTTGGAGATTCATAACTTGAACCCCAAATCTTTCTAAATTTCAGGGAGCTTGCAGGGAAGAGCTTTAAGGAAGCTTCCCTGCCATTTCCTCTAGAATGAATCATTTTGTTCTAGAGGGAAAATGGTGTTTCATTTCAAAAAGATCCAAAGTCTTACGACATGATGAAACAGCGTGTCATTTTTCATATGGTTCCCATCCCTAATTCCCCCTCTTAAGTGCTTGTGTTGGAATGCTCAATACATTAAACTAAGGAAAAAGAGCGTTTCTGGCCCCCTTGACCTCCTGCAAAGCTTCTTTGATGTCCCTTTTGAACAATTTTGGATGAATTAACCTTTACTAGACCGTCACTATTTTTACACCCCTTTAGATTTATACTCTGTCTAGTTGAACAGCCATCTGATCTTTGACATAATCAACTTGATCCAATATGGGAATGTGATCAATCAGCGGTGAGTGTTGGAATGTTCCTTGAGTTGTTTCCTTGCTGGTGATTGTGTCATTGTGTGTTTCTCAGAAGCAAAGAGACTTCTAATAACTTCGTGTAGGTTGCTGAACTCTAGATCTGCATATCTGGGCGTATGGAACCATGAGGTGAGAATTGTCACACATACAACAATTTCCTCCAATGCTGTTCATTTGCATTTGCATTTTTCTATCAAAATAATATACGGTATATATTTAGTTTTTCTCACTTTTTGTGGTTAGATGGGGGGGGGGGGAGTTGAAATATCAGCCGCAATTTTTGACTCTGCTATATGTATACATTTCCAAGCTTCCATCTCCAGTTTGCCACTAAATAGGAAACATCACCTAACTCTACTCTCACTTCTCAGAATACCTGTTTTACCTGTGGGACTAGTTTGGCTTGGCCTGGTAAGAGGGCAGAGTTTTTTTCTTTTTCTTGACCTAACTCCCTCTGTTTCCCCAGAACTGCTATTAGTCATATGGGGGGGGGGGGGGAATCACCTGTATGATTCTTGCTGTGATTGCATGGAAGCATGGTGGCAAAATAGAAGTGAAAAATATGCAGCCACTTTAAAGAACTACTGGATAGCTCCATTGTTTACATATCTGACTGTGGAACCACTTTACTTCCAGTTTTCCAGAACAAGAGATTTTCCAAGTCCCACAACTGTCACAGCTATTTACATTCTCATGTTGGCAGATATCCTTATCACTAGAATCATGGATCTTCTGTAGTTTGATCCTCAGACTTTAGAATATAAATCCCTTGCATACTGTATATATATATTTCTTGCCCTTTGTTGAGTTGTTTTATACTACATACCATATTTACTCTATCATTTTTTGTTTTTTGTTTTCTTTTCATTGATGTATTGTTCCTTTTGGGTCTGTCTTGCCCTTTTGTTCAGCTACTGGAGTTCCTTTGGGAAGACAGGTGGTATAAAAATGATCACACACACACACAAACACACACACACACACAAAACCAACAGATCAAAAACAACGTAGATCAGCAGCAAAACCACACGAGAACAGAGAAATCAACAAACCAATAACATGCATTGAACACAGCTGATTCCCAGGGAGACACATTTCCTGAGACAAGCATTATGACTATAACCCCAAGCCCAATACACACATATTTGTATTTACATAAATACATGCATATGTATGTTTAAAGATTAGGGTACAGAAGCTTGCAACTTTAATTGCTACTGAAGGACACTGGTCTGCCAACAGATAATCCCTTGCAAAAAGAATTGGAACACAGTTGTGATATGACTGGAGGAAGTGGATTATTTTTCTTCCATACAATTCTATGGCTGTTTGTTCCTTCCTTCATTCTTCTATTCCTTTTTTCCTTCCTCCTTTACTTCCTGTTATTGAAGAAAGGACATAAGATTGATAGATCATCTTCATAAAGGTGGAATTGAAGCATGTGTAGCATATTAATTCAGTGGGATTATTTATTTATTTATTTATTTATTTATTTATTTATTTATTTATTTAAAAGGACTTAAGGTGGCTTCATTCATTAAAAGACAACCTTTAAAGCGAAAAACAGCAACAATATAAATACTAAAAAGGATCAAATACATCACCAAAATATGGTTAAAAAGACAACCACCACCACCACCACCACATACAAAACATTCAAGCATAACAATGTATTTAAAATGCCACTCAGGCAGCCAAAGGGAAACTTTGCTTGAAGTTCAAGGTTTTTGCTTGGTGGCAGAAGGGCAATGAAGGCCAACCAGAGAGAAAAGCCTCTCTTGATGATCTTAACACCATCCCACCTGAGCATGTTCATAAAGGGAGATGGAGTCCTTCAGATAACTTGAACCCAAGTTGTTAAGTGCTTTATAGGTTAGAACGCTAATAAAAAGGATTCAGCATTCCTTTCCACTCCAACTGATTATAGAGACCTCCCTCTCCTGTGGATAAATTAAGCTGTGCAACACTGCTATTATGCATAGCTTTGGAATTTCCTCACTTTGTTCTGGGCAAGAAAATAACCATTGAATTGCTGTTTATTGCCTGCTGGTGCTGTTGTCCTAAAGATTCATGAAAACTAGTAACTGCAACAGTGGAAAAATGTAGACAGTATTTCAACGTAAGTTTGGTCTAGTCTACTGATTTATCTGAGAAACTGCACAATAAAATGAAAATTTTCAGTGGACTCAAACTAAAAATAAACTTCATCGAGATTTGGCATCTTTTCATTTCTTATATATTTGAATCCCACAAACATCATTATTCCACCTAAACATTTGGGAAGAGCCATCTGTAAACCTCTGAGGATTTCAGGGATTCCACTGAGGCTTTGCAGGTCATACATAAAATTGGACTTCTTGAGGCTTTTGCTGTTCTCTCTAACTGGCACCGTTGTTTCAATGTTGCTGTTGTTGTTGTTGTTGTCTGATATATATTTTAATTCCGCGTCCCTATCGAGTCATTAAGAGAAATAAAATGATGATGATGATGATGATGATGATAACACTAATAATTATCATCTACAAGGAAAATGGCAAGGCATTTTAGCAGAGGTGGGCACGAAACAGAAAACCGATGGTTCTGTTCGTTCTGCTTCGGGGGGGGGGGGCTTCAGTTCGTTTCATTTCATACGAATTTTTAAAACAAAAATTTGTACAAATGGAACCAAAACGAACTGGTTCGGCTTACCTGGCTTGTGGCGGTCCTCGCGGCCTCACCAGGCTGCTCCTAGGCTCCCAACTGCAGCCACTGGGATTGCCGCTGATGCCACCACTGCTGCCACAGGGATCACTGCTGCCACTGCCACCACCACTGGGGGAATGCCGCCACCACCAACGCGGGGGAACGCTGATGCTGCTGACACTGAAGGACTGCTGATGCTGATGCCAATGCCACTGGAGGACCAATGCCACTGGTGCCCCTGGGGGACCGATGCCGCCGCCTGGGGACCGCCAATGCTGCTGCTGCCAGGGGACCCTTGAAAACCCCTCTATCTACAGCATGGAAACACACTTTTTCAGCAGAGGTGGCAGCCTCAGGCATAGTCTATCTGCTACTTATCAGGGTGTGCTTTCAACAGTACCCACGCAAATAAAAAAGCCTTCACCACCAAAGCCATAGCTAATGACCCATACTTTATAGGTTTCAGCACGTTAGGCCATTGTTCACCTTAAGGCTATGGATACTGTTGTCTACCTAATGAGCCTATTCAGGTCATTGTTCAGCTTATGAACCTATTTCAGACCAGGGTGACAAGAGGTCAATGTGGACTATAAGAAATAGGACTAGCACTAGCTGTATTCAGACTGATGAAGCTGTTTGGATGAGCAGTGAAACGTTTCTATCTCTCAAGAAAAAGAAGTCCAGTTACCATGACTCAACTTCCAGATAAACTCACCTGGATGACTGAGAATTTTCACAGACATAAACCTATCCCATGAAAGCAAAGCATATAGAAATGGAAATCCTAAAATACATATGGTACATTAATAGATTCAAAACAATTTAAAAAGGCAGAAGGTCTCATGGAATAAGGATTTAGCTCATCTGGAAATGTTTTTTTTTAAAAAGTAACATTATTTAAAATATATCTGATTCATTGACATTACTAATGACTTGCTGTTCATTGTTTAAAGAGTTTCACATTTATTTATTTATTTATTTATTTATTTATTTATTTATGCATTTATTTATGCATTTATTTATGCATTTATTTATTTATGCATTTATGCATTTATATACTGCTCCCATTCCCTAGGGGAATTCTGGGCAGTTCACAAAAAAAGATTAAAACCAATACATCAATAGAAAAATTCAAAAATGTACCCAGAGCGAGAGAGCCATGGAGGATCGAGTGGGCCAGGCCAGCTCTGATCGTAGGGAGATACACTCTGCCAGATAATCAGGACCCAGGCCATGGAGGGCCCAGGCCATGAGTAATGTGGAGTAACAGGGAGCCTCAGTACCTGAGGAAGAACATTTAAATTAATTTAAATAAAATATTAAATTCAGTGGCTGGAAACATCACCAGTCTTTATGTATGTGGAGTTGCCAATATGTACACTTCAATATTCTTCCAAAATACCAGCAAAAACAATATACAATAGGTGTTGTAGACTGCACTCCTAGAGATAGTTCCATGATCTATTTACTTCCAGGTAAAATCTGGGTGGTGAGTTCTGCTGATTTTAATGGGAAAGGTTTAGATACAACATGACACATGAATCTTAGTGTTTAATTCAGATGGCCCATGCTACTGTTGTCAGTGTCACACAGAATGCCAGAAATTGGCTCACAATCTGTAGATGTCTGATTTTAGAATATGTGAGCTACAGTATACATGGAAGATAATGTGTTTGTATCTCCAGGAACAATCCAGAAGACTGTGTGTCAGCAATCCTATTTAAAGATGGGGCTTTCCCCTGTTTGATTTATGATAATGAAATTTTTGGCAGAATTCAACATTTCTCAGTGGGCTTCTCGGTTGCCTGGTGAAGGATTCTGTAAAGGTCATGAAACCATTTAAAAGTATTAGTCACCAAGACCGTTCTTCAAAAGGGAATGGACAAATCAATGTATATTCAAATATGAATGAGTTGTTCTGATTTCCCACACAGCATTTATTTTTTAAAAAATGGAATGTGGCTCCATGACTGAGTTTCCCTCTGCAAATTTCCCTTGAGTAGAAGCTTGACAGATGGTCCCAGATGATCTCTTAGTTTTCTTTCTCTAGCTCTAATTTGACAAACCTGTATTACTGGGTTTCAAGTATTGTTTGCTAGCTGAGGATTTGGGAAATTGCAGCAAATAAAATAAAACAACAACAAAATTTATAAACTCTGATTATAGGCTGTCAAGGATTACACAGGAAATGTGTTTTTTAAATAAAGTACCGGTACTCATTAGAGAATAACCTCTGTTCTTAGATATATTTATACTGTAGTATCTAATGTATATGCATTTATTATCTTGATTTTAATATGCTAATTTTCTGTCTTTGTAAATTTTATAATCATAAATAAGCCCTAATTAAGTTACTGCAGTTACTTTTTTGGCGAAACGGTGTAGCTTATTGGTACAAGCAGCTGGTGGGAACTGGGAGTTTGATCTATTTTAATAAATGTAACAGGATCTCAGTGTGGGTTACAGAGCTATGTAGAACAGCTTTAAAACAAAAAATAATTCAACATCAAGCAATTTAAAAGACAAAATTCAAACATTAAAACCATTGCACTAAAATCCTGCACAGGCCACAATCCTGTACTCCCTAAAAGCTCTAATAAGTAAGTATGTTTTGACTTTGCACCAACATGATGCCAGTGTCAGTGTCAAACCAAGATTCGGGGCAAGGGCATTGTACAGTTTAAATCTCCATTGACTTTCCCAGAAGAGAGGCCAGTAGAAATTACTCACCTGTGAAGCCTTGGGCAAGCTACATGGTCCCAGAGTACCTCTCAAAGAAAGTAAGCCACTTCTGAAAACCTTACACCAAAAGGCAGTTGTCATATGCCAGAACTAACATGATGGCATATAAATATTGTCATTAATTAGAAATTAGGAAGCCTGTAGCACAAGGAAAATGAACCATAACTTCCATAGTTTTGGTGTGTGATGCTTATTCTGTTGACTCTTCTGACTGACATTTTCCTTCTGTGCAACCTACTGCGATCCATCAAATCACACTTGTAAATTTGAAGAACTCATTAGGACTTGATACAAGCACTCATTGACCATACATGCAAGTTGCCTTCTATCATGTCAGGCATACCTCTGTGCAGCAAAGTATTCTTGACTGGTAGTGACCCATCAGGGTTATACACCAGAGTCCTTTTCTACCCTCACCAGGGGATACCAGGATTGAACCTGGAACGTTCTGCATGCGAAACATGTTTTGTATCATTGAGCTATGTCCTTCCTTTACAATTCTTGTTTATGGGATATGGCTTCAGCAGCCTCATGACAGCCTCCAAAGCTTTCCTGTATCAGGTAAATCATATTCTGCTCAATTTCTTCCTGATATGAAGGAGCATTTAATGGCATGAAGAGGGGAAAACCTGAAAATTCTAACCAGCTCCTGCTTCTTCCTACATCCTGTGGGGAGTTGCTGGAGACGTTTGAGGCCAGGTTGACATTGGCCACAGAACAAAGAACAGACACAGGCAGGTACCTTTTCTGGCCAGCGGAGAAGGCATGCATGCAAAAACTGCTGCATTCCTCTCAGACGGCTCCGTTTTTATTCTCTTATCAATGTTCAATATCAAGACATTGGAGCACTTACAGAAACAATAACTTGGATAGGGAACAGGTGCCCTTTATCCTTTTGGCCCTGCCTCTAAGCAAAAGGCCAGGGGAAACAGAAGGTCACTTCCCTTCCATGTATGCAACGTGGCACCAAGAGTGTGTGCACAATCACTGTAGTACCTTCAGAACACAGCCTTCAAAGAAAGGTTCCCACAACACCCAACACATGCTTTCTTGCTCTGATGATGATCCCTATGTGCTTGCTTAGGGACAGTACAAGAACTGACCACTGAGCTTTAGCCTCCCCTTGAGCTTTGCCTGTGACTTCCCCAACTAACTGAGCACTTGTTCTCTACCTCAGTTTCTGGTGCTTCCCATATTGCACCAGCAGCCTAGCAGACTTTGCAACGATTCTTGTGTGTACAATTGCAGACTTTGCAATGATTCTTGTGTGCACAGTACTGTGCAGCATAAAAAACAGGGAAGGAGAGGAATCAAAGAAAATGTGTAAAATGCTTCCATTTTCCTAAGCTTTTAAAACACATTAGAGAAAGTGCATGGAGAAGATGTAGGTCAAAGATTATCAATAGAAATATTAGCTAAATGGAATTTCCATATTCAGAAGTAGCCAGGAAAAATGAGTAGTATTTCTTGCTTAATATTCTACTTAAATGGAAGAAAATCTTTTTCTTTATGGGAATGATAACAAACAGCCCAATCATTTCTGAGTATGCAGCACCTTAAGGGCTCAACTAGATGACTCCCTTTCCTTCCCCACCGTGTTCTGCTGCTTGATGCCACTTGGTACCAGATCAGGGCAGCTCTTATTGATGTTTCAATCCACATTTATTTGGAAAATATTCCTCTTTCCCGAAAAATAAATCAGCAGCATCTTAGAACAGTTACAAAGTGTTTCAGAAACATTGAAGGGACACTTTAAAATTATCCCTATCAAACAAGGAGGCTTGTCTGTCTCTAATCCATTGGGGGGGGGGCTAGTGTTGATTGTTTCCACAGCCCTGGCCAATTCCACATTCCACAGGTCAGTCAGGGCTTTGACAGGATCACATGCTGAGGCAACAGGAAACTCCTCAAGACCTGTCACTAGCCAGTCCTATCAGTCTTCTTGGGTAGACCATCCTAATTGGTCCTGCATCCCTGTAACAGTTAAGAGTCCCAGTAAGCCTAAAACTCACCAGAGAATTATTTGTCCTACATTGGAACTACATTGAATTCTTTCACACCTAGAACGCCATCATCCTTCCCAGCACAGAAGACTACATCCGGAATTTGCCTGCCACATATGTGTGGCCAAAACCTACTTGGGTCAGACTTCAGTTGCTCCTAATAAGTCGGTCTTTGCATGGATATTGAAGTCCACCAGTACTACAAGCCTAGAGGACTCCAGTATCACTTTTGACACCAATACCACCAGCTCAGGAAGGGAGACTGTTGAGCAACAGTGAATGACAACCCAAAAGAACCCTGTTCTCTCCTAGGCACCCACTTTCAGGTCAACATACTCAAACCCTGCAGCTGTGGGACAGGATGCCTGGTAGGAGTGGTGGACTATGTTAAGTCCACCTTCCTACACCCCAGGTCTGGCCTGCTGCACAGGGTTTCCAGATGTCTATAGCACAGGCCAGGTCAGTATGTTCACCCAGGATCAAGTCCTGGATGAGTAATGTTTCCCCTTTAACTGACCTGGGATTCAGTAGTAGCACTTTTAACCTGGGGTGGGACTGAGGTGGATATTGCTAAAAATTCACACTTGTACGAGTTTTGTGTAATCTTGGAGACCACACTGCCTTTCCCTTGTTCTCACTCAAAATTCACATGCAATGTATTTACTGGAAAGATAGATTTCAGTTTTGATGGCAAATATAAATGAACCAGACAGAAGAATGAATTAGCAGTTTCATTGTGGTTTGTACATTGAGGGGTCTGCCTGTGGAGCATCTTTTGAATCATTCATGACCATACTCTAAGGCTGACATATGCAGCCATGGACGTTACTGGTGGAAAAGCACAGATCTTGAGGAGCCACAGAGATGAGTAACAAGGCCCTAGATGTTTCTGTGGTTAACCCAGGTCTGCTAATTTCAATAACTGGTTTCTACTGCCACATTTGCTTCATCGTTTACTAAAATACTACTATCAGGTTTTGCAAGGTCACATTAAACATTTATTTATTTATTTATTTATTTATTTATTTATTTATTTATTTAGAATGTTTTTACCCCACCTTTCTCATTGAAAAAAGACCCAAGGTGGCTTACAACAATGAGGGACAATATACAGTCCAGAACATTTAAGACATATTCAAGTTAAGAACAGGGAGTTTGAAGAGGCATCTTAGAACATTAAAAGGTAAAATTAGAGGTATTCACAACTAGTAGGTAATGCCCCACTCTTCCAAGTTCCATATTGCTGCTGCTTGTATATGGCCCTATGATATCAGGAGATGAATACAAGAGAACTGGAGATTTGTTTGACATGCAGCACATTAGATAAAAAGGTCTTAGTGACCTTATGTAATATAACTGTCTCTTTCCAGTATCTTTAAATAACCTAGATCCTGAGTTTACAGTTTTTTGTTTTGTTTTTAAATGTCCTTAATTTAGCCATTTAAGCAAGGTATATTTAAACCAGAAGAATTTTCTCTTCAAGAACATGCCACACAGAATGATGTGCTTTTGAAATAATGGAGATTGGAGAAGATTATTTGAGAGGGAGCAGCATATGCCCTTGAAACACTAAACTACTACTTAGTTGAGTTGTTAAAAATAATCTGCATTAGTGATGGGCACGTTATTCATTTCATTTCGTAACACAATGAATAACGAACCTGGCGGTGAAATTGGAACAAACCAAACTGAACCAAGAAAATTAGGTTTGTTACATTTTGTTTTTGTTAAGGGTGATGCGCAATGAAAAGAGCTGTTATAAATGTTTTAAAACATCCTGAATATCCGTAAAAACCCAGCAATAATTATTTATTCTGCCTGATAATACCTACCGGGGGGGTTGGGGTCCTTAAAACGTACATTTATGTCTTTTTTTAGATCGATGTTTTTTTTTTCCTTTAAGGGGAGTTGGGGGAAATTAACCCAAATGGCTGCCAGATGCCTAATATTGATTTTTTGGGTATTAAAACGCCCTGGACATCCATAAAAACGCAGTGATAATTATTTATTCTGCCTGATAATACCTACCCGGGGGGGGGTCCTTAAAATGTTTGTTTTTGTCTTTCTCCCATTGCGATGTATTTTTCTTTTCCCTTTAAGGATGACACAAAATGGATGCCAGCCACAAAATGGATGCAAACCATGTGATGGGATCATGTAAATTCTTGGACAACTTCAACCAATAGCATGCCCAGGTTGTGGGCTGGGCAGGTCTGGCAGCCACAGAGGGCATAAAAAGCTCTGGCAGCCCCCGTCCTCCTTGCAGTCTGCACTGGGGGTTAGGTTGGGGTGGGATTGCTGTCTCTGCGGCTCGTTATTTTCACTTTAGGCCAACCAGGCAGGAGTGTATCTCTGTGTTCCTGCTGGCTGCAGCCTGGCTCTTAGGGGAGAGAAAGAAGAGATTTCTCTCTAGCTTCAGTCTTGCAGCCTCCCTGTGTGTGTACTGCATACCTCTTGGTGAGTACCCTCCCCTGCCCCGCAGCCACTCTGTGGTTGCCTTCTGCCCTGGCTGCTTCCCTGCGTACCTAGTCTATACTGTGTCTCTACCAGCATCAATTCTTTTAGTGTTTTCCCCTCTGGTCTGTTGTTGTTGGGGGACACCCGCATGCGGAAATGCTTTAAAAATCACGCAAAGTGGCAAAAATGAATAACAAATTAACGAACGAATGAAACAATTTTTTGTGAAAATTCACAAAAAACAAAAATGAACCAAACCGACACCCTCAACGAAATGAAACAAAACGAAATGAAACGTCATTTTTTCAATTCGTGCCCATCTCTAATCTGCATTATTTGCAGATTAAAACCATAAGACCACGGTTTTAGTCATCAATGTTGTTAATCTAAGTACTGCCATCCTTTATTTAACGCTTTTTCTAGACCATATGCAAGTGATCAGTGAATAAAAAAAGAAATCGATAGGGATTGGATTTGTGTCATTTCAAGGGCAGTCATTGGTTCCATGTTACAGGATGCCTTAGTGGACTAACCAAAGAACTTTTATAAGAGGACAGCATAATCTAATATGTCTGCTAAGAGCTTCTTTCATTGACAATTGGTAGCTCAGTGGTTTAGGCACCTGGCTGCAGAGTCAACAGTTGGAAGTTTGATTCCTTACTGTGCCTCCTAGGGGAAGACCATAGGTGAGCTGTACAGTCTCAGAGCACCCTCAGAAGAAGGGAACAGCAAACCAGTTCTGAGTATTCACTACATAGAAAACTCTGGAAAGGGGTTTCCTATTTTTTCTGGAAAGGGTATTATTTGTCTCTAAACTCATGAAATACAGCTGCTTTGGGGAAACTCATTAATGACAGTATTAGCGGTGAGTGGATGATCATGTGTGGTTGAATTTCCATGTTTAGTAAACATTTTTTCACAACTTTTTTTTTTGCTTAAAGAGGCCTTAAATGGGGGGGCGGGCAAGGGGAAACACCTACTTTAAACTAATGTGTCTCTGTCCTGGTTATGAAAAGTGAGCATAGCAATAAGATTTACAAAGACTGTTTCAAAATTTTAAAATTCACCCCAAACGGGCAAGAGTTTCAGCCTTTGGAAAACTCCCACAACATTGCCTCAGTGTTCTTTATCACATTTCTTAAGAACAAGCAAAACATTTCTCCATCTGACGTTCCATTAGCAGAAGTTCACTGAACTCTTTAGAAAGAATGCTTTAGGACTTAATATGTTCAATGGAAAAAAATACGGACTCATTAGATGTAAGCATCTTCTTCCTTGTTTTTACTGCATTAGGCTTATCATCTAATGATTCAGTGAACCCAATTAAACTAGCACCATTCAAACAAGACAAGGACAAAAGCTGTTATTTTTATTTATTTATTTTTGAATATTTTACCCCACTTTTCTCCTTCAAAAAGGACCCAAGGTGGCTTACAATAACGAGGGACAATATACAGTCCAGAACATTTAAGACATATTCAAGTTAAGAATAGAGAATTAGAAGAGACATCTTAGAAAATTAAGAGGTAACATTAGAGCTACAAACAGCATGCAACAAGAAAAGAGAAATCCATTATGAGGGGAGAAAAGCAACATGGAAAACACTAGTGTTCTTATGAAATCAATCAATGCAATCATGTATGGTAATCCATATAAAGTCACATAGTAGGTAATTCCTCATTCAGGGAAAGTTTGCTTGAAGATGAAGGTATTTGCCTGCTTCCGGAAAGACAGCAGAGATGGGGCAGTCCTGGCCTCCAGTGGGAGGGAGTTCCAAAGTCTGGGAGCAGCATCAGAGAAGGCCCTTTCATGTGTTCTTATGAGCTACATCTGTGAAGGTGGTGGGATGGAGAGAAAGGCCTCTCCTGATGACCTTAGCACCCTATCCAGTTCATACTGCGATATTCAATGTTTGAAATAGCTTGGACCCAGGCCATTTTGTGCTTTGTAGGTTAAGGTCAACACCTTGAATTGTGCCCGATAGCTGATTGGCAGCCAATGGAGCTCTGAAACCTGCCCCAGGCAGCAATCTGGCTGCTGCATTCTGGACCTGTTGAAGTTTCCTGAGACTTTCCATTGGTAGCCCCATATACAGTGAATTACAGTAGTCCAGCCAGGAGGTCACTAGAGCATGTGTCACAGTGGCCAGAGCAGGTTTCTCAAGAAATGGACGTAACTGGTGTAATGGTTTTAGTTTTGCAAATGCACTCCTGGCCACAGCTGTGACCTGACCTGGGCATCTAGGCTCAAGGATGAGTCCAGGAGCACCCCAAACTATGCACCTCTTTTTTTCATTTGGGAGGTAATCCCATCCACTACAGGTTTCATCCCTATCCCTTGATCATTACAATCACTATTGGTTAGCATGATGGTTGGAGACTTCAGTGGGTTAGATACCTGATGGTAGAGAAAGAGATTGTGAATTCAGTTCACCTGCTTGTGTGGCCTTGGGTAAGCTGTACGGTCCCAAGGCACTCCCAAATGAAGGGAGTGCCTTTATCATTGTGTAGTAGAAAGTGTACTGACGTACTGCATATGTGTGTGGTATGCCAGTTGCACGGTGGCTCAGAGGAAATCGCTCCAGCGGGTTATCAATATGGCACAGAAGATCATCGGATGCCCACTCCTCACATTGGAGGAATTACACAGCTCCCGCTGTCTTAAGAAAGCTCAGAATATTGTAGGAGATATTTCTCATCCTGGACACTCTCTGTTTGTACCATTACCATCAGGCAGAAGGTATAGATCTATTAGAACAAGGACAGAAAGATTCAGGAATAGTTTTTACCCAATAGCAGTAACCATGCTAAATTCTGTTAAAAATTAAATTGACGGGTAATATTAGTGTTGAATGTGTTACATATATATTGTTATGGGGGATTGTGTATGGCTGTTGTTGCTTTTAAATTGTAGTTTTTATAGATTGGGTATGAATGTTGCCAGGTGAAAGAATGTAGGGCTGTGTGTGTATGTTTGGTTTTTATGTCAGTTTTAAATGAGTGTAAGTGATGTTCGGCATGTGAATGTTGGAGTATCTGTATGGATGGTTTGTTCTTATATTGTAGATTTTACGTCTTGGATTTTTATGCTGGGTTTTGTGAATGACTGACTGGATAGCACTTTTAATCTCGTTGTATTTATACAATGACAATAAATTGCATTCCGATTCCGATTCCGATTCCGGAATGATAAACCAATTCTGAGCATTTTCTACCAAAAAAACCCCAAAGAGGGTCACCATAAGTGACAACTGACTTGATGGCATGCAGTTGTTGTTGTTGTTGTTGTTGTTGTTGTTGCTGCTGCTGCTGCTGCTGCTGCTGCTGCTGCTGCTGTTGTTGTTGCAGAGCTACATTTTGACATCATTTTAGCTACAGCAATAGAAATTTTTTATTTCAGTGTAGCTAAGAACAACATGTAGGGTTAAACTCCACAGTTTAGATTTAATCACCCAAGATGACCTGTATATAGTAGCCAAAAAGCTTATTGACTAGATTGTCATTCTAGATAACCCAAATCAGTACTTAGCTTCGTGCTGGACCTCATATTAATACCCATGGCTGGCTAGGTTGTGTGGCCAGGGGCAAGCTACAGTGGCCCAGGGCATCTCCAGAATAAGGGAATGGAAAAGAACTTCTGAGTACACTCTGCTGAGGAAACCCTAGAAATGTTGCTATGAAGTCTGAATTGACTTGATGGCACAGTGTTGATACCAATACCAGCTTTTTCTCCTTTTTAAAAATAGCTTTCCCTGACAAGATCTGACAATTTTCCCCTTGAGAAGGTGCACATTGACTACACCTTCTAAATAAATCAGTGACAATGGCCAATAGATTACCTCTGAAGAGTGAAAAATATTACATTTTTGTGAACATTGCTTCTCATTTCCTGTTATAGTATCTGGGGCAGCTTCTCTTGACTGCGCAAGTAGAAAGGTAGACAAAAGTGAAACTGTTAGATTTTGGCCAATGAGGCAGAAAATTTTGATATCTTTGCAAATAGAAAGAACATTTTCTGTATTTCTTCATGAATGGGAGGTGAGTAACAGAATGAATGAATGAATGAATGAATGAATGAATGAATGAATGAATGAATAAATAAATAAATAAATAAATAAATGGGGTGAAACAGAGAAAGAAACTTACACATTCATTACTCACTCGTGTGTTATGTGCGTTCAGCACTCTTTCCTAATACCTCCTCTATGTTTTGTTGCATTTGTGAAGAAATGAGTCAGTTTTGAAAAGGAGCATGATTAAAATTCTCACTCATTCCTATTAGTGCAATACAGGTTGAACTTGAGAAAGCAGAGAACTAATACCCTTAGGCTGTCAGATCTTGTCTGTAAAGCAATATTGTAGTAAAAAGTATGGAAATGTTACAGAACCAAAATCTTTATATGACTGTGTCTTTGTTAGTAAAGACATGATATTTAGAACTGCATGTTCTAAATGGGATGTTTCTTCTTCTTTAAGTTTCATGTTTTCATAGAACCATCCTGGACTGGTTTCTATCTAAAGCTATTATAAACAGAACAACTGTGCTTACTGCAGAGCATTGGCTTAAGTTCTTAAGTCGGAATGTTCTTCTATGCCCCAGGCCATGCTTCCTATCTATTTTTTCCTTGAAGGATAACTTGCAGCAGATGGTATTTCTTATTGTGCATTATGTGTCCGAAATACTGCAAAAAATTTTTCTTTACAGTATTGAGGATTTCTAACTTTTTATTCATGCACTGTAATACCGCCACATTAGTGACTCTAGCTGTCCAAGCTATCTTCAGAATTCATCAGAATTCAACTGGACATCCACATTTCAAATGCTTCCTGCTTCCTGCATAATGTGTCCAAGTTTCAACACCACAGAGAAGTATGCTGAATACGTAGGATAGAAGTATACAAGTTTGAAGTCTGATAGATAAGTCCTGGGTTGGCCAAGACTTTCCTCATTTTCTGGAAGGAATTTCTAGCTTGTTCAATTCTACAACAAATTTCACACGAAGGATCTCAGTTATCTTTGACAATGCATCCCAAGTATTTATAAGATGATACTCTCTCAATTCACTGCCAAACTTGAGAAGGGTCTGTGAACTATTTTGTTTTTTTTACTGATAACCATCCATTTTGTCTTCTTCATGTTAAGTCACAATTCCATGGCACTGCTTTAGGCAGCAACAGAATCCAATCATCCTTGATAAATCTGTCAGACTTGTTGCAAGCAGGACAGTGTCATCAGCGTATCTTACGTTATTAACAAGAACTCCATCGACCTTCACACCTTGGTCGTTTCCTTCAAGAGCATCCCAGAAAATTCTTTCTGAATAAATATTAAAAAGTAGAGGGAGAGAATACAACCTTAATGAACATATTTAGTAATTACCACCTCTTTTAATATCTGACCATCTATTCTATCTGGTCACCAGCATGCTGATTCTAATACACATTCCTAATCAATCTGATATCATGATTGACCCAGCATTTGACAAACATTTGACAAGCATTTGTCCAAACATGAATGAGCCCCCAACAAGGATAGCATAATGGCTTACTATATGTCTAACCTTTGATTATATTACTAAAAAATACTGTTAGCTATTACAGTATTAGAAAATACTCAGAAGACACCTGTTAGTAGGCAGAACAAAGTGAAGCATATTGGTTTAGATAAAGATTAACAATGTATATAACAGAAATCCTATATAATAATATAATGTTGTATTCGGGGAGACAGCCTTTGGATGTATATCCCCTATATTCTCCTTTATCTTGCAAGATAAATAAATATTTCCAGACTGAGGTCATTGTGGAGTGCTTTGTGCTTTTCCCTTCCTCCTTACAGATTAAAACCAGACCTGCCAGGAGATAACCAAATAGCATTTTTGCAACAATAGAAATTCGCCTATCCCCCCCAAAAAAACCCAGTCTAGGACCCCATGCCCCCCATCACTAGAGTTATTCTTGATGGCCTGGTACAAATGGCAGGCTTGTCTCTGCAATGGCTACCCTCATTGATGGCCATATTTAGGGAGCCCCTTGGCACAGCATTTATTTATTTATTTATTTATTTATTTATTTATTTATTTATTTATT
>JAHTLZ010000129.1:64274019-64276519 GCA_023846285.1 Phrynocephalus versicolor
ATTTATTTATTTATTTATTTATTTATTTATTTATTTATTTATTTATTTCCCTCCCAACTAGTAATTAGGCTAACAAAAGGATACATAGTCATAAACAAGAAAGATAAATTATAAATACAATAAAATTAATGGCAGATTTGCGGCAGAAGGGATACATAAGATTATTTATTAGGGGTAAATTGTTGAAATACTTAGGAAAACAACCAGATCTTCTGTGGCCTTCTAAAATCCTGGTTAAATTGCAACACTGCAGTCAAGTATCTGCTCATGGTCTGCGTTTGATTCTGAGGGGTTCAGGTAGCAGGCTCAAGGATGACTCAGCCTTCTATCCTTCCTGGTAAAATGAGTAGCCAGATTGCTGCACCGCAAGTTTTTGTTTCCATGATTATGTTGCAACCTACCCAGAGCGTGTTCTAGCAGTATAGGGAAGCGTATACATCAAAACAACAGCAACAATATTTAGACAGATACATCAAGAGGTTACACACCATCATTGAAAACATTGGGGCCAGTGCCTCTACAGGGCTAGCTTTGTTGTTTCAGGAGGACTTTCCAGCACGGTGGCGACAAGGTAAGAGGGGATAATGAAAAATGAAGCAAACAAAACGGAAAATTCCATTTCGTTTCGTTTCATTTTTGTTTGATATGTTGGTTTGTTATTCGTTTCATTAGCTAACAAAATGAATAACAAATAACAAAACAAATTAAAAGTTCATTTCGTGCCCATCTCTAATGGCAATTAATCTGGAAGTAAGAAAACTTCATCTTTATGCTGGTATATGGTAAAGATGCAATGTGACTAATAATTATACATCCATTAAATAGATTTTTGGCATGTCAGAATAATAATGTGTATTACCATGTTTCCCCTACTTCCTTTATGTTTCACCTGGTACACTGGATCTGAAATTTGGTTTGCATATGCAATTTAGAGGCTGTTTATCATTAGAAGGTTTAAGGCACACCTTACTTAGAGTGATCAGATTGTGAAATAACTCATGTTTTGGGCTGCTTGTAGCATGGTCCAGTTCAGGCTATTTTCTGTTAACTACATGAAACTGTGAACAACCCTAGCCCCACTCTGTGCTCAATCTGGAGCTTTTTGGTCCAACAGCAGGGGAACTCTATTTGAAGTAAGGCTGGAGTGATCAGGACCAGATCATGTGTGCATGAACCGGTTGCTTTAAAGAAGACAGCACCCAACAAAGCAACCCTTTCGAGTGAGAACCAACATGATCAATATCATTGTCTGATCATACTGCAAGTAACTCTGGCTGTCCTGCCACTGTGCTGCCACCATGTGTTGATGTAGCCTCAGTCTGAACATATATGCATGTCATGCCACATAAGGTGGGCATAAACTGCCAAACTGGAATCTTGTGCAGGTTTATTTCACAGAAGAACAGATGTTCAGCATGGCAAAACTCTGCCTCCTCCAGTGAGCACCCACCAGCTTAAAGAGAGCACCCAGAAGAGGTGGGGCAGGGAAGCTGGGTCAGTGCCTTTGAATGAGAGGTGGAACTCAGAAATACTGAACACCTGTTCAGCCCATCTATAGAAGCCATCAATAATCTGCTGCCATTAAAGATAGTTTGCTGCTCCCCAGGCTGTCAGCATTGCTACTGAGCAGCATCTTCTGATAGTTCTACAAATTTAGGCATGAAATAAAGGTGGCCACCTCTTCCTCTGAAACAGCATGATGCTCCTATCCCTGATAATATTATTCTATGACATAGCTTTGCTTGTTTATATTTTGTAAATTTGCACAAATAGTTGAACACTCCCCCCCCCCTTTAAGGCATTGGGAACTGACAGGAAAACATCGCACTTGACGTTCAAGCATTATTGTGGTTGTGGTTAGAACGTGATGGCAAAAATTGCACTGTATACACGTTACCTACTAATCTATCCACGTTCAGCTTGTTTTGAGTCATAGCTGCATGATTTTCTGAGAAGTAAATATATTTTTCTACCACAGTAAGGTAGACCGGATGAAGAAACGACAGATGTATTGCTTTGGTCATCAAATTTGTCACTTTTTAAATCTAGTACTAGTACCAGCCTGAGCCTTGCCAAAAAGTAATGATGTCAAGGAGAAGAAACAGAAAGTGTCCAAGGAATGTTAGCCTCTATCTTTGCCAGCTGTCTCAACCTATTTTCCTCTGTTATGCTTTTTCAAGGTGAAATATAGTGCAGGAAACACAAGAATAGCAGAAAAGTACAAATTGTTTTTAAGCAATGGTGATGACTTTGGGTTCTATGAATAAACCCAAGAAGAATACATTACAGGAGAATATACTACAGCAAGGCCTATGTTATGCTATTTCTATTCCCTACAAAGGCATTACGGTCTCCATGAGATCGATGGGATTTTGCTTTCGCTTTGGAAAGTGGGGGAGGTGAAAGGGAGGATCCAAATTTAAACACACACACACACACACACACACCGGCACTTGCTCATCAGCTCTTTTATACTGGAATACAAGCTATGTCAAAGGTA
>JAHTLZ010000129.1:64279019-64286542 GCA_023846285.1 Phrynocephalus versicolor
CCTGTGTCATGGTCGGACCATTACCTGCTAAAAGTTTCCCTGTCGGTCACCCCCCCGCCCCGTGGGGAGTGCCCGTCTTACATCTGGGCTCGCCCCCGTAGGCTCCTGGACCCTGCCAGGTTCATGGAGGCCTTCGGGGAGCTCTCTGGCGGTCTGGCAGACGATCCGGTCGAGGCCCTGGTGGAGAGGTGGTATGTGGGTACCACTGGGGCGGTGGACCGGATTGCCCCAAGCGCCTCCTGTGATGTGGAGACCGCTCCTCCCCGTGGTATACGGAGGAGTTGCGGTCGATGAAACAAGAACGTAGGAGACTGGAGGTCATTTGGAGGGCAAGCCGGATGGAAGAGAATAGGGCTGCTCTTAAACAGCTGACTGGCTGCTATCTTCGCGCGATCAGGGACGCTAGAAGATCTTATGTATCCCTGAGAATTGGCAAGGCCTCGAACCGCCCAGCGGAGTTATTCCGGGTGGTTCGGGACCTCTCCAATCCCAGCCAGCTGAGGCCTCCTCCTAGTGATTTCACTAGTGAGCAATTTGCAGCCCATTTTAGATCAAAAATTGAGGCCATCCACTCCGACCTGCCCCCCCCCCCAGTTGCTCTCGCCCACCCTCCGAGATCTCTGGTGCCTCACCCCCCCGTTCTCCCCTCCTGGATGAGTTTGGGCCGGTTTCTTTGGCGGAGGCCTCCAGAGCTATGGCTTGTTGCCGGCCGGCGGCCACTCCCTTTGACCCTTGCCCAGCCTGGCTCATTAAATCTGCCTAAGGGAACATGCCTGAGTGGGTTTCCGCCATTGCCACGGCCTCTTTTAGGGAGGGATGTTTCCCTTCCCAATTAAAGGAGACCGTGGTGAAACCCACTCTTAAAAAACCTGGCATGGCATCAGACTATTTATCCAGCTATCGTCCGATTGCCGTTGTTCCCTTCCTGGGCAAGGTTGTCGAGAGGGTGGCTGCTGTCCAACTTCAGTCATATCTGGAGGTAAATCATATCCTGGATCCCTTCCAGTCTGGATCCAGACCCCTTCGCGGGACCGAGACTGCCCTGGTCGCTCTGCAGGATGACCTCCTCAGGGAGGCCGACAGGGTGAGTTCCTCCCTGTTGGTCCTCCTTGATCTCTCAGCTGCCTTTGATACCGTCGACCACGGTAACCTACTGGTCTGGCTCGCGGAGGCGGGAATTGGTGGTCAGGCCTTGGCCTGGCTCCGTTCCTTCCTTGGCGGCCGGACTCAGCGGGTTCACCTGGGTGATGTCTTGTCGGCTCCTTGGACTCTCCCTTGTGGGGTGCCCCAGTGGTCAGCAATCTCACCCATGCTGTTCAATGTTTACATGAGGCCGCTGGGGTAGGTCATCAGGAGATTTGGAGTTCGCTGTCATCAGTACGCTGATGACATGCAGCTCTATCTCCCCTTTTCATTGTCTGCAATAGAGGCAGTCCACTCCCTCGATCTGTGTCTGGAGGCCGTTCTGGAATGGACCAGAGACAACTGACTCAAGCTGAATCCGGAGAAGACGGAGGTGCTGTTCTTCGGGGCGCTCTCGTCTGGGTACAATGGCCCCCTCCCTATGCTGGGGGGTGTTTCCCTCCAGCCTACAGACAGGGCCAGGAATCTGGGTGTGGTCCTGGATTCAGCCCTCTCCCTGGAAGCCCAGGTGATGGCTGTCTCCAGGGCCGCTTTTTTCCATCTTCGCAGGATCGCCCAGATCCGCCACTACCTTGATGAGTCCTCCTTGAGGACAGTTGTGCAGGCCCTGGTGATCTCGAGGATCGACTATTGTAATGCCCTCTAGGTGGGGTTGCCCTTGACCCTGGTCCGGAGGTTACAGCGGGTGCAAAATGCGGTGGCTAGGCTGGTGGTGGGTGCTTGTAGATACGAGCACATCACCCAGTCCTGGCTCGCCTGCATTGGCTCCCCGTTGTCTTCCGGATCAGGTTCAAGGTCTTGCTTTTGATTTTCAAAGCCCTCCACGGCTTGGGACCAGAGTACCTGGTGGAGAGTATCTCCCAAAGGACAACTGGGTCCAGACCCACAAGACTGGCGCAGGCGCGCTCACTGAGGGTGGCCACACCCAGAGAGGCATGGAAATCGCGCACACGAGACCGCACCTTCTCTGTGGTGGGCCCCTCACTTTGGAATCATCTCCCCAGTGAGCTACGCCTGCTGGAGTCCTTGCCTGCCTTCAAGAAGGCCTTGAAAACCCTCCTTTTTAGAGAGACCTTTGGCGACCTCCTTAGTTAGTCTGTTCTTTTTTTTCTTTCTCTTTTTTCTTTCCCTCCATTCGCCCAGGCCTGCCGCCATCTTGTTTCTCTGTCGTCCGGTGCTTTACTTCCTGTTTTTTATCATTGTTAGCCGCCCAGAGTTCCCTATGGGAAGATGGGCGGGATACAAATCCAACAAACAAATAAATAAATAATAAATAAATAAATTCATTAAAATTTCTAAAAATTAAAAATTCATTTCGTGCCCATCTCTAGTGATCAGTCTTCAGAATGGTAGCAGGATCTTTTCCCTATAATGAGTGAAAGCAAGACAAAGAGGAGGGGGAGGCAGAGTGAGAGAAGGAGGAAGGTTTAAAAAATCAGACAACTGGAAAGGGAATGTGCTTCTTTGGGGAGAAATAGATTTTAGCTAGTACAACACATTTTAATCTGTGTAATGATATATACTAAGAAATGGATATCTGTACACACCTATGTGTGTGTGTGTGGGGGGGGCTTTGATTCCTAAGGAGACTTAATTGGCTGGAGAAGCATTATAGCTGCAGATCTGGGACCTTCAGAGGAATTTGGGTGGATGGACCTCATATTTACAGGTCAAAGGTATATGCTTCTGGCCCTGGCTATCTTAGCTATTCTCCTTTACTCCCAAAGATGGATGTCACACTATATCAGAGAACATGGATCCAGGTGAGATGGTATAGGGTAGCTTTGCCAGCTTTCCTTTCATTTTCCAAATAAATAATGGCCAAAATGGCTTTGACATGGGGCCAAATCAGGATATTTTGTGTCAACTGAAACACATCCTAAACAGGTGCAAAGGAAAATGGGCTGCCTTTATCTGCTGAATCTCCTGAGTGCTGTCAATATTTTTGTGATTTTTAAACATATATATATTAATCAGTTTTAGATTTTTCATAGGATTGTGCATAATTTATGGTTATGCAGTTTTATTTATCATATTTTTGTAATCATTGACAATTACTATTATTGTTCTGAGAGTGATGAAAAGAGGGAAGTTAAGTCCTCCTCCATCCTCTAATCATTTCAACCCATATTGCTGTTTTCTGCTTATACAGCTAGTCCTTCAAGATATGGTTTCTTGTACTTCACAGAGAGGAAAATTATTCCAGAGGAAAAAAGGTGTCTCAAAAAGATGGCTGCTGCATAAAATAGCAACACAGGTGGGTGCTAGGTAGACATGGGCACAAAATTGCCAGTTTGGTGGTTCATGCTGCTGGTTCATTTCTCAGCCAAGCAGGTATTGGGCACTTCAAAGCCATGCCTGCTCTGGTGGGCTACCAGTCAGAGGGAGCATTCAAAGGAGCCAGGGCAGGGAAGCCAGACATCTGACTCTGAGTGAGCACCCCACAAAAGAGGTTTGACTTTGAAGTGCCAAAAACTTGTTCAGCTGAGGAATAAAACAGTGCAGACCCTCAAACTGGCAGCCCTAAGAAAAGCAAGCACAACTCCTGGGAAGGCCAACCTTTAGTCATCAGCATCTCAACATGGGGCACACTTTTCCAGTTTCTCATTATTACATATCAGAACAAGAAAGCTATCAGAGTGGCAAAAGAGTGTCACCCCTCAACTACTTTGTTTTATGGTATCCTATGATACACAGTTGGTTACAGAATCATAATCAGAGAGTCCTTATCAAATGGGAGGAAGTAAGAAGTAAGAAGTGGTATACCCTAACTCTAACCCTAACCCTAACCCTAACCCTAACCCTTGTGCTCTTCAACATATTTATTAATGATTTAGATGATAGAGTGCAAGGCATACTTATCAAATCTGCAGAGGACACAAAACTGAGTGGAATATCTTGGAAGAAAGGAACAAAAATCAAAAACATCTTGATACACATGAACAGTGAGCTAAAAGAAACAGAATGCAAGGTTATAAACCTAGGAAAAAGAAACCAAATATATTATTACATGATGGGGGGGTGCATGGCTCACTAAAACTGAGAAGGATGTTGTAATTGTTGTAGATCCCAAGCTGAATATAAGCCAACAGTATGATGCAGCTACCTCCCCCCCCCAAAAAAAAGACCAATGCTGTTTTTAGTTGTATTAACAACAGGAGAGTCTCCAAAGCATGAAATACTAGTTCCCTTCTATTCTTAGCAAAGCAAAGTGTTCTGCTTATATACCACCCCATAGTGCTTAAAGCACTGGTTAGACCTAATCTTGAACACTGTGTCCAGATGTGTGCAGATAAACTGGAGCAGATTCAGAATAGGACAACAGGGACGTTTAGCCTTGAGGAAAGAACACTGAATGGAGATATGATATGGTTTTTCAAATACAGTGGGACCTCGGATAACGAATTTAATTTGTTCTCCAAGGCAATTCGTTATCCAAAAAAAATTGTTATCCAAAACACGGTTTCCCATAGGAATGAATGGGAAACCAGTTAATCCATTCCAGAGCCTAGGAAAATGACACAGACACCTGTTTTTTTGCTCAAAACTCTTTATAAAGTGCGCTTTAAAGGTATAGATATGATGCAGCCCAGGATAATTCTTTTTTATCTATGCATGCTGGAAATTCGTTATCCAAGGAGGTCCATACGGAAAATTCATTATCCGAGGCAGTCCTATACCTGGAAATTGCGATTCGTTGTCCGAAAAATTCATTATCGGGGTGTTCGTTATCCGAGGTATTACTGTATAGATAATACCAAGGAGGCGCAGGATCTGTTCTTGATCATCCAGGCACATAATAATGGGCTCAAGTTACAGAAAGCCAGATTTTGACTAAACATATGGATAAAATTTTTAACTGTTAGAGCAGTATGACAAAGGAAAAGATTAGCTCAGGAGGTGGTGAGAACTCCCACAATGGAGGCTGGGGTTTGTACTCAATGGCCTTATAAGCTGCTTTCAACTCTATATTGATTCTATGATTCTACAATCCTTAGCATCCCAAACCCCTGCACTATAATAGAGTTTGCTGCCCTCTTGTGCTACAAAATGGAGTTACATTACAATATGAAAGTGGAACAGGTGATAGATACCTTTAGGCTACTATAAAATATGAACGTTTTTAAGGTGCCATATGTTTTTTATCTTTTCTTTTCTTTTTCTTTCTTTCTTTGATTTTTGCCTGGAATTCTTGCACAGACTAACACGGCTACATTTCCCAAAATGGAGTTAGTTGCACTTTGAATGGTTATTAACAGATGCTTCACTTGCTGACTTCTCTTTCTTCTTTTGCTATTTCTCTCTCACATACTTTTTAGTAGACTTTTTCCCTTATCATGGGACGTCGGAGATCCACTCCCTAGTAACAAGACGTCACAAATCCCTTCTCAAGTAACAAGATTGTTTAAGAGAGAGAAAAAAACAAAGACTCCTCTTTCCCCCTCAGCCTTACATTTATATTTGCAGTAGCAATCCCCCAAAGAGCTAATAAAATCAATAAAAACAGTACAGTTAAAAATAACAGCAACAAAACAGTCCCAAACACAATGTCAAATTCTTTATATTTAAGATTTAAAAGTATTTGATATTTAAAAGAGCACAGAATATGACTCAGTATCTTAGGGAATAATAATGATGATGCCAAAAGAATTGCAAGTTTAAAAACACATGTTGAGTGATTGATCAGCTTTGCAGACCCAAGGTGTGAGATTTCTCTGTGTGGGAAGTTTTCATTAGTATCCTTGAGGCAAAAAAAGAAAGAAAAGAAAAAAGAAAGTTGTGCTGATGGGAAATGTGGTTTGCCATTAACCAACTGTGCATTTCTCAAGTTAATATGAGAACAAAAACAACCAAGTATCCCTTATCTTGACAGTTCTCCAAATTTTGCAGTGCCATTGTTCAAACTAAATATGTGCAAAAAGGCATCTAGTAAGAGAAAGTGCTTGCAAAATGGATAAACGGGGGGGGGGGAGTGGCATATAAAATGTATACAATATTTTGTCCGCATATGAATCCATGTGAATATTTATATAGAGTTAAACAGTTTTGCAAATTGATGCAGACATGAGTGAAAATAATTTGTGCTTGAAGAAATGGTACTAAGTATAGAAGAGAAAGTGAATAAAAAGTAAAACATATAGAGCTAACCTTTCCCAAGAGGGAAAGACACTGGAATGTTGATGAAAGCAATTTTTCCATCCCTCCGGGGGGCATGGGCAACATATAAAATCAGTACAGAACATGTTGTGATGTAATTTTTTAAAATGAAAGCAGAATTTGCAGGAAATATTCATGGAAAGAAAAAGACATCATAAATAAAACACTTTGTTCACGATTTCACCTTTAAAATCTCCAAGCACTTTTTATTTAAACATAACATCGCTCACAGATAGTACTCCCAGGATTTATTCCAAATTGTTTCTTTTAATAAAAACAAACAAACATTAGCATGCAATATATTGTCCAAGGAAATTCAGACAAAATTGAAAACCAGTTGAAACCTTTATGTTTCTCACAAAACAGAATTGCTATTTCCCCCCTTTTTCTTTTAGATGGTGTTCTGATCATAAGAAAGATGTTAAATTGCTGAAACCAACATACAGATATTAGAGATGGGCAAGAAACACTAAAAAACGTTTTATTTTTTATTTCATTTGTCCTCATTTTGTTTTGTTTAATTTCTAACAATTTTTTTAAAAAATGTTTCTTTTTTGTTTTTATTCATTATTCGTTTTCCCCCTAATCATGTGTGTGGGGGGGGAGGAGGCACAGGGTTTTCAACTGCCTGGAGTTCCTTCAGAAGATGGGCAGTAAATAAATAAATAAATAAATAAATAAATAAATAAATAAATAAATAACCTGTCTTTGAGCCACCAAAGCAAGCAGCGATGGCCGCAGCCTCCACTTATTTCAGGGGCTCAAAGACAGTTTAAAAACCCTGTGCTTCCCCCCAGCCCCAATTGGGCGCAATGGGGAAATGAAAAACGAAATGAAGTGAACCAAAAATTTCCAGTTTGTTTCATTTCATTTTTTAAAAAAATCAGTTTGTTTGTCATTTTGTTCTGAAATGGAATGAAAAATAAAAAATGAAATAAAAAAAATTCATTTTGTGTCCATATCTAATGGATATAATCACATCAATCAGTTGCTCTTTTACTCTGGTCTCTCCACATTTGCCTTGATGCCATCCTGCTTTTACTGACCATTTTGCCTGTGCTAGTCTTCTAGGTGCCATCACATTCACTTGTGTGGAACAAAAACTCTGGCATCTATGCCAAACTGCAGACTCAATAACCAAGAATGCCAACTCAGTATGTTCCATCTTTTTACTCATTATTTATTTATTTATTTATTTATTTATTTATTTATTTATTTATTTA
>JAHTLZ010000129.1:64286552-64311926 GCA_023846285.1 Phrynocephalus versicolor
TTTATTTATTTATTTATTTATTTATTTATTTATTTATTTATTTATTTGTTTGTTTGTTTGTTTGTTTGTTTGTTTGTTTGTTTGTTTATATACAGTGGCCATCTAGCCCAAAGGCTACTCTTAACATATTCCTGAGGGGGAAATGCCAGGATCAGAGGCCACATCATTACCTCATAGATGCACTTGAGAGCTCCCTGTGACTGCATTCTTGAAAAGTTTCTTAATTTTTCATTCTCCTTGAATAATTTGCAATAATTTCTGGCATGTTCCACTTTTCAGAGTCCCTCACCACTCTTGAATTCACCTTTACTTTAGAAGGTCTAGACACTGGATTCTGGTGAAATTTTCCTACCTCTCAAAGGTTGCTTTCCAGGATGAGCTTACATTTATGCCCAAATTTCATATCCCTTTTTACCAAATATTTCAATAAGGATTAGTTGCTTCTCCCCAATGTTCCCAGCATGTTTTCATGTCATTAGCTAGCTCTTCCTATTATTCACTGTTATGAGCAGGACAGGTCCTCTTACTTTTGAAAGGTTAATTTCTGCTGCTTCTTTTTCTAAATTATTTATTTTAGTTGTCCCTAAAGCATGCCAGAGTCTCATTTGCACCTGCTTTCAATTGCCAGAGCAAACAGTCAACCCAGCGTCAGGGTAATGTATTTTCAATGCAAATTTAGTGCATTTTTAATAGAGTCAATATCTGAAGGCCTACCAGCTCCTGGAGGAATTTCCCATTCTGCTTAGAGTGGTGAAAGATGTCCTTCTGTAGCAACATCTTTACCCAAATATGTTTTCCTGGGAATAATTTAATGTTTTTTGAGACATTGGGCTGGTCCCGTGCTGCAAATCCAGAGGTGGGCCCTTTTTGCAGCCCGGGCTGAAAAGCCGGGAATTCTTGGGGAGGGCCCTATAAAAGCGGGTGCCTCCTCTGGCCTGGCCTCTTTCATTGGAGATTGTCCCCACCCACCCACCCTCAATAATGGCAGTATGAGCTTCCTGGTCGCCTCTGGGGTGGGATAGGGATATCTGTCCCACTTTCAAGATTGGCTATCAAAGGCAGGTTGTTTTTTTTTTTTTTTGCCTATCCCATACTGCCATATAAGGGAACCAGCTTATTCCAGTCAGGTGTGGTAAGTGGGGTGGTGGGTAGTGCGGATGAGGTTAAGCAGGTGGTGAGTAAGAACCAATAACATGCTATAACCTCCAATCCTCGGACGCTGCGGATCAGGGGATTACAGTGCCTGGGGCAAAGAGGCTTTGGCTACACCCACCGGGGATGGGACCAGCCAAGTGATGGCACCCTACTACCTGGCAGGGGGCAATATAGCGCAGCTGGCCGAGGGGATGGCATTGGGCGAACGGCGCCCCCTTGGGGCTAAATGCTCACCCTAACCTGCAATTATTTGGGGGGAGGTATGGGACAGACCTCCTGGACTCATGTGGCTTCCTCACTACTCCAGCCCCCTCCTCAGCTTGGTCATTATGCTGTAAAATTGGATTAATAAACCTGGCCCATGTTCATCCCACTTCATGTGTCTTGCGTGCTTATTTCGGCCTCGGGGGGCAAGGGTAGGTTTTGAGATATCAGTTTCACTTGCTTTTATATAAACGTTTCTTAAGACTGGGTTCTTTGTCTTATATTCAGTAAGGTTATTAATATGTGAATTTTCTTTCTGCTATTTCATTGTATCCTCTCTATTCTTGACTTTGAAAGATATGCAAAGGTAAAGGTAGGTTATAGATGCTCTTCATGATTAAATGTAATGTTAATTTCCCAAAGGCCTCATTATTAATTCAAGGAGTCAAAAATTATAGATTCAGTTATGTTCGCCAGATAGAGATTACATATATTGGCTGTCACATTCAGAAATGAGCAAAGCGACAATCAATCATCCACGTTAGACACCAAGGTCTCTGGCTTCTGAGAAAGGAGTCACAGAGCAGACCTGGAGGGATAGAGGAGAGCCAGTCAAAGAACAAACTGGACAGTCTGGGTGAAAGACCAGAACATCTGCCTTGTCCCTATTCAGTTTCAAATGATGAGAGGACATCCATGTTGAAAGATGTCAGGGAAATCCAGACCTCACCATTAAGCTCAGGATAAGACAGGTACGCTTGGGTGTCATTCATGTATGATAATGAAAACCCAGTCTATCAAGTACAGCACCCAAGCGAAGCATGTGTATAGAGAAAAAAGAATCAGGCCCCATGGGACACTAATAGTAAGAGGGAAATATTGAGAAGGTTTTTGTATTCACCAAGACTCTTAAGGAACAATTTAACAAATAAGAATAAAGCCAGAAAATGGCATTTACAGAGTTTCCCAGTGAAGCCACCCCCACCCCACCCCAGTGTTCAAGTGTATTGAATGCTACTGGCAAGTCAAGCTGCACTAGCACCAATGAATGTCTGGCCCCTACTATATAATTATCACATTATTGGTTTTTCATTGTTATTGTATGTGATTTAGCATTGAAGAGGCAGGAGAGGACAATTCAATTTAAATTATAAACATTGTACTTTTATCAAATGCATTTTTCTGTAAATCACTGCCTTATTTTTCCATGTATAAATGGCCAACCCACGGGGCAGCTCATTGAAAACAAAGCTGGCCCACCAATTCCCAGTTTCTTAAAAGTAATTTTGATGGGGGAGTGGGGCAGGACGTAATATTTTCCACCATTGTTTTGTAGTGATCTGGGCATCATTCCATTCCGCAATGGAATGGTGGCTTCTTACTGTCCAACCCTGTTGCATCTACCTACACTTGCAAACAGAACATAAGAAATTGTTTCAGATGTATATAGATGCTTTTGACTTGTCTAGTATGTAATTACTTCACACCTTACTTTGTACATGAATACAGAATACAATGATACAGGCATCTGTATCTTGTCTGGAGGAGATACCAGTTAGCAGCAGCAATTACTTGAATTAAGTTTTCAGTATTCCCTTCAGAGATCAAAGTACAGTAGTAGTTTTCATCTTGTGCTTTGATGATAACCTTAGCTATCATCAAGTGCATGTGTAGTTACAAGAACTTTTTTCTTTAATTTATGCTGAATAGGATTATGCTATGCCAATAACTCTCTCTCTTTCATAAATCAACCTAAATAGTTACAGGATGCTCTGATGCTCATAACCATTGTAGTGTTTAGGTCATCCATGTAGTGTAAGGTAAACAAGTAATTTCTCAGGCATAAAAACAAGGTGAAACAGGAATATTTAAACATTTGTGGAGCAAATCCAGGGTGGTTCAACAACCCCACTGCTCTGATTTGGGCCAATTCATACCTCACTACAACTCACTGACATTACCTCCAGCATTTTGTACTTAAAATGCTCAAATGTGAACAAAACTACTTGATATTTGTTTCTGTGGCAAAAGAAGCAGGATTAGAAGTTCCAAAGCAGATGTAAAGCTCTGATGAAAGCCAAAATCTCTCCAGGAAACTCCACTGAGCCCATAGGGAACACTCCAACCGATTCCACTTGACTTGATTTATTCCACATCCACCCAACAAGCAATCACTTGATGTTCAGGCAAGGCAAAGGGAGAGTGGAATATCACTTATTACATGGAGCACCTATAGAGATTGCTTACTCTTATTGTCATTCTCAGCAGTTCATTCCAATTTGTTTGTCATTCCAACTGGTGTTTGGTGATTTGGCAACGTGCTCCCTTGGCCAGCACTTTTGGAGGAGGAGGAAAAATGGAAGTGGAATGATGTCCTGGAGTGGGTGCCCACCAGAAGGGTCTGGGGACCTGAATCGCTGAACACCTGTTGAGTCTGTAATGTAAATGAACCACCAAACTGGTGGTTCGTTTCCCTCTCCGGTAGCTAGCTGCCATAAATATTCATTACACTTAAGACTGACTGTGTGCACGCGCATGAATGTGGGAAGGATGCCTAAGCCTTTTGCACAGGCTTTGATGGCGTAGAACAAAATAGCACTAGTGACCATCCTTCCCTAACACTATTGTCTACCTTCATTTATATTGCCAGCCATATATGTACCTTTTTTTCCTTGCCATCAGTACCAAAAGTTCATTGTTCTGATTTGGTCTGAGCAATGGGTGGACACACTCAGACAAGACAAATTATTAACTAGAGAAATGAAGGGGACGTCTTCCATACCCTCGACATCCATTTTCACTGACCATGGAAGGAAGGAAGCGATCTGCTTAGATTCCTTCCTTCCTTCCTTCCTTCCTTCCTTCCTTCCTTCCTTCCTTCTTATGTAACTGGTAGGAATTTTTCCTACTTACTCCTGAAGGGCATACACATACTCTAAAACAATAAATACACTGACATCTTTTTAATTTTTTCAATAATTTGTGAGGTTATCAGTATGTTAAAACCTAGCTTTCATACCTTAGGCTTATTCATCAGAAGTTTATTAGCCCACTGGACTTTTACTGGAGAATGGCCAGATGTTAAAATGGGAGCAAAATGTACCTCAGCTAAGAGTGGTGCTAGTGATTCTGAAACAACCAGCAGAGCAGCTTTTAAACTGATAACTGGGGGAAAGTCGACAGGAGCTGAGTGGCATCCGGTTCGGAACACATCATCCTCGGGGAATGAGGTTGAAGAGGGTAGAGAATCACATAGAGATGGCATAGCAGGGATTAGCACTGGGAGAATAACAGAATGTGACAGTTTGTCTACTGATAATAAAAGCTGTGCGGGAGAAAGAACAAGGCAGCAGCTGTTGTTGCGGGACCCACTGTACAGGTGCTTCTACGCCAATGCTCGAAGCCTCCGAGCAAAGATGGGAGAACTTGAACATTTGGCGGCTAGGGATAACATAGATATAATAGCCATAACAGAAACCTGGTGGAATGTGGAGAACCAGTGGGATACAGCAATCCCAGGCTATAAACTCTATAGAAGGGATAGAGAGGGGCGGGTTGGAGGAGGAGTGGCCATCTATGTCAAAGAAGGCGTAAAATCCAGCAGAATGGAGATTGACAGAGGGTCTGACTCCACCATAGAATCACTGTGGGTTAAACTACCAGGTCCAAGGAGTGATGTGATAGTTGGAGTATTCTATCATCCACCAGATCAAAAACTTGAGGGGGACCTTGAAATGAGGAGAGAAATCATGGAGATGGCTAAGAGGGATAGGATAGTAATCATGGGGGACTTCAATTATCCCCACATTGACTGGGCCAATGCGAGCTCCGGGCAAGAAAGAGAAACTGGGTTTCTCGATTTGCTGAACGACTGTGCCCTAGAGCAACTTGTCATGGAGCCCACCCGAGAACAGGCAACTCTGGATCTAATACTGTCTGATACTCAGGACCTGGTCAGGGATGTGAATGTCACTGAGCCACTGGGGAACAGTGACCATGCTGCAATCTCCTTTGCCATGCATGTCGGAAGAAGATTGTCAACCAAATCAGACATAAAAACCCTTGATTTTCGAAGGGCAAACTTTCCTCAGATGAGGAAACTAGTTAGAGAGAAATTGAAGGGGAAGGTTAGAAGAATCCAATCTCTTCAGAGTGCATGGAGCCTGTTTAAAACAACGGTAATAGAGGCCCAGCAGAAGTGCATACCACAAAGAAAGAAGAGCTCATATAAGTCCATGGTTAACGAGTGGAGTTAGAGAGGCTCTAAAGCGCAAGGAGAGGTCTTTCTGTAAATGGAAATCCTACCCAAATGAGGAAAATAAAAAGGAACACAAACTCTGGCAAAAGAAATGTAAGAAGATGATAAGGGAGGCAAAGAAAGATTTTGAGGAACGCATGGCTAGCAATATAAAGGGCAATAATAAAAGCTTCTTTAAATATGTTAGAAGTAGAAAACCTGCCAGAGAACCAGTTGGCCCCCTGGATGGTGAGGGAGGGAAAGGGGAGGTTAAGGAGGACTTGGACATTGCAGAGAAATTAAATGAGTTCTTTGCGTCTTTCTTCACGACAGAGGACTTTGAGCGGATTCCGCTGACTGAGCCGCCCCTCTTGACTAAAGAATTAAATCAAATACAGGTTAAAAGAGAGGAAGTTTTAGGACTAATTGACAAATTGAGGATTAACAAGTCACCGGGCCCAGATGGCATCCACCCAAGGGTTATTAGGGAACTGAGAAATGAAATTGCAGATCTCTTAACGGTTATATGCAACTTGTCTCTTAAAACGGCCACAGTGCCGGAGGACTGGAGGATAGCAGATGTCACACCAATTTTTAAAAAAGGAAGGAGGGGGAACCCGGGAAACTACAGGCCAGTTAGCCTTACATCTGTCCCAGGGAAGATGGTGGAAAGCCTCATCCAAGAGAAAATCTTAAAACACATAAAAGAACAAACCTTGCTGAGAGAAAATCAGCATGGCTTCTGTAAGGGTAAATCTTGTCTGACAAACCTTTTGGAATTTTTTGAAAAGGTCAACAGGCACGTGGATTTGGGTGAACCGGTGGATATAGTCTATTTGGATTTCCAAAAGGCTTTTGACACAGTCCCTCACCAAAGGCTGCTGAGAAAATTGCACAGTCAGGGGATAAGAGGGCAGGTCCTCTTATGGATCGAGAACTGGTTGAGATCCTGGAAACAAAGAGTAGGTGTCAATGGGAAATTTTCACAATGGAGAGAAGTGAAAAGCGGTGTGCCCCAGGGTTCTGTCCTGGGACCGGTGCTTTTCAATCTGTTCATAAATGACCTGGAGACAGGAATAAACAGTGAGGTGGCCAAGTTTGCAGATGACACAAAACTTTTCCGTGTGGTAAAAACCAGAGAAGATTGTGAAGAGCTCCAGAAGGATCTCTCCAAACTGGGGGAATGGGCTGAGAAATGGCAAATGCGTTTTAATGTAGCCAAATGTAAAGTAATGCGTATTGGGGCAAAAAATCCAAACTTCATCTATCAACTCATGGGCTCTGAGTTATCCGTGACGGATCAGGAAAGGATCTTGGTGTGTTGGTGGACAGCTCCATGAAGGTGTCTCCCCAATGTGTGGCAGCGGTGAAGAAGGCCAATTCCATGCTAGAGATTATCAAAAAGGGGATTGAAAATAAAACAGCCAAGATTATAATGCCATTATACAAAGCAATAGTAAGGCCGCACCTGGAGTATTGTGTACAATTCTGGTAACCGCATCTCAAGAAAGACATAGTGGAACTGGAAAAGGTGCAGAAGAGAGCGACTAAAATGATTACCGGGCTGGGGCACCTCCCTTATGAAGAAAGGCTAAAACATTTGGGCCTCTTTATTTATTTATTTATTTATTTATTTATTATATTTATATCCCGCTTATCTTCAATTTTGAACTCTAAGCGGCTTACAACAATGGAAAAAGGCGCTTGAGGGGGAAAAAAGGCGCTTGAGGGGGAATATGATTGAGACATACAAAATAATGCAGGGTATGAGTAAAGTGGATAGAGGGAAGCTCTTCTCTCTCTCCCAAAATACCAGAACTAGGGGACATACACTCAAATTGAGGGCTGGGAGAGTAAGAACTGACAAAAGAAAATATTTTTTCACCCAGTGCGTTGTAAGTCTATGGAACTCCCTGCCACAGGATGTGGTGATGGCATCTGGCCTGGATGCCTTCAAAAGGGGATTGGACAGATTCCTGGAGGAAAAGTCCATCACAGGTTACAAACCATGATGGAGATGTGTAGTCTCCAGGCTTTAAACCGGGGTACTTCAAGGGCCAGATGCAGGGGAGTGGTATCAGGAGACAGATATCTAGTCTCATGCACTCCCAAACGCATCTGGTGGGGCCGCTGTGAGATACAGGAAGCTGGACTAGATGGGCCTTTGGCCTGATCCAGCATGGCTCTTCTTATGTTCTTATGTTCTTATATCCATCCTCCAACAAGTTGAATATTTTTTTGGAAAAAAGTGTTGTCTTTACCTTTAGGATTCAAATGCCTCTATCCATCAATCAAACCTTCCTTTAAAAAAGTAATTTTCCTGGCAGTGTACTTGCTATAATGAAGTTTGGGAAATAGCAGTCAATGATAAACTGTTATCAGATATATAGTAGATAAACTGTCAGAGCGTATCGTCCAGCGATCAACCTCAGCCCGTCCAGTCCGGCAGTTGCAAGCGCACACACTTCGGGTCACCACCCCGAAAGAGGCCTGAAAGTCCAGTACTCGAAATCAGGCCTTTTCGGTGGCCGCCCCTTCCCTTTGGAATAGCTTACCACCTGATGTGCGCTCTGCAGAGTCCCTGTTAGCTTTCCGCCGAGCATTAAAAACCCTTCTCTTTAGTGAGGCTTACGGCGGCGCAACTTAATTTGTTTTTTTCCTTCCCCCCCGCCATCTCTACGTTTATCATCAATTATTGCTGCCGTGCTGCAACCATAAGCCTAAATGTTTGATGCCCTAGTTGTTTTAAAATGTTGTTTTATTGCTGTTGTTGTCTCACACTGTACTGTTATCTAATTTGTTTGTTTTATGTTGTACTGCTTGCTGACTTGTTCAGCTATTGGAAGCCGCCCAGAGTTCTGCTCTGGAAGATGGGCGGGGTAAAAATCCAATAAACAAACAAACAAACAAACAAACAAACAAACAAACAAACAAATAAATAAATAAATAAATAAATAATCAGATATAAACTATAATAAGGGATTGTTGAAAGAGAGCAAGTTTTTTTTAAAAAAATTGGTAACATTTTTTAAATTTTGTACTTTTGAAAGATGAAGGCCATTTACCCATGTTAGAAATAATGTTATTTTAGAAGGATAATGGGGCACCATAAGCAATATTTAAGAAGAATATCTTATTGGTCCTCGAGATGGATGCAATTTTAAATTTATTTTGTTTGACATGTGGATTTATTTCTAATTTTCTGCATTTTTTTGTATTTTTAGTCAATATATTGTAGAAATATAAGATAATATTTAATAAACAGCATGCTTTGTTCCAGCAGTAGACTAGTATCTCTTTTTATATTCAAAGCATAATTCATATCTCTTCCAAGGATTATTATCAACCTTTCTCAAAAGATTTTGCATACATTTTGTCTAGACTTTATTAGAAGCATGACATGATCCAACAATTATCAATCTATTTCTTACTCTCCCTCTCACCAATATATATCTGCCATGGGGATCACTCAGCTGATTTACCACTTCAGACTTAGAATTTTTCATAATTTTTTTGCTATCCCCCTACATTTGTTGGCTCCATAAGAACATAAGAAGAGCCATGCTGGATCAGGCCAAAGGCCCATCTAGTCCAGCTTCCTGTATCTCACAGTGGCCCCACCAGATGCATTTGGGAGCGCATGAGACTAGATATATGACTCCTGATACCACTCCCCTGCATCTGGCCCTTGAAGTACCCTGGTTTTAAGCCTGGAGATTACACATCTCCATCATGGTTTGTAAGCTGTGATGGACTTTTCCTCCAGGAATCTGTCCAGTCCCCTTTAGAAGCCATCCAGGCTAGATGCCATCACCACATCCTGTGGCAGGGAGTTCCACAGACTAACAACGCGCTAGGTGAAAAAATATTTTCTTTTGTCTGTTCTTACTTTCCCAGCCCTCAATTTGAGTGCATGTCCCCTAGTTCTGGTATTTTAGGAGAGGGAGAAGAGCTTCCCTTTATCCACTTTACTCATGCCCTCCATTATTTGGTACGTCTCAATCATATTCCCCCTCAGGCACCTTTTTTCCAGACTAAAGAGCCCCAAATGTTTTAGCCTTTTCTCATAAGGGAGGTGCTCCAGCCCAGTAATCATTTTAGTCGCTCTCTTCTGCACCTTTTCCAGTTCCACTATGTCTTTCTTGAGATGCGGTGACCAGAATTGTACACAGTACTCCAGGTGGGGCCTTACTATTGCTTTGTATAATGGCATTATAATGTTGGCTGTTTTATTTTCAATCCCCTTTTTGATAATCCCTAGCATGGAATTGGCCTTCTTCACCACTGCCACACATTGGGTAGACACCTTCATGGAGCTGTCCACCAACACACCAAGATCTCTTTCCTGATCTGTCACAGATAACTCAGAGCCCATGAGTTGATAGATAAAGTTTTGATTTTTTTGCCCCAATATGCATTACTTTACATTTGGCTACATTAAAACACATTTGCCATTTTGCAGCCCATTCCCCCAGTTTGGAGAGATCCTTCTGGCGCTCTTCACAATCTTCTCTGGTTTTTACCACACGGAAAAGTTTTGTGTCATCTGCAAACTTGGCCAACTCACTGTTTATCCCTGTCTCCAGGTCATTTATGAACAGATTGAAAAGCACCGGTCCCAGGACCGAGCCCTGGGGCACACCGCTTTTCACTTCTCTCCATTGTGAAAATTTCCCATTGACACCTACTCTTTGTTTCCGGGATCTCAACCAGTTCTCATTCCATAAGAGGACCTGCCCTCTTATCCCCTGACTGTGCAATTTTCTCAGCAGCCTTTCTTGAGGGACTGTGTCAAAAGCCTTTTGAAAATCCAGATAGACTATATCTACCAGTTCACCCAAATCCAGGTGCCTGTTGACCTTTTCAAAAAATTCTAAAAGATTTGTCAGGCAAGACCTACCCTTACAGAAGCCATGCTGATTTTCTCTCAGCAAGGTTTGTTCTTCCATATGTTTTAAGATTTTTTCTTGGATGAGGCTTTCCACCATCTTCCCTGGGACAGATGTAAGGCTAACTGGCCTGTAGTTCCCCAGTTCCCCCCCTCCTTCCTTTTTAAAAAACTGGTGTGACATCTGCTATCCTCCAGTCCTCCAGCAAACCACTTTCTAAGAGATGTGTGTATTGCTATGCATTTACCTTGCTTTGTATGATGTGTTTCTTAAGACAATAGCATACCAGCACCCAACTTATGAATGCTCCGCATGATTCTATATTTTTTAGCTAGGGAACCCAAATATTATTAGATTTGTGTTGAAAGAAGTTATATTTAAGTTGTCTAACATATCATTCGTTAAATTTCCTATCTGTGCTTTTAATTTTCTTCAAGTAAAATATGTTAAGGGGGTGTAAAATATAAATACTTGCACATTATGTTCATATAGACATCAGTCATAAAGCTCCTAAGTATCCTCTGTAATCATTTTCATCACCAGGATGTTGGTAATTAAACTTTCCTCTCCCATTCTGATAATGAAAAGAATTACAGGGACCCCAAGAGCTTCTAGAGAGTTATCAGAAATGTTTAGTTTCTGGAAAATCAGAATTATTGATGACATCATCAGACTTATGGCTATAGGATTTCAGCCTATTAAGCATGCAAATATATATTTTTAATTGTTCTTTCATTTTCATTTTGTGTATGATCCTATATGAGAAATGTTTTTATAGTTAAATTATACCAATTCTTAGTGCATCACACTGTATTGTATGAAAAATTCAAATGTATCATCCGAAATAAAACCGTTGACCAACTGAATTCATTAGGACCAGGTATGGAGGCAATGGGGGCAGTGAGATGGTGTGTAGGTGAGTGAGCACTCCCTCTGGCAGGAACCCAAGAAACATACCATAAACCAGTTCAGGTTTTGCAGGGGATCGATGGTTCATAATGAGCAGCCATGAGTCTTTCAGTTGGTGCCCATCTTTAAAGGAGAGGCAAAATATAAATACGCTAAATAAGTAAAGATTTGCTAGTAAATAGTGTGAACATGCACCAAAAAAGTAAGCTGGACTATACAACATCCCATGTTGAAAGTCAAATATCCATTACTATTGGCTGCTAATTATGGGTTGGTGGACTGGATTCTGAAATACCAGATGTTGTCTTGTGCTCATGTGAAGCATGCTTGCTGATTAAAAGGGTTGAAAAACCTTTGGCCATTTTTGGCCCAACACTTTAATGAATGACGGTTAGAGTGCATATGTGAAGAGTCCTATATCAAATATCAAATATCTGGCAGAGCATCTACAGCTTTCATGGTGAGATCTCACTTTCAACCTGCTGGACAGCCACTCCTGACATTTCTTTTATTTGTAGTCTGCTTTCAATGTTGCAGATTGCCATTCCATCTGGAAAGAAACAAGAAAACCTTGGCTTTCTAAACTGCTATCATCATTTTGAATTCTGAATGCTAGATGCAGCGTTCAATGTGGGGCCCTCCAGATATTGTTACAATGCAATTTCCATTATCTTTCAGTATTGGCTATGCCAGCTAAAGCTAATAGGTGCAAGCATTTTTCAAACAAAGCTGTTTTTCAAACTACAGTAATTCCCATAATTTCCCTCCTGGCCATGCTGCCTGGAAGATCCTCAGAGTTGCAATCCAAAAAACAAAGCAAAAAAACAGTACAAACAAACAAAAGCCTTTTCCAAGCCCTGAGTCTAACAACGTCCATTCTGCAGAGTTTTTAGTATTGCCTCTGTGTCTGCTTCTACAGAACCATAGAATAGAAAATCCTGTCCATTGCTTTTAAAGTTTTCATTGAGAAGACAAATAATTCTGTCACCCAAACCATATTTCCATATTTCCTCCTTCCCTGGTATATACATATGTATATATGTATGAAAAATATGTCAAAACATATTATGATTCCCCCAACAGTTTGAACAGTGTTAGTAGCTTATGTATTTTCTTAAAAGCTCTAACCAGAGCACTAAGGATAATTTATTTAAAAAAACCACTTCACAGACAGATGTTAAAACTGCGAAAGTATATATGCATCCATTTTGACTAATCTGTGGCTGTACCATTTACATGAAAAAGAGTAGCATCAGCAGGTACAAAATTCCCCAGAACCATTTTAAAAATCCCACACAGTCAGGAAGAAGAAGTTTATCTTTAATGCTGAAACCCAACTGCCTAGAATTTCAAAACTATATGTATTCTCTGTCACACAGTTGCCGTGCAAGCCTTTATACATGGTTCAAAATACTAAGTACAGTATACATTGATGTGCTGAGAAATTTAACTTCATTTCTCCATTTTAGTTTTTAGGTTTTCCCCTCAGTTAAGCTACTTGCAGGAATATTTAACATATGTGGAAGAGCAAAAGTCACCATGTGATAGTTTACTGTTATTTAAGTGACCAAGAGCTGACTCCCTTGTTCTATTATTTTATTAATTTCTATTGTTAATGCTCATAATTTCTTTACTTTCGGAGACACTTTCAATCACATCTATGCTCTGAGTGGTTAATGAAAGCCAGAAGACACTTAACACAAACCAGACATTATATTATCTTAAATTATTTAATCCACACAAGTAATTGCAGTACTTACTTAAGTGAATATATGAGGAGGGGAGTACACTCGCCTCACTCATCCTCATTCCACATGTATGAAGAGCAAAAGTCTGAAAAGGAGAGCCTTCCCAGATTTCCTAGGGTCCTGGATCATGTGGGGAGCTTCCAGGCATATTAGAAACAATGCTTTCCACATGAGGAGAGCACTGACAGAAATGTTTGGGACAGCAAATGGCTCCTTCTTGTGTGTTTAATAGAGCCTGGGTGTCATATGAAATTTAGACTCAGATTTCAGCCATATGAGTTCCCTAGCAAAATGCCCACGAATAAGAGAGATCTTATGTGAGAGGGCCCCTTGATATGCGCTGTTATAAAATAAAACAGAGTCCAATGCTTTTTAAAACTGTATAGCAGTGACAAGACTCTGTGGAAAAACTCTTGGCCACAACAGTGTAAAAAAAATAAAAAATGAAAAAAAAATGAAAAAAATGAATTACTAAATGAACTTTTTTTAAAAAAATCATTTCTTAATAAAAGAAACAACAAAACAACAAAACAAAATGACATTTTGGCATTTCATGCCCATCTCTAGATGGCAGTTCAGTGAAATTTAACAGGTGCACAACTGAAGGAAAAGTTGGCTAGCTTACAAGTAGCTGCTTCCTGATTACTTACTACCATCCATTTATTTTGTTATTCTGAAGTGCTGTACATAGTGAACTGATTGACATGTGCTATGTGTGGAGGAAAACGAAGTACAAATGAGAACAAACAAAAAAGATCTTCAGAAAAACCAGAAATGATGTTACTTTAGTGAAGAAAACTGATATAAAATCATCTTAATACTGTTATTCTTCTTCCAGTTATGGAATGATTTCTTGTTGATGGAGTGGACAGAAAACCCAGTATTTAGTGGGGTGATATCACAAAGTCATTGGGCAGCTGACAGCTGAATAGCATCTGAACTGTTCCAGTCTTTTTAGAGATATACCTGATACAAGGCATTTGCTGAAGCAAAAGATTGGGTAGCATTTTGCCTTGACTTCCACCCCACTGTATAGACCCAGACTGAGCTGGTGCATGAATCTTGTGTCTTTAAGGAATCGCAACATGTTTGCCATCTTGTTTATTTTCCTTCTCTTTCCCCCCAAAATACTATAAAACACTATCTTTGTAAGCAACATTTAGCAATAATGCCTAATGAGGGAGCAATATAGTAAATCTCAATTATGTTAGTGATAGTGGCTGCATTCTAGTAGTAAGTCACAGCCAGAGTAAGGGCGTTTATACACGACCCCTAAACTCCGCCGCAAATGGCTGCAAGCTCCGGAGCTTAAAAATGTTTCCCCACCAGCTCCGGAGTTTGCAGACAATTAAGTGCGACCCCGCCCACCTAAGCACGACCCAGCACACTTTTCTTGTACCTGCTCTTGGGAGGTGAAAAATATTTGATGCGGATGTGCTGGGCTCTCCTCGCTTCTTTTTGTTTTTGTTTTTTGCCTGCCGCCCCTTTAAGAGGAACCAGGAAGTGACCGGGGCTCCCCCGGCAGCTTCCACCGGCACCGGGGAGGTAAGGCTTTATTCTTTTTTCCCTTTTTTCCCTCCCTTCCCTCACGCAGCCAGCAGCCAGGAAATACGGAGGGGTGGAGACGCACAAAGAGCGACAAACCCCTAAGATCTCTGGTCCGAATTTAAGGGGCCAGCGAATCTTAGGCGTCATGTAAAAGCGCCCTAAATCAGCTGAAACAATCAAACATGTTACTAAATTGAACAGATTTGTACAACACCATTTTGTAGAGTCTCATTTTTTCAAAGACAAATATGTGCATGCTACAAACTCTTTTAACTGGAATACTTGTCAGGCCTTGGACAAGTATAGGTTAAAAACTGGTTGTAAAGAAATAGTCCTTGGTCACAGTGAGCCAAACCCCCTGCCAAGAGAAAATTATAGCACCAAAACCCCCTATCAAAATTGCATCTTCATTATCACCATCATCATGTACTGTCAAGTGAATTTTGGCTTATGGCAAACCTTTTCAGGGTTTTCCATGTAGAGAATTCTCAGAAGTGGTTCACCATTTCCTTCTTCTGGGGTACTCTTGGACTGCACAGCTTACCGAATGCCACATAGGCCGACTCTTCTTCCTGGCAGACACTGTGAGGAATCAAACACCCAACCACTGGCTCCACAGCCAAGAATCTAAACCAAGATGAATATCTTGCCCAATGATCATTTTACAGGATTGCCTGTCTGTAGGGAGGCCATATAGATTACATCACTTTCTTTTGCTTATATACTTCAAGGGTTTCTGGAAGCCTGTGAAAGCAAACAGCCTGGAATGGTCTACCTATTTGTAAATAGAGAAAGCAACTAGATGGGGAATTTGGGTTTTGAAACATCTTGATGATATGGTCTATTTTATCTCACACTTGAGTGATATTTACATCCAAGTGAGAGATAGTTCTTCTCTGGTGACAAGAATCCAGACAGCACATTAGATTGCATCCATTTCTCCCCATTTTAATTATTGACACTCTTGGCCCCATCCCTTTCCAAGCCTTTGGGGTGCAGTAACTTCCCTTTTTTGTTTTTTAGTTTAGTAAGTGGCACAGTGTTGTAACAACATACAATCTTATATCTGAAATAGTGATACATCACTTAGGAGGATATTAAAACAACTGGGACAAAAGGAAAATAAAGGTGTGGGTTTCTCAGTGGACCTTTCTACTGTTACAATGCATTGAAGAACAAGCCTTCCTGAGGGAAAAACAGCATGGCTTCTGTAAGAATACTCTTGTCTCACAAACCTTTTTGAATTCTTTGAAAAGGTATACAGGCATGTGGATGTGGGGGAGCCAGTAGATATTGTCTAGATTTCCCTCAAAGGCTACTGACAAAACTCTGTAATCGGGGATAAGAGATATGGATTGAGAATTGGTTGAGAACCAGGAAACAGAGAATAGCTGTCAATGGGCAATTTTTACAATCAAGGGATGTGAAAAGCGGTGTGCCCCACGAATCAGTCCTGGGGACAGTACTTTTCACCCTGTTCATAATTGACCTGGAGACAAGGATAAGCAATGAGGTGGACAAGTTTGACCAGAAGGATCTCTCCAAACTTGGAGAAGATAAAATGGCAAATGTGTTTCAGTGCAAGAAAATGTAAAGTAATGCACACTGGAGCAAAACAAATCAAAACATTACTTATCAGCTAATGGGTTCTGAGCTGTCCATGACAGATCAGGAAAGAGATATTGGTGTGCTGGTGGATGGCTCAGTGGAAGTGTCAACCCAGTGTTTGGTGGGAGGTGAAGAAGCCCAATTCCATGGTAGAGATTATCAAAAAGGGGATTGAAAATAAAACAGCCAATATTATAATTCCATTGTAAAAACAATGGTAAGGCCAAATCTGGAGTATTGTGTACAGTTCTCATCACCATATGATTGAGATGTACAAAATCATGCAGAGGTTGAATAAAATGCATAGAGGGGAGGTCTTTTCCCTATAATGCAATTTACCTCTTTTGTCTGTTCTTATTCTCCCAACCTTCAATTTGCATGAATGACCCCTGGTTTCTGGTCTTGGACCTCTGTTAGCCTATTCTCACTTCTGAGTCTTGCCCAATAATTCCCTCAGATTGTTCCAGCTGGAGTTCCACTGCCCCCCCGCCCCCCGCTAATGAGACTAAGGATAGATAATCTTTTTTCACCCTTAATCTATCTTCTGGGAGTATTTTCTAACACATTGGTAGCTCCCCAGTCTGCATCCTTCCTGTATGGGTGAGTGCAATGTGCAGCCTGCATAATTAAATCGTAAACTGCCCAGAGTGCTTTAAGCACTATGGGGCAGTATATAAGCAGAACACTTTGCTTTGCTCTTGCTTTTGCACGTGAACATGTGTTTGAGCTTCATGCCGCAGTGGTTAAATTGCTGCCTCATGGTTGACTCAGCCTTCTATCCTTCCGAGGTTGGTAAAATTAGTACCCAACTCACTGGGGGAGGGGGGCAAGAAGCTTCCTTTTTAATATTCTGCCCATCTAAAACTAAGAAGTTGAATACAACATTCCAGTAACTGGCATACTGCACTATTCCAACAACACCAAATATAGATCTGCCCCTTCTGCTTTTTTAACAAGCTGCTTTATTGAGTGAATCACTCTTTTCACTGTCAGGGTTTGAATTTCGTGTACATAGAGAGTTAAAACAGTTCTGAGGCATATGAAAAAAGCAGCCAGAAATCTGAAAGCGATTTTAAAATTCAAGGTTTGATAATAATTTACTATAATTATTATTGTAATAATTACAAAATACTTTTAAGTGTACCATAACAATTAGCTAGCTCTCCACCCGAGGAACATGACTCTAAAATAACATTTTCTGACAACTGAACTTACCGGTATTTTTGTTTATGTTAGAACTTGCGTTTGCAACACCTATAGCACAGCCTATAGGTAATTATAATATTCACATTATACAATATTCTGGTGTTCTAGAATCTTGGTTTTATAAGGTTCTGGTGTTACAAGGGCTTTTTGCTGCTGAGTTTTATTCCCCCTGCAATATTTCAATATTATTACTATAATATTGGCAAGTTGCCAGATTTTAATTTACCAATCCTTAGAACCATCAAAACTGCAAAAACAATTGAGATTCCTATTGACTTTTTTCCCTTGGACTCCCAAACCTCTGATTCCCCAGAATCTTGGAGAAAAGATTGCTCATATTTTGGTGGGAACTGAATCCATTATAAATATTGGTACCAAAGAGATTCACATGGGCATTCAGAAATTCAACACAAGATGGCAATGCAACTTTATTTTAAACCAGACACTCTAGATTCCAACAACCATCATTGATTTTCCACCATAGAGGAAACTTGCAGAAGTTCTGGCTATGTAAAATACAGCGGACCCTCGTATAACAAATGGTTTGTATAACATAAAATCTATACAACATTAAAATTCTGGAAATAGGGGAAATTTGCTTAACATAATTGCCTATGGGGCAAATCCATACAACATAAAAATGGTTGTGATTAGGGATTACTTTGTTTTCAATGCATTCCTATGGGAAATTGGCTAAAGGAAAATTTGCTTAACAGGATTTCATTTAGAATGAGTTCCTTTATACAAGGTACTACTTATAATAATTTCCCTCTCTGTGTTCTTAATTTTCTTAGGGATTAAGAAAGTAGTTTTCTTAACTATATTTTTAATTTTAAGAATATTTCAACAGTTGTATTCCAAGCTTTCTAAATGTGCTTTTTGAAGCTACTGTATAAGCTTTTCTGTTATAGGACTGCAGCTTGCTATTGATAATGAAATAGTCAAGGAATGCTTTACTACTTTGAATGAGTTCAAATGTCCAGAGCTGTATGAGCTGTGTCCAAGATTATTAAACAAACAGTCTATTATTTTCTTGAAATCATGGAGGATGGGTTAAATACCAGATTATTGGAGAAGACATAATGTTGACTTTATCTTCAAAATGGTCAAAAAGGAGGAAGCCCGGTGCTACAGACCAGTCAGATTGACATGAATTCCAGGGAAAAATCTGGAAGAGATTATAAAATGATCATTCTGCAAGTATATTGAAAGCCACACAGTAATAACTAGAAGACAACATGGATTTGTCAAGAACCAGTCCTGCCAGACTAATCATATATCATATTTTGTTTGGGTAACCTCCATAATGGACAGTGGGAATGGTGGAGAGGAAGTATAACTTGACTTCTGCAAAGCGTTTGATAAAATGTCCCATGATGTTCCAATTAACAAATTAAGTAGGTGTGGGCTGGAAAAAGCAATTGTCAGCTGGAAGCACAGGTCTAGACACTGTACTTTAAGAAGGATGTTGACAACTTGGAAGAAGTTGAAAGGAAGGCAACAAGGTCAATCAAGGGAGTTACAAAGAAACAATGAAAGAACTGGGCATGCTTACATTTGAGAAAATTCCATGACAGTACTTTTCATATATCTGAAAGAGTTTCATACTGAGGAGGGACAGGGTTAGGTCTTCATCATTCCAGAGTGCAGGACATGTAACAAGAGGCTAAAGTTATACAAATCCAGATTTTGACTTGATATCAGGAACAACTTCCTAACTGTTAGAGCAGTACAATAATGGAATTAATTGCTACATTAATTCCAGTGCTGGAGATATTCAAGAGAAAGTTAGACAGCTGTTAGATGTACTTTAATTTGGATCCCTACATTGCACAGCGAGGCCTTATAGGCCTCCTCCAATTCATTTATTCTATGATTCTATGACATGCTTTCCTGCTAAACCTTACTCAGCCCTGCCCCTGACCATCACTTTTGCCCTTAATCCTGGTTATCTTGGAAATTTACTTCACTCAAAATAGAACAGTTACTTTAATTTCCCCTAGTTTTTTTGTTATAATGGTAAACATGTGTTTATATAGTGGCAGTTATCTTCCATAGCCCAATATATTTCTATTCCTTTTTTTTTTTTTTTTAGTTCATGGCAGAAAATGGGGCCAGCACTGAGTGTCCCACTTCCAAATTCTTTCATTTATCAGGGACATCAAAAACATTCTGGAGTATAATGAAATCTTTAGCAGAATGAAGAAATGAGCTTCAGTGTCTTGACTGCCAATTATGATGAGTTCTCGTAATTAATATGTGGCTGGCCTTGATTTAATGTATCATTATTTGATGGATTTTTGATAGTTCAAAGGGTGGATTTACTAGTGGGAACCTTAAGAAGCTGCTGGGATTTCTAATTAATTATAATACTGCTATCCTTGCAAAATTAGCACATCGGCAAAAGGTGGCAAGCTTACTTTGCATTGAATGAACATATGAGATTTTTTGTGGAGATATCTGGATTCTGGTGATGGAAATTTTGGGGCATGTACTGCGGAGCACATTTCGCAAAACAAAAGAACATTCACATTTCTAGTAGCTGTCCAATTTGGATAGTTCATTATAGACAATTTGTTCATACATTTTTTTCATTCACAGGAGATCTGGGGAGCTTAAATGATAATAATAATCTTAGAACCGAGGAACTGGAAGGGAACCTATGAGTTATCTAGCAGTTCAATTTAGAAATGGGCAAAACTCAGAAAATGGTGATTCATTTTGATTTGTGACTCATCAAGGTTGACAAATCATGAAAAATGAATTTGTGAATTTTTTACTGATGAATCAACAAATTGTGCTTTCATTTAAAACACTATGTAATGCCCACTAGACATGGGCACGACCAGAAAAAATGACGTTTCAAGTTTTTGTTTGTCGGAATGGGTCCGTTTCGGGTCGTTTCCGTTTGTCGTGAAATTTTTCAAAAATTTGTCATTTTGTTGTTTCGTTTGCCATTTCTCGTTTCCACCGCGATTTAGTGCGACTTGACTTCCCAGAGCATAGGGGCGTTCCGCAATCCGGGCCGGCGCTAGGTGTTTTTGCGCCCTAGGCAGCGGGCGGGCGGCACGGGCTGCAGGCGGGTGGCGGCGCGGGCGGCGGGCGAGTGGGCAGTTAGGATATCACTTAGGATAGAGGTTCTGTTCTTGGCTTGCACCCCAAATGTGTGTGTGTGCAAGCAAATTGAAGTTGGGAAAATAGAAAATAAATGGTAGTAGATAATATATTTTTTAAAATAAATCCACACCTCCCACTCCCAGTCGAACCTCCCCCTTTATCCAATATCAGGAAAAAAATCCTCACAAACTGCCAGAGAAGAAATAAAGAATAAACTGCTATTCCCTTCAGCAGACAAAGCTGCAGGGAATCAAAGAAATTATTTTCTAAATTCAATTCCCTCCCTGCCTGCCTAACTTAAATCCTAAAGCCTCCAGCCTCCCTCCTCAATCTCGATCGGATCATACCAGCACCAGCAGCCAGCCCTCCTCCCTCAACCACATCCATACACCCAACTGCGATTTCTGGAAGGTGCCTCGGCTTTTTATGCCCTCCGAGACATCCAGAAGTGTCAGTCAAAAACCTGGCAATGCCATTGGTGGAATGGTTCAATAAAATTGCATGGTCCCATCCCATGCCCAGCCCAAATGGGCAGGTCTAAAAAAATAAAAAATAAAATAAAATAAAATAAAATCAATACAACATTTTATTGCTATTTAAAAAAACCACTGCTGCTACTATTAAAATTCAGACATTTAAAATAAGTAAATTTCACATGTTTCTGTGGTGATTTGGTGTGTTTTTTGACCACGATTTCAAAAGAAAAATTGTGGTCGCCATTTTGGATCCCCCCCACCGCATGGCATGGCGAGACGACAAGGATGACCCCCCCCCAGCCTGGTGCATGCAGCCTAGGACAGGAGAAGAGGGGGGGAAAGGCCGGGGACTCCCCAGAAACCACCACTCTAGTAGGTGGCAAAGCCTCAGGCAGGCATATTTTCACCTGCTTTTTTTGGCCGGGAGTCGGGTTTTTTAAAAAAAAAACATTTTAAAACTTTTTCTGTGCTTCGCATTGCACGATCGCCACGATGCCACAAAAGAAAACGAAAAACCCAACCAAATTTTTCTTTTTTCGGTTTGAGTTCGAATTCTGACGGCTTAATTATCGTTACCGTTTCCGTTACGTAACGGAAACGAAAAACTGAAACAAAAACAAAAATTTCACTGAGTCGTGCCCATGTCTAATACCCACCCACCACCTAGAGACACCAACAATGAAGGAAAGCCTTTGCTGTGTTTACATCTACCAGCCCTGAACATCTGGTATAATTTGGATCCCAGATGTTCAAGTTATACATGGAAATTCCTCCCAGGCACCTAGAAACACCAAAATTGAAGAGAAGCTTACCCTGACCCAAACTTCGAGAGATTGTAGAAGAGAGTCAGGGGAAGCTTCCCTGGAATTTTGGTGTCTCTAGGATATTAGGGGCTATTTTATATCTCCACCAATCAACACATCAAAAATTGTTCAGAATTCATCAATTTGTTTGCTGGGGGTATCATAGAATCATAGATAAAAATAAATAAATATAGATTCATGCAAATATAAATCAATGGCACAGCAATTTTTGAATTAATTATGCAATTCATTTTAATTTGTACACCTTTCAAATTATAATGCAAACTAAAAGAAATGTCATGGTGACTCCAGAGTAACAAGTTTTTGTTATGCTTTACTATGTTACTGTATATAATCCCAGATTCTGTAAGTATGATTGCTAGCATCTTACCCCACACCTATGTAAACACAGCCTCAGTATTTATTGTGGACCACATGGTTGCTCTTTTCTTCTATACAGTCTTTATTCCTTTACTAGAATCATTTTCTTCTTCTTCAGACTTCATGTTGCAATTGTATATATTATTGTATATGTTGGAATAAAAACTTTGACCAATATAGCAAGTAGTCTGCTTAGGGTATGTCTGTGTTATGTGCCATCAAGTAGCCCAGGTAATTTGTCCTTTGGATTTAGTCTTTTGTCAGATTGTTACTGTAAGGATCGTCTCTCCATCTTCTCTCTGTGAGATTGCTTCTTTTCCTTCTTATTCCTCCTGTGTGTGTGTGTGAGAGAGAAAGCAACTGTAGCTCATGGTGGAACTCTTTTCACAGAAATTAGGACTAGGAATGTTTTTGAGTCCAGAATTCTTGTCTTTTCTGGAATATCCTTAAATGAATTTCTTAATTTCCTGCTGGAAATCCATCCAAAAAGGAGAGATTTAAATGAACTTAGATGTAATTAGTTTGACAATTATGAAAAAAATTTGATTGCCACAGATAGGGTATTACATATTGTATTTTGAACACTGCTACCATCTAGTGGCTTGCCTCTTTGTTTCAGTCCTTACTTTTTAAATCTATGAATGAATGTATTCTCAAAAATTTTCACAGCCAGGATCTGATTGTTCTTATGAGTTTTTCAGGCTTTTCTTCCTGATGTTTCGCTAGACTCAGTGACTGGCATCTTCAGAGGGCAAGGAGCTCAGGGAACTAGGAGTTCTCTTCCAGTTTGTCTTCACCGTGGTTCTGGATTACAAATGTGTCATTCACATATCAGAAACAGACTGTGGGTGCAAAGGGTGCCACATCCAGAGCTTGTTTTTCAAAATGTTCCATGTAAAAGTTTGCTATTACTGGGTTGAGCGGTCTCCCCATGGCAACTCCATCTGTCTGTTCCTAGAAGTCAATCTCCAACTGGAAGTAGCTGGTCATTAGGCAATGTTGTAATAGGGCCTTAATGTCTTCTGGTAAGATCGGCTGGATGAGTGCTAAAGTGTGAAATGGGATACTGCATCAAAGCTGATCAGTTTGATAAACTGGAAGGATTTCTAAACTACCTCAACAATATACAATTCACCATGGAAAAAGAAATAGAGGGGAAACTCCCATTCTTAGATGTCATGGTCATACGCAAACCAGATATCCAAGTAGGACACAAGGTCTAAAGAACACCCACCCACCCAGATTGGTACCTACATAAAAATTCCAACCACCACCCATGACAAAAAAAGAGGCATAATCAAAACACTTGTTAAGCTGAAACTGTGAAACTGAATTCCTCAACACTGAATTTAGCCACCTGAATTGGGACCTACAGGCAAATGGCTATTCCAAGAACAAAATCAAAAGAGCCATCAAACTGAAAAAACAACACCAACTGAAGAAGAAAAACAGACTCCAACAAGCAATGTATTTCTGCTATACATAAAAGGAGCCACGGACTGCATGGACAAACAGTATTTAGACCCACCACAAAAATACAACAGATGCTATGGTTAGCAAAGAACAAAAGGAACACACTTGCCACTGCAGGAGTATAGTTGTGGCCAGGTATACATTGGAACCAAAAAGCACAGCATCCAGACCAGAATCAAAGAAAATGAAAGGCACTGCAGATTAAAACAACCCGCAAAACCAGCAGTAGCGGAACATACCCTGAAATAAACTGGACATGAAATCCTCTTCCAGGACACAGAGGTACTGGACAACACTACCAATCACTATGAAATCCACAATAATAAGCATAGTTTCAACAAAAAAGAAGAAAGTCTAAAAATCAACAAAGCCTGGCTTCCAGTACTGAAAATTACAGAGTGCAAAAGGTCAACACTCAATGATTCCCACCCAGCCACAAGCAACAGTGATCCGTTCACACAATAGAACAGCTAATGACACCCAGCAGCTACAAAGAAGGATCATTGCTACCCTGATTGCATTGAAACTTCTTAATCCCTCTGTTTCGTTCCATTTTGTTTCATTTTTCCATAGGAATGCATTAGCAATACATTTCTATGGGAAAAACCCTGTGCCCCAGCAATCAGCTGTAGCGTGGGCTGTGGGCTGTGCTACATCTGATTAGGGTTTTTTTTTAAAAAAAAAAACCTGATCAGCTGTAGCGCTTGCCAATTTTTTTTTTAGACAAAGACAAAGACAAATAAATTTATTGATTAGTCCTATGACCATATCAACCAGTAACAACACAGAATATAAAATACATTGAAGTACATGCAACACCATCCAATAGGGTACCTTACAATACAGATTCAGAATATTCAGAGGTCATAAATGTAGATCTCCTTTGCAGGATACTCCAATTTGTTCGACGTATTGCGTTCTTAAAGCTGCAGCTTTAATTACAAACTTGGCAACTTTGCGAACAATGTACATATTAGAGCCCGAAAGAAGATAAGACAATCTGTGAGTTGGGTCCCTATGGACTGTTCTTTCTAAAAAGGGGGATAGATATTCAAGCCTGATGGGTTCATATAATTGGCAGTCAAAGAGAATATGAGAAATGTTTTCAACAGAAGGGGATCCACAAATACAGGTTCTCTCCTGATAAGGGAGGTGGTGAAAACGCCCATATTTGACCATAGAATCCAGCAGTTCAAATCTGGCTCTAGTAAAGGCCCTTCTTAGTACTTGAGGTAAGGGCATTGAAATGTATTTTTCAGGCAAAAAGGTAATTTTATTCTTAGCCAACCAGCTTAGAGATTTATTTTTAGATAATAATTCCAGGTCTGATTGTGCACTAATATCTAGGACTCGCTGTTTGATGATCTCTCTTGCCTGTGGAGCTATTGAAAGCAAATACTGAATAGAAAACCCATGGTGTGTAATAGTTTCATGAAGGTGGCTAATCCACGAATTAGTTTGTGCCATGTTTGTTTGTTCCATTAAACATATTTTGGGTAGACTATTAGTATCCATAAAAAGGATTTTCAGCCAGTAATTGAAAACTTTGATGATTAGGTTACTTTGTAGGGAATGCATGCCTAGCTCTGCTCTAACAGCAGGAGCTGATGTGTTCTTATC
>JAHTLZ010000129.1:64329319-64374217 GCA_023846285.1 Phrynocephalus versicolor
AAATAAATAAATAAATAAATAAATAAATAAATAAATAAATAAATAAATAAATAACATTAATGGGAAAGCCAAGATTATCTGAATAAGTTACTAGATGGAAATACAGGTCTACCATGTATACACAGGTAATGGTAAAAGGCAATTAATTACGTTTGTGCTTTTTGATCATATTTATTGGAAAGAAGGGTTAATAAGGGGCAGAAAAGGCTACTGTTTGGACTGGGTGCATTAGCACAATGGTCGCACAACATATGGAGCAGATCCTTAGATTGCATCATCACCATCACAGCACACAGCTGGACAATCAGCTCAGAGGAAACTATGGCAGTCTTCCTGAACCAGGCACGCCACCTTCTCCCCACCCAGTGCCTCCTGCTCCCACCCACTACAAAAGGGGCTGGTTTTGCGGGATAGGTCAAAATTCCCATGTCCCTCAACAAGGATAGATTCCTCTCCATAAGATCACCACAAAAGGTGCCCATGAGCCCCATTGCCCAGACAGACTCCTGCCAGAGAAGGTCAAGGGGAGGGGTTTTAAAGCCCTAGCCCAACCTGGTTGGGTGCCTCTCCTCGCTGAAGCACTGCTAGCCATCTCAGTTGGACAGTCACCAGCACTTGCCCCAGAATTCCTCTGGTGCCCAGGTGCCTAGGAAAGAGGTGTTTCCTTCTGGAGCTGCCCTGCATCTCAGCCTGTCTGGCTTTAAAATGCCCCACCCCTTGGCAAGCCATGCAGGGGACCCTGACATCTGTGGCTGTCTCAGATGGCTCTTTGTCTTTGGTTTCATGACTCTTTAACTTATTATCCTACAATTCCTAGCACCATGAATTAAACTAGCTTGTTTATTTAAAACCCTGGTGAAAAAATGTTCTTTCTTAAGTGTTATTTAGGACTTTTCTCTGGAATTAGTCACAGCTCCCTATTTATTCATTACTAGATGCCCTAAGCACTTCCAGTCTCACCTGATTTCGGAAGCTAAGCAGGGTCGGGCCTGGTTAGTACTTGGATGGGAGACCACCAGGGAATACCAGGTACTGTAGGCACCTGGAGTAGGAACTGACAGACCACTCCAGTATTCCTGCCAAGAAAATCCCATGGACATGGGTTCATGGAGAGTCAGTCATGACTGTGATGCTACAACACACACAGAGCACCCTTTAAATGTGTTCACAAAAAAGTGAAATTCTACAAAAGAATGAGTACCTTCTCCGCTCTTATCAAGTAGAAGAGGTTGCTTAGTTAAAATTGGTGGAAAAGTTTCAATCAATTTAATTTATTTTAAATATTTTAAAAACACATCTTGTCCAGCATAACTAAGTATAATAAATCCTAATAAATCAGCTTTTAAAAGAACAGAACTTTACACACACATATACACACATACACATGTACACACATGAACACATCCAACATCTTCCACGTCCACTACCTTGTGATGTCACCAGCTAATTTCTCATGACTCTGCATTTTTCTTTTGGGAAACTCTTTCTGAAATATGCAAATGAGCTCCTGCCAGAAGTTGGGAGTGAAGGCTGTAGTCACCACCCCCAGCTATGTTGGAGGAAATTTCCTGCAAAGCTTTTCACATATATAAAGGGACAGATCTAGGTGGTTATAATAGGACATCATTAGAACTCATAGCATCCTTGCAATAAAGGTAAGCACTGGGATGTCAGATGTATCTTCTGCTGGCATGAAATCCTAAACACATTATATGTTTACAGGTTGCCTACTAAAAATGATTTTTAAGTAATCTGCTTTTTTTAATCTCTGCCAAGGGACATGTTAATAACCAAGTTATTTATATATGCTAAATTATATAATGAAATATTGATTTAAATGTACTTTCATGCTTCTATGAGGTAAATTTATCTAGAAAGAAGTTATGTTGATATAAATAAGAAAAAGCTAATGATTAAAGAAACCAGGATGGGCGTAGGAAGTAGTTTGAACTGAGGTACTTTAACATATTTGATTGTGGGCAGGGGTGGTGCAAATAAATAAAAGACTAGGACTCGGGGCAATGGTTTCAAACTTTAGGAAAAGAGATTCCATATGAACATTCGGAAGAACTTCATGATGGTGAGAGCTGTTCGGCAGTGGAATATGCTGCCACGGACGGTGGTGGAGTCTCCTTCTTTGGAAGTTTTTAAGCAAAGGCTGGATGGCCATCTGTCAGAAAAACTGTGATGGGGTTCCTGCATGGCAGGGGTTGGATTTAGTATAGTTGTGGTTTCCTAATGGATTGCAGCTAACGTTATTGGGTTGCAGCCTAAATATGCTCTTAAATTGTACTGATTTTCAGATTTGTATCAATGTGTGCTAACCCCATCACATGTTTATATAAAATAACACCATCATGCATTCAGGCTGACTGATCAATACTTATAGTTCTTTGGAAATTATGGATGTATGAGTATGAATTATAACTGTAAAAATGTATATTTGCTACTAATGTGGAGATTATGTTTAATCATACTTTTAGACTTATGTCCCATCTAGTTAAGCATTAATAAAGTCACTTTAATAATTTCATTTACCATTTTTAAATTCCTTTGGGGAAATTAGAAATAATGGTGGTTAATGAAACGTGAAATGAACAGATGACAAAAATGCAAGAATTTATGATTACACTGAATATAAAAGCTTTTGTTTCTATGACTATCATGCACATTTCTGTGCTATATTAACTATAAGAAGAGAGAAAAATCTGATAGAGGAGAATACCTTCACAAGTTGAACAATGAATTACTAAAGAATAAAATTTGTTTGACTTGCAATCCTATATACTCTTACCTGGGAGTAACTCCCATTGACCCCAGTGCATCTGATTTCCAAGGCATCCTAGTTAGTTTATGAAGTTAGTTAGCTTTGTATGTTTATATGCAAGAGGGATTAAGCTTTCAACCTAACACTGTGTATGTCAAATATTGCTATAAAATTGTATCTTTTCCCCTAAAAGACAGATCTTTCCAACTGCTAAATAGTTTAATTAAACTATTTAATTAAACTGCATTTAATTAAACTGCATTTCTAAATTGGTACAATCTGTATCTATTTACAGGAGCAAATAATCTAATAAAGATGGGTCTCGGTGCTTTCTATTGCCTTGCACTCCTTACATTTCTCTCTGGCAAGACAGTAATTGCAGAAGGAAAAAAGCTCAGCTTTGGCCAATGTGAATTGAACAGCATATCTTTCCGTGAGCTAAGGGATAACTTTGATGCCATAAGACAAAATGTGGTAAGTATTGCCGGGAAACCCATGCAGGACTGTGGTTCGTTGTTTTTGAAACTCCACCAGTTTGCTTTAATCATCTCACAGTTTTTGTCTTAGCAAATGCAATAATGCTGAAATAATACTGAAATCTGAGACATGCTGTATTTTGAATCCAGATTTCTTGGAATTTCAAATATAACAACTTAACAATAAAGAAAATTAGTTAAAGGGAAAAACAGGAAGCTAATATTAAGAGGTGTATGTATCCTTCTCTGAAGGACAGTAGTTGGGAATTGTTACTGGTAGTTGTTGCTATGAACTGTCAAGTCACTTCTCACTATGAATTAGTGATCTCCAGAAGGTCCTGTCATCAGTAGTCTTGGTCAGATCTAAGACACGGATTCCTTCATGAACTCAATCCATCTCATATTTGGTCTTCACCTATTCCTAGCACTATTATCTGGTGGAGGGTAAAGCCAAATCCAACAGTAGGTAGAATGGGTTTTCTCTCTATCATCCATCCATTCCCCCATCTATAGATCCATCACCTATCCTCCCATTCCACACACACAAACCAGCACACACACCTCTGCCTGTCTTCATGGGCACACAAGATGAGCCATGAAGCCCTTACAGCCATGCTTTACCATTGCTTCACTTTCCTTCATACTCTGCACTCACCTTCATTTCCTCATTTCAGAAAGCACTGCATGAAAGGGGGTCTTAGACTAGGTTTTTGACATCTCCAGTTAAAATAAACTCAAGCACACTGCCAGGAGCATCCATTGTGGTGGAAAATCTCTTGAGCAACTTGTGATCCACTGATTATATCTCAATGAAAACTAAGAATATCACAGGAGTATTTGGGGTCACGTTTCAGGAAACAGTAGATTATGCTTCAGGCAGTTGTCTGTCACTCCTCTGCTTGACCCGCATACACTTCTGACCAGCCTGATGAAGCAACAATAACAAGATCTTTCTCGGTTGCTACAGAACACCACTCTCCTGATCTCTGTAGTTGCTTTTTTGTGTTCAGGAATTCAAAACACCTGGAATTGCCTGTTTCAAATTATTATCCTTTTTTTTCTGGGCTTAGATCTGCATGTGCCATTACTGTATGTCTGCTGGGCAGGGAATCCCAAGATAAAAAATGTTTGCTTCGTACAGATGTTTGCTTCATGGATTGCATAACACCAGTTCTGTAAACTGGTTTTATGCACCAGATCTACATACTGCCATATTATGGAATTAAGAGTTGCATTTATCTTTGGTTTCTCTTTCAAACTGCATGTACTTGTTGAAACATCCATGCTTTGATCTATCAATGAAATGCCTTTTAAAAAAAGATTGCTCTCAGCGGGTGCAGTTCTCCAAGATCAGTGGTTGCTTCCTGCCCACTTCAAGCTGCATAGGATGACCATACCATATTTCATTACAGGAGGAAAGATGATAGTTGTAGTCCAACATATCTAGAAGTCAGATGTCCAGCTAGCACTGGAACAATGGAACAATGGAGAAGGCTTTATATTTCCTTGCAGAGTGTCACTCCCTTAAAAATTGTCTAAGGGTAATCTCAACATTGGAATAAAATAACATTTTTGGATTAGAGTGACGTGGGCTAAGCTGGGGGGAGCTCAACCTAACATTTCTGAAGAAGTTCCTTATGTTCTTGTTACAAGCTGCCTATGCTTCTCAGGAGTCAGGACATCACTTCTACAGCCAGTTACTGGATATCTTCTGTGCCATTGATGCATGTAAACTTCCCCTTCCTGTTCTGCTTTACTGGCAGTTAGGAGTAATGTTAAGCAGAGCTACTTTAGTTAATCAAAAATCAGAGAAAAAAATCAGATTAGGGCCCAGGAGTTGTGGATCTGAAGAAAGTATTGTAATGATAGCATTAGAGCAGAAGGCGACGTGAAGCATGGCCTAAGCAAGTTGTTGAACTGCGATGTCAAAATATGTATAACGGGTCCTAAGTGCTGCTGTTTTATCTCATAAGAACTACTCTCTCTCAGGTATGTCTATCGAACTTTTCTAGATACCTTTATTCATATGAGTTTTTTTCTTTGTGCCTACAGCAAACTCAGGACAACAGGACTGATGTGGTACTGTTGAACAGAAGTGTCCTACATAATGTCATGGTAAATATAGTCCAACATATACATATAAGAACACTCTAGGAGTCCAGCCTATATTTTATCACTAGTGCCAACTAGAGTAGACCCATTAACTCAATGGATTTTTACAAAAAAAGTTAACTTTCTGTCCAGCAAATAATGTGATGCATTGATTCTTAGTTGGGATGAGCAATATGACACTGGCCTCTGTATTCAGGAGAGGAAGAAATGTTAAAATAAACGGTATAGTGCATGTTTCTAATTCTTTACAAATGAACTATCAATAATCTGTTAATTTAGATTCCAATTTCTTAGGAAGTGTCAAGTGCCATAATATTTGCTAAGGAACTTTGCTGTGCCAAATTATTTAAGGAATCACCATAGATAATTTAAGTCAGGGGTGCCCAAACTTTTTTTAAGGAAGGCCAGATTTGGTGGCTGAGAATGTGTCAGGGACCGGTTGCTCCCCGACTCTGCCACCCCACTGCAAGCCCCACCCACTTTCTTTAAAAAACATGGGGTGAAGGAGGGGGAGGGAGGGGCGGGCCAGCCAGCCGCGGGCCACTCAGAATGGCCTCATGGGCCGGATTTGCCCCCCTCCCGGGCCGGACTTTGGGCAGGCCTGATTTAAGTCTTCATCCCCCCCCCCCAAAAGCACTTGTCATGCTATGTATAGGGACCAGAGGCGACTTGCCTCTGGTAGTCACTCAATTTCCCTTGTAGTGTGATGCCCATAATTATCTTATTTGTGTAAGGCTTTTTACAGTCCTTACGTCACTTATTGTCTCAATAATTCTGTGAGACATTATGTACAGTGTCTTACAGTCCGTTAGCAGCTGGGGCAGAGTATGAAACTATTTTCGGGTTTCAATATAATACATAAAAATTCTCAGTCATCCAGGTGGGTTTATCTGGAAGTTGAGTCAAGGCAACTGGACTTCTTTTCTTGATGGATTGAAATGTTTCATTTCTCATCCAAACAGCTTTGACATGAAGCTGTTTGGATGAGCAGCGAAATGTTTCAATCTCTCAAGAAAAGAAGTCTTGTTGCCATGACTCAACTTCCAGATTTCAATATAATATTTTTTTAAAAAATCAAAACTCTACTCTTATGTGCTTCTTTTGCTGTCAGTTTTTATTTGTTTTTCAAATGGTAATGAATGTGTACAAAATGTTGGTAGGCTATGGATGGTAGGAGGAGTTTTGACCCTCTAGTCATCCTGGTTTAACTTCCAGAAGCCCTAGATAGTATAACCCTTAATAAGGGATTATGGGCAATGTAGTCTAAAATACCCCAAAGGCCAAGACATGTGTTACAAAGATTTCATGCTATGTTCCAAAAGTCCAGACATGACAAAAGATGTGGTTTGCTAGGATATCATTCTTAGATGCAAAGTCCTAAGCAAGATGATATCATTTTTACTTTAATGCTAATACTGTATGTTGTTTCGGTTTGAAGGAAACATTCTTAAAGGACCAACCTGCACATGCACGCATGTCAGTGTATTCTATCAGAATCAATGTGGCCTCCTTAAGCAACATCAATGTGATGAGAAAACAAAAATGATAAGGTCTTGTTCACATATTCTTGCTTCCTTGCATGTTGGCTGTAGCATCAGATGTTCTTGATGCATGAATGAACCACACAAGAACTCAAAGGCAACAGTGATCAAGGGACACAGTATGATTGTGTATGAACATAGGAACTAGTCTCCAGAGAACTTCAGTTCATTGTGAACCCATTGGTGTGAAAACTGGAGATCTGACCATTCAACCCTAATGCTGTTTCTTTCTCCTGTAGATGTCAGAAAGCTGTTGCTTACTCCGTCACCTGTTGAGATTTTACATTGAAAGAATTTTCAAACACTATGAAGCAACAAGCAACGTGCTTGTAAGGAAAACCAGTACCTTAGCCAATGCTTTCCTTGGCATTAAAGCAAATCTCAGGGAGTGTGTAAGTGTTTGTTTGTTTGTTTTATCTGTAGTACTTTTCTATAGCAGTTCTATAGCTGGAAACTCTTAAGGGATCTTATATTTCAGTTGATAAATGAAAAAAAAAAACCCTTTCTTCAGATTTCCAGTCTTAAAAGGGAAAATGCAAAAGAAACATAGAGGGGGAAGGGGGAGGATGCAATGAGAACTTCATATCACAGTTTGTGGGAAAGGTCTGGTTTAATTTATTTTTCTGTTGACCACACAATGTTCCAATAAACGAAAACCTGTCCGGCCCTACTATTCCACACCTACTTGCATCCTGATGGGTAGCTGACTGGGATTGGCTTTTCCCCTTACAAGTAGGATCACTCAATTTTGGTTTGGTTCTGGGATGTGTGATTAGGTATCAAACCAAAGCAGATTTTCCCATAGTGGCAGTTTGCCACTTATTAATAAATGTACTAAATGAGAATAAAAATACAGTTTTCTTCTGCTTCTCCTGAGGCAATTGGCTGTCTATTTGAACACTGAGGCTCATGTACTTAATGTTATCAGGCTTGTCAACCTGAATCCATGGCTGCAGGAGAAACAAAGCTGAATGGAGCCAGCTTGTCAGGAAGGCTAAAACTGAGTCTGTGTTCATTTTACAGCCACTGCCATAGATTAATCAGCGCCCAGTTTTAGTTGTGTCATTCACAAGCACACTGGCTATAACAGCTGTGTGCAGTGCAACTTGTAACTCTGCATCTCTATTAATAAGGACCAAAATCCTAGGAATTTGGACTTCTGATGAATCCCCAAATTTCAACATGCCATGATAGTTACAACAACACATTTCATACAAGTCAAACAGTACCTTTGTGCTGTGAATTAAGTAAGGAGGGCTTCTGTAATTAATTTTCACTTCTGACATGTGATGAATAGATTGCCTCTTTTATCTTGTTCCATGTAGCTGGTGTAACCATTTCCCTCTCTTTGTGTTTTATGTATCAGCATAAACAAAGCAGATGTGCTTGTGGTGGAGAATCCCACAGAAGATTTAAACTTTTTCTGCAGGAATATGAAAAGGTAACTTGGCCTGTTCATTCTCTCTGACTCTTCTCTTGACGCTTCTGTTCCTGTAACCCCCCCCCCCCCAAAAAAAAAATCTATGTTTTTTGCCATAGCTTGGCTTCTACTTCTATATCCAAAGAACTTTTAGGCATGAGGCATGAGTTCATTCTGACATAACTTGAGCATTCTGAGTTCATTCTGGTCTCTCATCCACTGGAAAGAAAGAGCAATGTTGGCTGGGAAGAGAAATTACAATTACACATCCTGTAACCCAGGCATGTCCAAACTTTGGCCCTCCAGATGTTTTGGACCGCAACACTCACAGTTCTTTGCCATTGGCAATCTAAGCTTAGAATTCTGGGAGTTGTGGTCCAAAACATCAGGATGGCTGAAGTTTGGACATGCCTGCTGTAACCTTCCCAGTCCTGTTGAGAAAGCCACATAGCAACAATGATAGAGGGTGCCATCTTAACTAGTCAACATGATTGAGTTTGTTGACAATAACCCAGCTGTGGCCGTGCTGGATCCAAGCTCCTAACAGCTAAAATATGTTGGGAATTCTTTAGGACTACCCTGACCCTGGCCTAACTTTGTGCTGGCATAGTGGCTGTATGTCTAGATTGAGCGGGATTTGGATCTGTGGAACTTTTATTTTTCTGCTGCCAAGGAAATTGTACCAACACAAGAGGCATCTGACCATACCAAGCCCATGACAGCCATTGTACCTTTGCATTGGATGGTACTGCCTGCCTCCCTCATAGTACATTCAGTCATTTAAAGCCACCCACCCACCCATTACTCTCATTACTCTCATTTTATCACCCCCTCAAAAAAGGACCAATTTCATCACATGAAGGCTACATCTGAGTAACTCACTTACTAAATATAGCAAGGTTGCCCTCACAATATATTGCAAGCTTTATAAATAATAATCAGAAAGGTCTGTTGGAAGTGGTTCAGTGACTGTGTATTGATAATTTTGCTTTTTAAATGTTTCAAGATCTGCATTATCATTGATCAGTCTTGCAGTTCTTCTATAATCATGATCATACTTTGCTCTTAGAGGTTCTACCACTGAACTTCAGGCTAGATTAGGAATTAAATATTAATAAATAACATAGTCACCTATCTATGAACAATTGTAAAAAGGAACCAAGCAGAAAACCAACAAATAATTCTGTAAATAACGCTTATTCTATAACACACACCTTACACTTACTTTAATGCTTATATATTCTTAATATATAAGAATATGTCTTTAATATGTCTTAAATTATTTCTCCCATGCAGCTTGATATGCGAACAGCAACAATCAAAGCTATGGGAGAGATGGACCTTCTCTTTGCCTGGATGGAAAGCTTCTAGAAGTGAAATTGCAGAACGAAAGTCTTAGAACATTTTTTAAAAATGCAAACTTGTCTTCTATTTCAATAATTTTAAAATATTTATATTTATTTATTTTGTGTAATGCTTTTTTTTAAAAAATGTATTATGCTCTCCAGATTGCTGGCAGTCACAGATTTAACAGTGAAGCTACTTAACCTATACCAAATGTGTAGATATTAAGCAGCTGGACACAGAGACAACTTATTGTGCAATGTTTTCTGTTCAGGGATGAAACACCACAAAACATGTTCTCCATTGCAAATGCTACCAAATATAATATATATTTATTAAGTTAGAAATCAGATGTGCAGCTATTTTGTGTACCATTGATTCCTCTGAAAGGGGCTTGCACAGCTGACATTTACACTAAATGTATCTGGGTTCAAGCTCCAAAGAACCTTATTTGATTCAATGTCATAGAATAATTATTACTCAGAAATGGACCATGTAATATAATTTGCTCTTTACCAATTTTATGTTATTTATTGCAATTGATTATATTTTAACAGTGTTACTAGGGTTATTTATATAAAAGTACTGTATATTTTATTCATTTTAACATACTTAAGTTTTAATTTATTTATTAACAAAAACTGATACCAAGTACTTAAAACTTGTCTAAATTATTGAAAGCTATAGTTAACAAAATGCTTACAGTATTTGCAAACAAAATGTTTATTTGAACTGCCAATTTCTACTGAACTCTACTTTATACATTTTTAAAAAGTGTTTCTATTTTCCTTACAGAGATACACTATTTTTTTACACTGCACTAAATGTTTTGATATTTTGATGTGTAACTGGTTTATTTGCACCTTTTTGTTGTTGGTTTTTTGTTTCTTTGTTTTGCTTTACACATATGTTAATCTCTGAAAAGGAAAACCAATGGAAATCTAGTCACTGTAACGATTGCTATGCATCAGCTAATAAAGTTCCTGCATAATTCAAACATTGCTGTAAAATATAGCAGTCTTTTAAGATTATTATAGGAATAATTGTTGCTCACAGCTGGAAAGGGTTACGTTTGCCTCTGTGCCTGCAGAACAGAGGACTGGCGGGAGGAGATACTCCACTGTGGCAGAATCCTCTTCTGTGCAGACAGAAAGATACTGCCAGCAATTCACTCCACAAGAGCTTGCAGACAGCCACGGAATGTGGTCATAGAATCATAGAGTTGGAAGAGACCTCAAGGGCCATCTAGTCCAACTGCCCTGCCATGCAAGAACCCCCATCACAGAACTCCTGGCACATGGCCATCCAGCCTTTGCTTAAAAACCTCCAAAGAAGGAGGCTCCACCACCCTCCATGGCAGTATATTCCACTGCCGAACAGCTCTAACTGTCATGACATTCTTTCTAAATTTAATCTCTTTTCCTGTAGTTTGAGACCATTGCCCCGCATCCTAGTCTCTGAAGCCACGGAAAATAAACCAGTCCCTTCTTCAATATGACATCATTTAAAATATTTAAACATAGCTATCATATCCCCTCTCAGTCTTCTTTTTGTAAGGCTAAACATTCCCATCTCCCTAAGTCACTCCTCATAAGACATTTCTTCCAGACCATCAGTCATCTTGGTCACCCTACTCTGGACCTGTTCAAGATTGTCAACATCCTTTTTAAATTGAGGTGCAGAGAACTGGACACAGTACTCCAGGTGGGGTCTGACCAGAGCAGAATAGAGTGGCACTATCGCTTCCCTTGATCTAGACATGATGCTTCTGTTGATGCAACCAAGAATTGTGTTGGCTTTCTTGGCCACCACATCACACTGTTTACTCATTTTCATATTGTGGTCCACCAAGACTCCCAGATCCCTTTCACAGGTACTATTTTCCAGCCAGGTGTCTCCCATCCTATATCTGTGTTCAGGAGTCAAGCTGGAACTGGTTTTCAAACCACTGAACTCAAACCTGCTTTCCTTACCTGAGAAGGGAATGGCCAAGACCCTACCAGTATTGATTTTGCAAAGGAAAATCTTCTCACATCCACTGAGACCAATGAAATCTGATATTTATTTTTCTGGCTGGCTGCTTTAGGAGGCCCCACAGAAATGGGGAAATTGGTGATTGATTCACAATCTGGGGGCTCATGTGAAAAGACCCTACATCCACTACCCCTGACCATGCGTGGCAAATCAGGAAGCCACAGATAGTACCTTGAGAAATGGAGGAAAGTTCTGGAGTAGGTACATACAGAAAGAGATTCTGATATTCCAAGTGATTTAAGGATAAGTGAAAGGCACCTAATTTCTGCTTTTTCTACTGCTAATTTAAAATGTGGATTGGTGTCACTGAGAAATGAGATTAATGTCATATGTGTCATCTCTGGGCTAGAGAGCCCACGTATGGACAGAGAGCCCAGAGGACAACAAACAGCAAATTGCATCCAACTTTCTATCCACAGAAAGGGAAATCAGAAGCTAAATTTCCAACCTCCTCATTTGGACAGCTTCCAGACCTGAAAATGTTCAAGAGGCTGTGATCAGCTAGGCTGGGGGAAAGGAATTTGTGATAATGAATGTGAGTGCACTTTTTGTTGACATACAGGATACACCTGCACCAAATTTTAATCCCTTTCCCCTGCCTCATGAAGAAGAACCCATTATGTGGTAGAAACCCAGCTCCTAATAGTCAAGAGAAAGGTTCCAAGGAATTCTGGGAACTGGCCAAAAGATGAAGTAGCAGTTCTCCAGATTGAAAATTGCTTGTTGTTTCCTTTCTGGTTCTGAAAATGATCCAAGAATTAACTCAAGCAGCTCCAAGCACTGCATGGGCTCTGAGCTATCTGTGACGGTTTAGGAAAGAGATCTTGGTTTGCTGGTGGACAGCTCAATGAAGGTGTCCACCCATTGTGTGGCAGTGGTGAAGAAGGCCAATTCCATTCCAGGGATCATCAAAAAAGGGATTGAAAATTAAACAGCCAACATTATAATGTACAAAACGTTAATAAGGCCCCACCTGGAGTATTGTGTACAATTCTGGTCACCGCATCTCAAAAAAGACATAGTGGAACTGGAAAAGGTGCAAAAGAGAGCAACTAAAATGATTACTGGGCTGGGGGACCTCCCTTATGAAGAAAGGGTAAAACATTTGGGGCTCTTTAGTCTGGAGAGAAGGCATCTGAGTGGGGATATGATTGAGATGTACAAAATAATGCAGGGCATGAGTAAAGTGGATAGAGGGATGCTATACCTGAACTAGGGGACATCCACTGAAACTGAGGGCTGGGAGAGTGAAAACAGACAATAGATTTTTTTTACCCAGCGTGTTGTTAGTCTGTGGAACTCCCTGCCACAGAATGTGGTGATGGCATCTGGCCTAGATGCCTTCAAAAGGGGATTAGACAGATTCCTGGAGGAAAAGTCCATCACAGGTTACAAACCTTGATGGAGATGTGTAATCTCCAGGCTTAAAACCAGGGTATTATTTATTATTTATTTATTTATTATATTTATACCCCGCTTATTATCATCAGATCTCTAAGCGGCTTACAGAGCCACAATCGGCACAGATAATCACAATTGAAAAACACACAAAACCCACATCAACTAATACAATTAAAACCTGATAGCGTTCCTGAAACTATCAGAAAAATTATCGTTCAAAACCATGACGATGGCGGGATAGGGGGGAAAAAAAAAACCTTAGGAATCGCCGAAGGCCTCCCGGAAAAGGTAGGTTTTTAAAGCCTTCCGGAAGGCCAGCAGGGACTCTGCAGAGCGCACTTCAGAAGGGATGGAGTTCCAAAGGCTAGGGGCCGCCACCGAGAATGCCCGGGCCCAAGTACACGACTACTTCAAGGGCCAGATGCAGGGGAGTGATATCAGAGACAGATATCCAGTCTTGTGTGCTCCCAGACACATCTAGTGGAGCCACTGTGAGATACAGGAAGTTGGACTAGATGGGCCTTTGGCCTGATCCAGCATGGCTCTTCTTATGTTCATATGTTCTTATGAACAAACTGAATAATCCTATTGATTGTCACTCTGAGAAAATATCTTAGTGGCTTTCAGGTTTCCTCAGAATTTTAGAAGACATTTATTTATTTATTTATTTATTTATTTATTTATTTATTTATTTATTTATTTTAGTGCTTATATACCAGAACTCCAGGCGGTTTACAATAGAAAAGAACAAATAGCAAGCAAAATTAGATACAACATCGCAAAAATTATAAACAATAAAAATAAACAGCAAGATGGCAAGATGGCAGGACAGAAACAGGAGGGGGGGGAGAAAGAAAAAAGTTAACAGTCACCAAATGCTTTCTGGAATAGCATGGTCTTTAAAGCCTTTTTGAAGAATAGGATCCCCACATGTTATTTGCCATTCATCTTTCTAGAAGTTACATGCCTCAACCCAGTTCATGCCCAAATAAAGGCCACACTGGTGAGATCTGCCCTATCCAACCCCATATTTGCCCCAGGTTGATACATACTTGTTAGGTTTTAATTCTCTGGATTCAGAAATGCACATAGAAAGGCCTGATCATAGACTAAATGTTGCAGGCAGATCATAAGAATACAATCTAAGGTGGTATATTGGCCATGGGCTGTTAATAAATTTTACTTACATCTAAGGGGGGTGTTCTGTTTTATCCCCCCCCTCCCCCCCACCATCTTTCTTCAAGGCCAGCTTCCTTCAGGTAGTTACTGGGAAGGGAGTGAATAAATATGTTAAAAGGGCATGGACATGCTTCACTTTTATTTATTCTTAAAAGAGGCATGAAAGGAGCCTGCACTTATATCATTTTGACCTGTTTTTTTCTTTCTCTGTACCATTCTTTTGATCTTCTATATCTAAAATTAGTGGTGCTGAGGCTGTATGGCTCTGATAATTTAATTAGTGACTTTGTAGCATAAAAAGCAAATATGTTCTTTACATTACATTTTTTTCACAGGCAATATATTTTGCATGAAATAAAATAATGTAGTGTAAAATGTGGGGTTTACTGGGCAAAATACAAGGGGTTTTAATATAAAAAGGCATGTTTCTAGCAAAGCTAGAGGAGAACTGAATTTTCACAAAAATAGCACGATAATGCAAAAAATGCACAAAGGCAAAGCAAAGCAAAGCAAACTGTACTGCTTATATACTGCCCATAGCACTTAAAGTGCTCACAAGAACTCTTATAATTTTGTAAAATATAAAGAAACTTTATATTTGTTTTCTTTCTTAATTGCAAGAATGAAAGAATGAAAGAAGATGCACATTCCCAACCTGAAAAAGAGTGAAGTTCCGTACTCAAATATGGTAGGATTTGCTCTGCTTATAAAACAAGTGAATTCTTATCAAAATACAGTGGTACGTCTTAAGACGAATGACCTGTAAGATGAATAATTCATATTAGAGATGGGCACGAAACGAACATTTTTTTGTTTCCGTTCTTTGTTATTCGTTCCGTTATGAAACGAAATGAATAACGAAAATTGTGATGAAAATGGAATGAAACGAACAGAACCACAAAAATTGGGTTTGCTATGTTTTGTTTTCGTTAATGGGGACGCACAATGAAATGAGCTGTTTTAAGTGTTAAAAAACACCCTGGACATCCATAAAAACCCGGCAATAATTATTTATACTGTCTGATAATACCTACCAGGGGAGTTGGGGTCCTTAAAATGTGCATTTATGTCTTCTCTCAGATCGCTGTATTTTTTCCTTTAAGGGGAGTTAGGGGACATCGACCCAAAATGGCTCCCAGATGCCTAATATTGATTTCTTGGGTAGTAAAATGCCGTGGACATCCATAAAAATGCAGTGATAATGTGATAATTATTTGAAATTATTACCTACCAGGGGGTTGGGGTCCTTAAAACATTTGTTTTTGTCTTCTCCCATCGCGATGTATTTTTCTTTACCCTTTAAGGATAACAAAATGGATGTCGCCACCACAAAATGGAGGCAAGCCATGTGATGGGATCATGTTCAACCAATAGCATGCCCAGGTTGCAGACTGGGCAGGTCTGGCAGCCACAGAGGGCATAAAAAGCTCTGGCAGCCCCTGTCCTCCTTACAGTCTCCAGTGGGAGTTAGGGTGGGATTGCTGTCTCTGCGACTCTAGCTTCAGTCCTGCAGCCTCCCTGTGTGTGTGCATGCATACCTCTCGGTGAGTACCCGCCCCTGCCCCACAGTGCAGTCACTCTGCGGCTGCCTTGCACCCTGGGCAATGCCCGCCGCTGCCTTTGCAGCCTCCCTGCGTACCTAGTCTATACTGTGTCTCTGCCAGCATCAACTTTTTTTAGTGTTTTCTCTCTGGTCTGGAGCATTGGGGGATGCCCACGCACGGAAATGCTTTAAAATCGCGCAAAAAGCGGGTAGAAACAAAAAATGAAAAATGAAAAACCAAAACAATTTTTTTCCAAAAATTCACAAAAAACGGAAACAAACCAAAACGGACCTCTCAATGAAAAACAAAAAACCAAAACACCATTTTTTGATTCGTGCCCATCTCTAATTCATATGACAAATGAAATTTCTGGGAGCAGGTATGCTTCCCATGATGAAAAAATCCCTATGGATCAAATTTGTCTTAAGAGGTACCATGAGGCTAGGCAGAGCAAAGGATCAGATGCTGCACACCACTTCCCTGGCAGCAGACCAAGCTGTGTGCAGAACCCAATCCCCTGCAGCAGGGGAGCTTTCTGAGGGAAGCAGTGGCATCAGCGGCGGCAGGGCTGGGTGTGGATCACTACATCCCTGCTTTGCCTACCAGGGTGGAGGGAAAATCAGGGATGCAGTGATCCTTGCCCAGCCTGGGCTGTTTGCAAGGGAAGCAGTGGGAATATTGCAAGGGAATAGTGAGCTGCTTTGGAGTGCTCAGAGTGGCTTCTACTCCCTTTCCCCTCCTCCTTTCAGCTTTCAGGTGCCTGAAAAGGAGGAGGGGACAGGCAGCTGTAGCCAGCAAAAGGGGAGGGGAAGCTTTTCACCTGCCCCAACCTGGCAAAGAATGGGAAAAGCTTCCCCCTTTGTTGGGTTTTAGGTAAACCCCCTTAATCACCAGCAGCCAAAAATGCAGCTGAGACAGATAGCTGATTTTGACAGCTCTGAGCTGTCAAAATCAGCAGTCTGTTAGCTATTGGGGAGCAGCCTTGGCTTTTCGTTGATTGAGATGGTTTGGGACAGCCTTCCCATAGGAAGGCATTGAAAACCTATTAATCTGTTCCCTCTGGAATGGATTGATTGATTTTCAATGCATTCCTTTGGGAAACGGCACTTCACAAGATGTTTTTTTGTAAAATGAATTGCCCCATAAAATGATGTAAATTCATCTTATAAGGTACCACTGTATATTTGACTGTCTGCAAGATATATTAGAATGATCTGACTCATTCAAGCTGTTGTGCCTTCAACTCAGGTTCAGATGGGAAGAGAAAGCCAAGACACCCAGAGTTCAAACAGGCAAAAGGAGAACAGAATCCCAATGTGGTGTGGTGTGGTGGTGGTGTGGTGGTGGTGGTGGTGGTGTGTGTGTGTGCTGCCTTGACTGTTTTCCCTTGTGGGACACCAGACCACACAACATTGGGATTCCACTCCCATAACTCAAACATCAGAACAGGTCAATAACAGGATCGACACTACCTCCTTCACTTTCCAGGTTCTATTTTTCTTGTACAAAATTATAAAAGGACCACAAAGGTAGAACCAGAAGAAAGAAAGAAAGAAAGAAAGAAAGAAAGAAAGAAAGAAAGAAAGAAAGAAAGAAAGAAAGAAAGAAAGAAAGAAAGAAAGGAAGGAAGGAAGGAAGGAAGGAAGGAAGGAAGGAAGGAAGGAAGGAAGGAAGGAAGGAAGGGCTGTGGGTTGAATGTTACTCGCATCACAACAAATATGAATTATTAAGTCTCAAATCAATCCACAGCCCTTGTGTGAGCAGTGATTGCAGTTTCATATATAACACTGTACTGGGTTACAAATCAAACAGCAGCAAAGCTGAAATATTCTGATTGAGCTCTTGAATATAGTCGCAGCCTAGTACTGCAGACAGAAATACATTGCTGATTATACATCCTGAAAACTGGAAGCTGATTTTCTCAAAAGAAATGATGTATTTATGAAAGTTAGCCCACCTTTTACCCAGAATTCTGCTAGAGGGAATTTTGTGGTAGATTAATAGGACTGGAATAGGACTTTACAAAAGAACCTCGGGCTGCCATGCTTGACTACAGCTATACCCCATTGAACTTGGGACTTAGTTCTGAATAAATGTGCATAGGTTTGGGAGTGTTCTCAGTTTGAAAATCTATGGGCAATTTTCAGTTCATTTGAAACAGCATCTTAAAGCATCTAGGCCATAGCCAACAACCCATTCTTGATAGGTTTCAGTACCTTAGGCCATTGTTCACCTTAAGACTATGGATACTATTGTCTACCTAACGAGCCTATTCAGGCCATTGTTAATCTTATGAGCCTATTTCAGACCAGGGTGACAAGAGGTCAAAGCTGACTATATAATGGAGGACTCGCACTAGCTGTATTCAGACTGATGAAGCTGTTTGGATGAGCAGCAAAATGTTTCTGTCTCTCAAGAAAAAAGAAGTCGGTACCCATGACTCAACTTCCAGATAAACTCACCTGGATGACTGAGAATCTTCACAGACATATCTTAAAGCAGGCGCTAAGATGACAATGTGTTATGCTTAAAGACTTACATAGCAAAAATTGTTGTCCCTTTGCCAGCGCAACAGTCAGAAAACCCTGATGATGCCAAAGTGATATAACAATGGTGATGCAAACTTGGAAAAATCCACTGACAGTATGAAGACGTCCTTGAAGGAAGAAAAATAAAATATATGAATAATACTTTTTTCCCTCCTCCATCTCTGTCACTACTAGCATGGTTTGCTAGGATGGGTTGCATCAAGCAGGCCTGCAAGGGGAAAAAACACAAATCAAAGCTTTTCATTGATTGCATCACTAGTTTTTAAAAGGAATGTATTTCTATTTTTGTACACTAAGCACGTGGTGCATTTCCCAATGGGATATGTTTCCTGTCTCTCCCTTTAACATCACTACCTGGATATAGAAGGCAGGCAGTGCCTTCTAAGCATGACAGTGCAAAAGGAAACCAAGGAATGTGTCTTGGCTTGCTGATATCTGTCTTGGAAAGTAGGTACTATTCAGAACATTCAGACTCTTCATTATCAATGCTGGAAAAACCTGTGTTAAAACATAACACATTTCTTTCAGGATCATACTTCAGGTTTCAGGAGACCATGTAGGAAATGCCCTGTAGTGGAAGCACACACACACACACACACACACCCCATAGTAATTTTTCTAGGCTCTGAGAACAGCTCTTCAAACAAAAAGGCTGACCTAGCAGTGCTGGTTAGCAGTAGCATTAACAGAACTAACAGCTATGTTCCATTCAAACTTCTAACACAGTCCACCCCCATTCCCTACCATTATTTAAAAAAAGGAAACAGTGGATGAGAAATGAGCACGACAGAGGGGGTGCTGGAACCTGCACCCATATCGATCCTCCTCAGCATTTAGGACCCTGGTAGTGGGGGTGAAGAGGCTGATCACACACATCTCCTCACCCACCCACTGGCTTCACATTGGCCAGCAGATGAGAGTTGCTCTGCCAGATTCACATTAGCTGGCAGGGAAATTTCAAATGGGACTTCCAACAAACAGACCAGAAGAACACAGGTTGCACTGTAGTCTGCCTGCCCAGAAAGTATTTCAGGCAATCTCAAGACTCACTTTCTCCCTTTTATGGTGGTGGTGTGGTCATACATGTTAAAGTTTGCTGCTTGGGTATTCAGAATCCTTTTTTTTCTGTTGGTAATTACAGGTACTGTACTAGGTTAATGGGGGTGGCATAGTATTACAGCTTAAATTTGGTGTCTGGACATTTGGAGTTATCAATAGATTATTACAAATATTACTTCACTTTGCCTCATCACAACTTCATTGACAGTTTGGCCATTTGAGGTTGGATCCAGGTGGTATCAGGGCAGCAAGAAGAGGCTACTCACCCTGGTTGTTAAAGGAATCCAATTCAGAGGCACTGGGCCAGGGCCATGGTTTGGCCTATTTTGAGGGCCTGTTTTCCTGGTCCAGCCCAGCCCAGCCCTCCGTTGGCCAGGAGGCATTGAGTAGCATGGGCCTGTGTGGTCTCTGGAGGACTGCCACTTTTGATGGAAACTTTGGTGGTTGTGGAAAGGGTTCATGGTGGGTATCGAGAGGTATGCAGGTATCTTGATGCAATGAATCCAGTTCTCTGGTTCTAAGCCAAGGACTGCTGCAGCAGTTAACAAAGTTGTGGCCTTTTGCCCACAGCACAAGAAATGTGCATTGCAAATTTGTAACATGGATTTTCTGGGGAGCCTTTCAAGGGGGGAAAAGGCCTCAGGGCTGCTCAGCACTACGCCAATGGCCAAAGAGTTGTAATTATTTGATGCCTAAACATTCACTAACCATTGAGAACGTAAAAGAAAGTTCAAGCTCCAGTGAACAAAGGAGCATAAAATTCACATACAAGGATATAAACACACCGGTCAAAAGCTCAGTTGTTCACTTAAGGTTAATAAGGCACAGAACAACACATTTAGACAAACATAAAAGTGGCAAAATTTCTTTAATAACTAAACTTGTCAAACAAACATAAAATAATCCTCAACAAAGTTGAGATGTATAACAAATCTGGAAGTTGTGTCATGGCTACTGGACTTCTTTTTTGAGAGATAGAAACGTTTCACTGTTCATCCAAACAGCTTCATTGGTCTGAATACAGCTAGTGCAAATCCTCCATCTTATAGGCAGCTTTGACCTCTTTTCACCCTGGCCTGAATTAGGCTCATAAGATGAACAATGGCCTAAATAGGTTCATTAGGGAGACAATAGTATCCATAGCCTTGAGGTGAACAATGGCCTAAGGTGCTGAAACCTATCAAGAATGGGTCGTTAGCTATGGCCTTGGTGGTGAAGGCTTTTTGATTTGTCTGGGTACTGTGGAAAGCACAGCCTGATAAGTAGTAGATAGACTACGCCGGAGCCCACCACCTCTGTTGAGGGAGGGCTTTTCAATGCTCACATGAATGGCCTCCCTTACTCCTCTCTCAAACCACCTCTCTTCTTTGTCTAATATGTGTACATCCTCATCTTTGAAAGAGTGCCCTTTGTCCTTCAAATGGGGTAGTACTGCTGATTCTGGTCCTGAGCTGTTGCCCCTCCTATGTTGGGCCATCCTTCTGTTTAATGGCTGTTTAGTTTCTCCAATGTAGAGGTCTGAACACTCCTCACTGCATTGGACCGCATATACTACATTGCTCCTTTTATGGTTTGGTATCAGATCCTTTGGGTGGACAAGTTGGACTTTATCATCAATAGAATCTTAGACTGAACTAGGAAACTCACCATCAGCATGATCAGATGTAGATCATGGAAAAATAGCCAGATTGTGCTGTTGCTTCAGTAACTTCCTTATAGGCTTCCCTTGTTGGGAAAAGGATGCTGAACTAAAGAGGCTTTTGGTCTGATGTACCAAGTTTCTCATGTACCTAGGTTCTTGCAAGCCTGGAAATCACCTGTCCTGCAAGAGTTAAACTGATTTGCACAAATAACATTTGTTCCCTGTCGAAGAGTCCCAGGCCTTTCTTTCATAATTATCTCTTGCCCTAAGGTGGCCTCATCTCAACCCTAGTGATCACTTCCCTTACTGAAAACATCTATTGATGCTCTTTGCCCCAGAAGAACAGAAGTCTGTCATCACCATCCCTTTCAAAAGAAGGATGTGGAAGTAGCAAGCATTCATTCATTCAACAAGATTGCAGCAGGTGTGGGGCTTGTGTGAGTGTCAGGCAAGGAGGGTTTGGTGTCCCAAAGCTGTTTCTTAAAGGAAGATTCTAGTGGCATTTCTCACATGTAAACAACAGTAAATAGCAGTTACAAGTTGATTTTGTGTGGTTGGAAGAGGAACATTGTCTTATTTTTTTTAAATTTTTCGCTTCCTCTTCACCTTTCACTGCTTTGGTATCACTCAGGTTTATCCTCAGTTTATTTCTGATGTCATACTAGCTGAAGTCCTGTTGCTTAGTAATGCTTGCAAAGGACACAGTAAGGTGGTTACTTCACATCCTTATTTCTTCCATGACTAGTTTTGTACCGTGACAGCATTGGTCGTGATCACGTGGTTTTGTCCCTGTTTCAGTTTTCCCATGGTCGTGATAATTTGTCTCGTGACAAGTGTTACCTCACAGTCTTGTACCTTGACAAACACTGAATTTGTCTAGCTTCCTTTTTCTTTTTTTGGGGGGGGGGGGCTTAAAAATTCTTTTTTGATATTTCACTTCTGAAAAGTCAAAACCTTTGCAGGCAGGGAAGGAGTCTGTGGCTCATCTGGCTAGCTTTCAGTTTCTCCATGTGGCCACATTGGAATGCTCCGGGTGATAGCCTTTGGGCTTTCATTGTTCTTTATTCCTTTTGCTTGCTAATTAATTGTGTCTGGTGTCCCTCTTGCCTGGCTTTGAAGTTTGTTTTGTTTTATTGGTATTTAAAGGAGGAGGGCAAAGGGGTGGTTATCATCTGGGGTGGGTGGGTACTTTTAATGTAACACCCAACCCAGTACCTGGGATACAGTTTTCTGAGATAAACGAATGTTTTGTTGCATGACAGTTGTTACCACATGGTGTCTTGTCTCGGAACAGAAAAAGGGAACAAACTGTGACAAGGAAATACCCTACCCCAGTGCCACGTACAGATTTGTCTTGCTTAGCACCCATTCCGGGGGCGTTATTGAGACAAATTTTAGCTGTTGCGTGACAGGCGTGAAGTAAGATTTTTTTGTACTGCTCTGAAGTGCAACACTTAGAGAGACCAATCGGACATGAAGTAACCGCCTAATTCATAGCAGTTTGTTGCTGCTAATTAATTAGTCCCTGCTTGGCTTTTTGAATGATCACCAGTCCAGCGGGTTGGCACATATCCAGAAATCCAAGCATGGACTTTTAATTTGCCTGTTCCTTATAAAAAGAAAAATAAAGAAAAATAAAGAATGCCACTAATTTTATAATACAACTGAAATAATGGATGCAAAGCTTCACTAGCCCACAGCTTGTAGAATCTTGTATCTGCTTTTTATGTTACCCTGCCTGACAAAGAGATGTGGAGAATCTGAAAGCCTGCACAGACTTTTGTTACTTCCAATAACGGTAACAGTTTGTTTTTATTACGCATGCTGAAGAAGAATAACACAGCTACTTCTTTGAAAATAAAATATATAAAGTAAAATATATTATATATTATATATATTATATAAAAAATAAAATATATAAGTAAATAAGGACTTGTTTATATGTGATATTAGGAATGGACAGAAGTGGGCTAATTAGGATCACTAGGAGGTCCAATATGCCATTTGATGCAGCATTTGCTACCAAATGGTACTGTACAAGGACCTCAAGTGACACTATTTGGTCCATAGCTGCATCACTTTAAAGACAAATACAGAATCAAATTCATATTAGAAAATAAACATTTGCTCTTTTAACAGACACATACATATTCTCTTCATCTTTTAGGATCCCCCCAAAACACACATTTCCTCATCCATGGAGCTGAGAATGTGGCTAATTTTCCCATACTTAATTTATTGCCTTTTAATCTTATTTAAAGACTTATTTAATTTAATTTACTGGATTTATTTTGTTTACAGATTTGTTGTTGTTATTGTGGTGTTATTGTATTAATTTGGTTGTATTTATATCTAATTGTATTTTGTATAGTGTTGTAAGCCGCCCAGATTTGCCAGATGGGTGGGGCATAAGTCTAATAAACAAACAAACAAACAAACAAACATCATTAAATGGCTTCAGCAGCTTCACTATTGGCCTGTTTCCAGCAATAACAAACAATGGAAAATTTCTGTCCTAGCCAGTAGAATCCCCTAACAGAGCCAGAAATGTGCAAGAAGGAACATTGTGGGTATATGCCTCACTCCAACAATTAAGTCCAGTTGTCTAAAAAGCGTCCGAAACCCAAAACACACATCTGATCAGTCATGCCTAAAGACATTCTGCTATTATTCCATCTTTGCCTTCTCTTTAGAGACTATTAAATGCTACATTGGAGTAAACATGCACCAAATATGTTGTTCCCAAAGAGGTTAAAATGCAGTTTGTGTTAATAGCAGACTTTTTGGGCAATTGCTTTTCCAGAATCACGCCACAATCTGAGTGTTTATTCAGGAAATATTTTATATGCAGTGTCTGACCATTTTTATCAATGAATGCTTGGCTTGAGCTGAGTCCTGAGTCCTGACCAATAAATGATCAGGAGCTAAATCAAGCCAAATCAGTAATACAGACTGCTCTTAAAGTCTGGCATATACTCTCAGATGAAACAATGGTCCCTAATTAGATGAAACTGCAAAAAGTGCCCATCTGGATATGCCCTGTATTGATCAGATGCAATCTTTCAACGTGGTTATCTCAAAGCTGATTATGGTGCCCTGTTTCACAACTCCCTATATTGCAAACATTATTCTCTATTCTCTATTCCAATTTGGGTTTGCTACTATCTGCAGTTTCTGGATGCAGGAATTTCGTGACAGCAACACTGACTGATTTGTGTGTGCAAGGCAGAGTGCCCAGTTCTCCAAAACCTGGCTTCAGATCCCTGTGCGGTGAACTAGGTTTGTGGTGTTAAGTGAAGGTTGCCCTTTCTTTTCTTCCAGATAATAACCCAGTTTTTACAGCTGCTTGGCAGATTGCTACAGCTCATTCCTCTCTGTATTGTAAATAGCTCTAATTTGATGAATTTGGCCTGTGGGGTTCATAGAGGTGCTTTTTTAAATAACTGATCAAAGTCCATGAGACTCCTTACGAATCTGATTGGAATAATTGGAAATATCGTAAGCTGAAAGGTAGATGACAGCAAAACTGACATGTTAATCTATTTCTAGTTAACTGAAGGCAATGTAGGAAAGCTTATTGGTCTTGTAGGATGACCTCTTGTGTTGTCCTCCCACCAGGCTTGGCAGCCTACCTTTACAGAAAGTGATGCAATTCTGGAAGTGAACAGAGAGGTGCACACACCTACAAGGGATTATGCCATACAAGGAGAGGAAGCAACGCCTGTCTGGAAAACATCAGACCTTTGACAGTTCAGGTATATAATTATACCTGAGAGGTAAGTTTTGAGTGAAAGGAAAGGAAGGTAATTGGGAAAGATGGAGAGTCCTTAAAACACTCCTGTTCTATTTATAAACATTCTACAGTTTCTCACCCACGCTTCTTTCCTTTGTGGTGGGTGGTTCTCAGGAAATGACTGTGTTGCCTAAGATGTAATTTAGAATTATTGATCCTTCTAGTTCCTACATCTTTGTATCAGATTCCTTTGGGCTTGTATTGAGGATGCTTCACAAAATTTGTTTATGTAGATGATTTCATGAGTCTGTTTACTTCTTTAAATTTTACAAGGCCCCCTTAGTACAACATACTATCATGCATGATTTACAGTGTGCTAAAATAAAACCCAACAGCGATAAAACTCAAATACAACAGTCAAACAATAAACTACAAAAGGCATCATGTCAAAATAAACATTAGATTCTACAGTAGGATTGACACAGAACATAGCAGCAGTTTGCCTTCTAAAACAGCTGCACTTCCAAGTGCACGTAAAAAGAAATACCTTTGTTTCATCAGTTCTCATATAATTATAGAAAATTATTTTAATTCACTTCATTAGATAATAATATATGGTAACCCTTTAAGCTAAGTTGTTATTTACTTCGCCTGGAGCATTTGGCTTAAGGAACTGACGAATATTTGTCTTCAACTCTCTAGAAGTTGTTCTGTTTACTCCACACTCCTTTTTCCAAGCAGCAAAGAGTTTCTGTGGTATATGATTTGGTTTTGTTTGGAATGGATGTGGTAGATATTGACTGGCATTTTGCAACATTTGTTTATTTGGTATATAGGTGGAAGCAACTGTTCCAATAAACAATAAACCTCTTCCATTTGAGATACAGACTCAAAGGGCTAGGGGCACAAATTCAACTCTCTGGATCTTCCTTCATGTATCTACAGTGTTAAGTGGCTATTTTGATGTTCAGACAACAATCTTATAGTGTGCTGGTCTCTACAGTTATTCATTGTTATGTTCCAGTTTTGACGTAAGAGTGACCCTAGCAGGTTTCTCAAGGTATGTCACATATTTAAGGAATGGTTACATCAGGGTTCCCTCCCATGAGTTTCCACAGGCAAACAAGAGTTTGAGTTTCCACAGGCAAACAAAAGTTTGGACTCTTTAGCTGGGAGGTGAAGTTTGATATTGTCCAATTCAGAGGAATTAAAGACCATCATTTTACCATCAGTGTCCCCATCATCATGGAATATCTTGGATTATTAATTCTTCTTTGAAAATTCCAAAACTTGGGTCTAACATAACAATACACTGTGATATTGGTTTGTATGATGTTTGCAACAATCTGAAAGGAAATCTATAGCCAGAATCCTATTACTTATTCCCATAGCTATAAGTGGTGTAAATCACTGTTGTAAATTGATACCAGTTAAGAAGTCAAGACAGGTATTGCTGACTTTCTCACTAGCAGCAATTCACCACAGCACTTTATGCCTTTAGACTTACACTAGGCAGTATAAATAATACAGTTCTGGGCACAGTCCTAGCTTCACCCGTCACTGGCCAATGGAAAAGTTTGTATCTTCTTCGTAAAGTCCTACTGCTTGTTGTACTGTGAATAACCTGAATCCTAGCACATATATGATGGACTTAAAGTAAAAATAAAATAAAAGTAGTTGGCAGATAAAACAGTAAGGGGGAAAAACATGATGCTGTGGGGTTGAAAGATGCTTGTGATATCTTACCGTGTATATATTGCCTCTACACACGTACACATGCTGCCACTCTCAGTGGTGGATGTGGAATTTACACTCTGCGCTAATCTGATATTTGAGTTCACTGTGCAAGTGCTCTCTTGTCTGTTACAGAACATTGCCTAAGGGGGTAATAGGGAATGTTCTGATGTGCTTCAGAATTGCTACGGAAGGGAGGTATGTTGATACTATAATTAAATAAACGAATAAAGTGCAGCTATGAGTCAATTTGGGTTAGCACTGCTAGTCACCCAATTAAGACTGTTATCTTAAGTAACCTGGGTGCCTGGATCTGCCAAGTAAATGGGTATATAACTGATGAAGCAGGAACGGAGAAGGCTGGAGAGCATCTGGAGACAGAGCCGGATGGTATCTAATAAGGCTGCAGTAATTATCCAGACTAGGCACTACTCACGAGCGATCAGGGAGGCTAAAACATCTTACTACTCCCTGAGAATTGGTGAGGCCTCGAACCACCAGGCGGAGCTCTTCCGGGTGGTTCAGGACCTCACCAATCCTAGTTTGGTCAGGCCTCCTCCTACTGAGTTCAGTTGTGATAATTTTGCAGTCTTCTTTCGATCTAAAATAGAGGCCATCCGTGTGGGCTTTGACTCCGGCTGCACCAGCCCTTCCCCGCCATCCCCAGTCGCTGCACCCCCTCGCTCTCCTCACCTGGATGAGCTTGGGCCTGTTTCTCCTCTGGAGGCCTCCAGGGCAATCGCCCACTGCCGGCCCGCGTCCACTCCCTTCGATCCTTGCCCCTCTTGGTTAATAAAAGCAGCCGGAGGGACTATGCCGGAATGGGCATCTGTCATCGCCACCGCCTTCTTCAGCGAGGGGGTATTTCCCTCCCGCTTGAAGGAGACAGTGGTTAAGCCCATTCTCAAAAAACCTGGCCTGGCATCAGACCAATTGGCAAATTACCATCCGATCGCCAATGTCCCTTTCATGGGCAAGGTAATCGAGAGAGTGGCTGCTGTCTGGATTCAATCCTTTCTGGAGGACCACCAATGTCTTGACCCATGCCAGTCTGGGTTCAGGCCTGGCCGGGGGACCGAAACAGCTCTGGTCGCGCTGCAAGATGACCTAATTGGGCGGCCGACAGGGGTTTCTCTACCCTGTTGGTTCTCCTGGATTTGTCAGCGGCCTTTGATACCGTCGACCATGGTATCCTGCTGGATCGGCTCTCCGAGGTGGGAATCGGAGGCACTGCTCGCAGTTGGCTCCGTTCCTTCCTGGAGGGCCGTCCCCAGTATGTGCAACATGGAGGAGAACTGTTGGCCCCGTGGATGCTCCCTTGTGGGGTTCCACAGGGCTCGTCTCTCTCCCCCATGCTGTTCAACATCTATGAAAGGCCGCTGGCTGGGGTCATTAGGAGATTTGGAGTCTGCTGTCACCAGTATGCTGATGACAGTCAGCTCTATCTCTCCTTTTCTACCTCTGCAGTGGAAGCTGTCCGGACTCTCAACCAGTGTCTGGATGCGGTCCTGACATGGACCAGGGTGAACAGGCTCAGGCTCAACCCCGAGAAGACTGAGGTGATGTTCTTCGGGAGCTCCCCATCGGGATATGGAGGCCCTCTCCCCAGCTTGGATGGGGTTTCCCTCCAGCTGGCGGATAGGGCTCGGAATCTGGGCGTGGTTCTGAACCCGGCACTCACCTTGGAAGCCCAGGTGGCTGCCGTGTCCAGATCCGCCTTTTACCACCTTCATCAAATTGCCCAGATCCGCCCTTATCTAGATGGTGACTCCCTGAGAACAGTGGTGCAAGCGCTGGTGATCTCGCGGTTGGACGACTGCAACGCACTCTACATGGGGTTGCCCTTGACTCTCCTCTGGCGCTTGCAGCGGGTACAAAATGCGGCAGCCAGACTGGTGGCAGGTGTGCATCGTTATGACCATATCACCCCGGTTCTGGCTCGCCTGCACTGGTTGCCCGTTGCATCCCGGATCAGATTCAAGGTCTTGGTTTTAGTTTATAAAACCCTCCATGGCCTGGGCCCGGACTACCTGTCAGAGCATATCCTCCAGCGATCAACCTCGGCTCATCCAGTTCGGCAGTCACGAGCGCACTCGCTCCGGGTCGCCACCCCGAGAGAGGCCCGAAAGTCCATCACCCATAAACGGGCCTTTTCGGTGGCTGCCCCTTCCCTTTGGAACAGCTTACCACCTGATGTGCGCTCAGCAGAGTCCCTGTTAGCCTTTCGCCAAGCATTAAAGACTCTGCTCTGTTTGCCTTATATTGTATTGTTCGCTGACTTGTTCAGTTTTTTTGGAAGCCGCCCAGAGTTCCGCGGAACTCTGGGCGGAAGATGGGCGGGGAAGATGGGCGGGGTAAAAATCCAATAAATAAATACATAATAAATAATATGCACAGTGCACATCTGTAGCAGACCTTGGGAAAGTTAGTTATTTGGGCTACTGCTTCCCAAATTCTGTAGCCAACAAGGCAAGTGGTTGTGCTAAGTAGGGATTCTGGGGTCTATAGTCTGAAAAAGTAAGTTATTTCAAATGCTCACCTACAGATGCAAAGACAGTAAAAGTGTCAGACCATGTGATTATATGAATTTTTAAACTAAGAGTTTAATAAGAACTGACCAATCTCAAAACAATTTATTGTTGGGTGTAATGAGAGCACAGGAATAGGGATGGGCAGGAAACAAAAAACAAAATGCTGTTTCATCATTTTGTTACGTAACGAAACAAAACGAAATGAAACAAAATTATGAAGCAGCATTTCATTATAGATTAGAGGTGGGCACAAAACAGAAAACCGATGGTTCAGTTCGTTCTGTTTTGGGCCCACACTTGGTTCCGTTTGGTTCGGATTTGTACGATTTTTTTAAAAATCGTACGAACCCGAACCGGTTGGAGTCCGAGTTACCGGCAATGGCGGCGGTAGTGGTGGCAGTGGTGGTGGCAGGCAGGGTTTTTTTTGGTTTTGTTTTAGAGAGCCAACCATGCGGCTCCTGGGGCCGGGTTGGCACTCATTTTTGTTTATTGGTTGGTTGGTTGGGTTTTTTAATTTAATTTTATTTTTAATTTTTTTTATTTTAGCACGCCGACCACGCAGCCCCTGGAGCCGTGTTGGTGGTCTTTCTTTTTGTTTTAGTGTGCTGACTGTGCAGCCCCTAAGGCTGGGTCGATGCTGGGTTTTTTGTTTTGTTTATTGATTTTTTTATTTTTATTTTATTTTAAAAAGCCCCCAGCCTCTTTTGTTTTTAGCACTGATTGTGGGGCTCCTGGGGCCGGGTTGGCACTCATTTTATTTTTTTGATTTAAAAAAATTTTTAGAGCACCTACCACGCAGCCCCTGGGGGAGGGTCAGCGCTCATGAGTGGGTTTTTTTTTTGTTAATTTTTTTGTTTTCGAGCACAAACTGTGCAGCTCCTGGGGCTGGGTCAGTGATCATTTCATTTTTTGTTGTTTTTGTTTTGTTTTGTTTTGGTTTTAGAGCACCGACCACACAGCCCCTGCAGCCAGGTCATCACTTTTTTGTTGTTAATTTTTGTTTTGTTTTGTTTTGTTTTGTTTTAGAGCGCCAACGGTGTGGCTCCCAGGGCCAGGTCAGAACCCGTTTAATTTTTTTTAATTTGTTGTTTGCTTTATAGCACCAATCACGCAGCCCCTGGGGCTGGGGCAGCACTGGGTTTTTTTGGGGGGGGTATTTTTTAAATTTTTATTTTATTTTAAAAAGACTCCAGTTGTGGGCAGCAGCTTCCCTGGAGTTCCAGGACCAGGTAGCAGCGACAAGGTGTATGTGTGGGGGTAACAAAAAACATAGTGAACGAAACAGAAATTTCCATTTCATTTTGTTTAATTTTTCTTTGATATGTTGGTTTGTTATTCATTTTGTTAGCTAACAAAACAAATAATGAATAACAAAACAAATTAAAAGTTCATTTCATGCCCATCGCTATTATAGATGAAGCAGAACGATCGTTTTTCCATTGAAATGTACCATTTTGTTCCATCATTTACAGGTTCCTAATGAGCTGTCAATGGCTGTAGCCCTTTGGTACCAACTGGACCAGGTTTAAAGGGCTCCAGCCATTGACAGCTTGGCAAGAGCCCTCAGAAAACAGTTGGGTAGGAAGCACAATCCCATGGAATTGCCTACACAACCATTTTCAGAGGGCTCCTGCTGAGCTGTCAATGGCTGGATCCCTCAGAAAATAGTGGGGAGGGCAGTTCCAGCAATCACACTCCCCTCCCCAGAAGACCTATTATGGTAACACCTTTGTTTATGCCTGAATATGCCTAAGCAGATCCGATCTTGCCTGATTTTGGAAGCTAAGCAGGGTCAGCCCACCAGGGAATACCACGTGCTGTAGGCGCCTGGAGTAGGAACTGACAGACCACTCCAGTATTCCTGCCAAGAAAACTCAATGGACATGGGGTCACGAAGAGTCAGTCATGACTGTAATGACACAACACACACACACACACACAATGCAAATTGACAAACTTTGATGAATCTGCCAAATGATTCATTTTTCAATTATCCCCATCTCTAGTCATAAATAACATCTAACAGGTTAAGTTGATATCTGTACTTTCACTTATCTGTGGTTTGCTGCAGCCCTAAATGTAACATACAAGGGAGCCTCCTTGTGGCCTTCCCCCCCTCTCCTTTCTATGGTGTCTACAAGGGTTCCTTTGTATCTATGATTTCAGGCATCCATTGTAGATTATTGAACTGATTTCCTGCAGATATAGCAGTTCTATTGTATTTGTTGGAATTCTGTGTGTCTTTGTGATTGTTATTTTTGCATGCTTTTCTCTCCACCTCTTCTCTTTCTATCAGTAAAATGATCTCTTTTTAAAATATTTTGATATTTGACTATGTTATTTTAAAAGCAGCCCCATGGCGCAGTGGTTAAATGCCTGTACTGCAGGTAAAACTGTGCTCACAACCTGGGGTTCAGTCCGAGGTAGCTGGCTCATGGTTGACTCAGCCTTCCATCCTTTTGAGGTTGGTAAAATGAGTACACAGCTTCCTGGGGGGGGGGGCAATGTGTAGCCTGCATACTGTAATTAAAACATACCACTTCAAGTAGCCCAGAGACTACTTGAAGTGGTATGGGGCAGTATATAAGTACAACACTTCGCTTTGCTTTTGTTGTTTGTCACTAAAATCTTCTCCATATGGAAAGATTGTTTGCAAAGCTACTAAACTGCCCTTTGTTCTTCCAGGATCTTAGACCTATGCAAGTTTATTATAAATTCAAAAAAAAAAATCTAAACTGCCTTTAAATATATATATTTTGCTAGGTCTGGGCTGATTGGAGATATTGTTGGTAATGGGGACCAGCTAGAAAGACTAGAGAATACCAAGACAATCATCTCAATTGGTGTCTGGTTAATAATTCTCTTTTTGGTGGAAATATTGCAAAGACATGGTGGTTCAGCATGCTGGAGTACTGAAAACTGTTGGCTGCAAAGTCAGCAGCTCAGTGCTTCAAATCCCAGGTACCACACAGTGGAGTGAGCTCCCGCTGTTAACCCCAGCTCCTGCCAACCTAGCAGTTTGAAAGCATGTAAATGCAAGTAGATAAATAGGTACCACCGTAAAAAGTGGGAAGATAAAACTGTTTCCTTGCAGCCATGCCAGCCACATGGCCATGGACTTGCACAACACTGGTTCTTCAGCTTGAATATGGAGATCAACACTGCCCCTAGAGTCGGACACAACTAGCACACATGTGCAGGAGAAACCATTACCTTTATTAAAAAGTATGCCTCCTTTCAGATAGATACCAAATGTTGGGACATTAATCCTGCAAGTGAACATTATTATTTAAAAGACAAATCCCTGATCAAAAAAGGAAAAAGAAAGATTAAGACTCTTGGCACCTCATTGTTTTCACTTCTATAAGGCAATTGGTTCTAAAAGTCTACTGCTTTGTCTAACTGACAATAATTACATACTGTATGTTGATTCTGAGTTATGGCAACCCCTTTCAGGGTTTTCTAGGCAGAGATTACTCAGAAGTGGTTCATTTTCCTCTTCTTCTGAGAATATCCTGGACTGTGCAGCTTGCCCCAGGCTACAGAGGCTGGCTCTTCTGCGATGCACAGTGGGGGGTTGAACCCCCAGTCTCTGGTTCTGTGGCCAGATACCAAACTCACTGAGTTTTCCAGCCAGTTCTGCAACTATAGGATGGTCCTTATAGTCAGGACCCAATTCATTACATCTACTGCTGAAAGGAACTCCATCCACAGGTCTAGGAGGGGATTATTTTCCTCCTCAGAAAGTGCTCACACTTCCACATTAATATAGATGCCTGCACCACCCCAAAATCAACACAAGACGGTTTCCCAGAACACAGTGAAGATGTCTGTATGTTGGAGATTATTTGCATGGTGCGGATTATCTCTTCTTGGATCTGTCTTCCAGCAGCAGAGGTACCCAACTGGCCTTTGATCTACTACATTTTTCTAATTAAAGCAAAAAAGCAAAGTGTTCTGCTTATATACTGCCCCATACCACTACAAGTGGTCTCTGGGCGGTTTACAATTTTAATTACAGTGTGCAGGCTACACATTGCCCCCCCAGCAAGCTGGGTACTCATTTTACCGACCTCGGAAGGGTTACCGGGGATTGAACCCAGGTCGTGAGCACAGTTTTACCTGCACTACAATGGTATCATTGCCACCAATACTGAAAAAGACAATATTTTAAAAACATTGCATACATCATGCCTTATCATTTAACCTCCCATTTTCTTCAGGATCCCAGGAAGCCTACCAACAGAATAGATCAACGTGGAATAATTACACTTGCAATGAATCTCCTCTCAAAATCAAGAAAAACAACAACTCCAAATTCATTCTGCACCTTAATCAAGATTTTTTTATTGAAAATAGTGTATGATTGCAATAAAGCGACTGATCCCAAAGCCATATGAATTTACAAAAGGCATTCATCATATATTTAAAACTATGGTCTAAAGTTAATCTTTGATTTTTAAAGATATATTGTCTTTTTCCTGAGACTATGAAAGGCGAAATCCTGCAGACTTCTCCAGAACCAAAGGATTCTTCATAAGTATCATATCTCTATTAGCCTTAAGAAATTTAACCTTTCCAGTAAGAATCAATATTTTATAAACTGAAAATGCAACCTTCAGGTGTGATTTCTATATGGTTTTTAATGAAAAAGAGCACTGCATTTTGAATTATCTGCAAATGTTTCAGTTCATGTGGATACACACTTAAATCCAAAGCGCGGGGAAGTTATTCTTGTACCACCATCCAGAGTCCCCATAGCTGTAGCTCAGATGTGTTGCCTCAAATAACATTTTCAAGCTTTGAGGAATGAGGAGGTGGCAGCCCAACATCTGGAGGACCATATGTTGGCCATTTTGCCCAGGTTGTTTAATCTTTTGTAAGTTAAAAATGTTCTTCTTCCCATTCATAAACATACAATTCCAACACATGGATTGCTATTGATTTTCCAAATATGTTAGCCTGGACCATTTAATATTGTGAGCCCCTATCCAGTACTCCTGCCAAGAAAACTCAATGGACATGGAGTCATGTAGAGTCGGTCACGACTGTAACGACACAACACACACACACACACACACACATCACCATTTAGGAAGAAGGATAACAAATATTTTAAGCTTTAAAAATGGCATATAAAATTTCTGCTAACAATTTCAGCTTAGTCTAGGTTAGCCTTCCAAGGTTGGTAAATTCACTACATAGCTTGCTGGGGTGTGCGTGTGTTCGTGTTTTTTGTTCATAGAAGGCATGGGACCCATGTACCCTTGACTGAGGTGAGACTCATATGGTCTTGTTGATTGAGGTGAGCAACCAAAACACATGCAAACTTTATAAAAATCTCTATGTTAGATACGGTATTAAAATACTTTAAAATCTGCCTTAATTTCACTTTTACTATTAGATACTGGAATTTTTAAAAATAATAAAGCCTTATTATTTACTTGTTTAATAAGTAAACCTACTTAAAACAACATCAAGTGTCATATCATAAAGTCAATGATCAGGCTGAATCGGTTTTGGAAAATATTAGAATTTCTTTTAGAATCATAGTTAGAATCTTAACTATCCAAACTTTTCACTCATTTTAAAGCACACCCTCCATGAATCAATATTGCAAAATTTGCCGGCGTCTTTCTTCAGAAGTGGCCATTAAGTGTCTATTCTTCAGTTTTCTAGGTTCTGTTCCTGGGAGCTTTTTGCAAATGCAGGATTCTCTGAATTAAGCAGGAATGTAGTGTAGGCCATCTCAACCTCCTCTTTGGAACCCTGAAAGAATAAAGAAAAATTCAGCCGTGTTGAATGGCCCTCAGACCAGATGGTTTTGTGGTGCAGCATTAGAATAAATAAATAAATAATGCAGCCAAGGAACTACAATAAAGAGGCGCATGACAGCCACCTGCTTCATGAAATAATGCTTCAATAGATCTGGAGCCTCTAAAGTAGGGATGTGACAAATGCTTGACAAATATATCAGGAATTTTCGGAGTCTTGCCATGAGATCCTTGTTGAAAAAAATAAATCCCCAAGACTAAACCCGTGCTTTTTACTGGGTTCATCAAACCTCTTGATAACTCCTTGCTTCTGTTGAAATAGTTTTGCTTTGTTTTTATATAGTATTATTTGTATTATTGTATTATTTATTGTATTGTTTATGTTCAAAACTTCTGTGAACTGCCCAGAGTGACCGTTGGTCAGATGGTGTGGTATATAAATCAAATAAATCAAATAAATAGTAGACAGTTGTAAGGGAGGATAAGGCTGTTGCCCTTCTTATAGTAGCTTGGAAAAAGAACTTCAGCAAATATTTGCTAATATGCTGCTAATGCTCCTGGAAGCATTAATCTCTCCAAAGAGATGTTTGCTTTATGTGCAGAAAAAGGCCAAAAGCTTTGTTTTTGAAAGATTTCAGATGTCAAAGCATGTGCTTTCATTTGTTTTGGAAGATTTCAGATGTCAAATCATGTGCTTTCATTTAGCTGTGTATCTTGCATTGTGGTGAGATTGTTTAGGGTAAGAGACCACTGGAAGGTAAATACAAGCTTTATTTATTTGCAAGTCTGGTTATCGAGACATTTACAGTATCTTTTGTGTGTCCAACACTGGAAGTGTGACCAGCAGTTATGATCCCACATCCCAATCAATTGTATGATGGGGGGGGGGCTAGTGTAGTGTTTATCCTTCTATCTACCTAAATATCTACAAGAGTTTTACACAATTTTTCAAACATGTGCACAAGGGGATTCACTAGAATAATAAAGCAATTAAAGTAAAACCAGTTTTCATAACTGGTAGTTGTTTTGTTGCTGGTAATTGTAAAATACCAATTAAAGCAGCAACAAACCATTACAAAACCACAACAAAACAATAACAACCATAATTTTGAAAAATGGCCCAGAATCAATGATACAAGATTGCTGTTACAAGCCAACTGAGAAAGTAATGGGAAATAAACTGGTCTTTACTCCCCACCAAAAAGGATGGAAGTAGTGTGGCACTGTGACCCCAAGGGGAGTCTGGAGTGTAGGAGTAACCACCCAAAAGGTTCTCCTTAGTGAGGCATTACTGGAAGAAGCTAATAAGGATACCAAACAACAACAACAAACCAATAGACATTTTGCACCTTATATGTCATAGTCTGGAATGTATAGTAAACTGCTAAAGCACTCTAAAAACAATCTAGCTTGTTCTTACCCCCTTTTTCTTCTTTGATTTTCCATCCTCCTTAGGACTGCCAGTAGCGATTATATAATCTGTAAAGAATAAAAGGTGTTTAGAAATGGAACCCAAAGCAAATGGAAAGTTTTACATATTAATCACCTGCATGTGTAACTGACTACTTTTATTCGGTTTTTAAAGGAGTCGAGTTCAACATGAATACAAATGTTCAACCAGAATAACTTGTTAATAATGACATTACCATTAGTTTCCCCTATTTGGGTCTCATGAACGTCCTCCATGCAGATATTGTCCTTTGCGCCATACTGCCTTGCAGTCTCAAAATCTGACATGCTGATATTTGTCCGGTAGCTTGCAACTGAGACCAAATCTAGAGAAAGGAGAGAAAATACTCCACCCTTAGATCCATCCTTAGATCATTTAATTTAAAATGCATTTTCTAATCTCACATCTTCTCTGAAGAGTTCCACTGTAAATAGTGAATCTGACTCAATGTGACAATGGTGCCATCTGCTGCTAAATACATTTGCCTGCCTGCTGGGTGGCACAAATGCCACCAAAGTCTTCTTAGGCATCAATTGAATGCCCTGCTGCTCTTGTTGCTCCAAAACTGGGTATGCCAGGGGATGTTGGAGGAGGCTATGGCTCCTAAGCGTTGGTATGTTTATACCATACCCTACAAACAGTTCTGGGAACTATGCATTGCTGACACATAAGCTATAGTTCCTTCTCATTTGTCACCCCTCATCATTTTCAGTCATAGAAGAAAGGGAAAGCAAGAGGGGGGAATCAGATAAAATCTTCCTTTCTACCTGCTTGGCTGCTGGTAAATTGCCAGATATTTTTTTAATGGCAATTACTTCCTGCCACAAAATTACATGGGACTAAATCTCATTGAATTTGTTGGAACTCACTTCAGAGTTGAGTAGGCATTGTTAATATTTCATGAAAGTAGGCATTCACTCCAGGGTTTGTTTGTTTGTTGTTCATTCATTCATTCATTCATTCATTCATTCATTCATTCATTCATTCGTTTGTTTGTTTGTTCATTCATTCATTCAGGGCCACTTTTTGTCAGAGAGAAAAACTGGAGTCACAATACAACATTTAAAATAGTTCAGTTTATTTGGTAGCATATATATTGTCAGAGCTCTAAAATTTAGGCAGATAAACTTTTATATCTATCAGATATCATACTTATATAAGACAAAACACTATTTGATAAAGTATTCTGAATGGCATCTTAGCAGTGCATATAAATACAATGATGCCTCTGATAACGAATTTAATTGGTTCCCAGAGGCAATTTGTTATCAGAAAAAAATCAGTATCTAAAATTCAGTTCCCCATTGAAATGAATGGAAAACCAATTAATCCATTCCAGAGGTCCAAAAAAAGGCAAAAAAGCTAGGTTTTTTTCCCCAGACCTCTTTATAAAGTGCACTTTTAAGGCTTGCAGTGCTGGAACACCCATCCCTAGAACACACACACCCTTCAGTGCAATGCAAACATAGACAAAAGAAACCACCAAGACTACCCCAGCCTTTCCCTGCCAAAAATGCAATTGAAAGCAGTTCAAAGAATAATAAAACCAAGCTTCAACAACAACAACATCCAGTCGTTCTGCCAAACACATAGGGAAAAAAGCCAGCACCCTTGCCTGCAAACCCCAGCTCAGCTCAGAACTCATTTTAAACTTGAAAGGAATGCAAACAGAAAAAAAAGTCAGGACCCTCATGTGCAAACCTCAGCAAAGAGAAACAAGTCAGCTCCTCCTCTGCAAACTCCAACTCATCTCAGCACTCAAACTCGAAAGGAATGCAAACAGAAAAAGGCAGGCACTCAGAATGGAAAGGAATGCAAACAGAAAGAAGCCAGCCCCTCCTCTGGAAACTACAACTCATCTCAGCACTCAAACTTGAAAGGAATGCAAACAGCCCTGTACCTGGAAATTTCCTTTCATTATCCAAAAAAAAAAAAAATCAGTTACAGGGGCATTCATTATCCGAAGTATTACTGTACTTAAATTTAAAATGAAAGTGTAGAAGGCTGAATTTAAAATGCAAACCATGTTGGTTCCTGCAAGGGACAAAGGAAGCAGGCAAGCAGGCAGACAGGCAAACAAACAAGCAAGACAGAATATAACTGGCACTGACTCACCTGAATGTTTGAAAAGTCTGAATTTCACAATGGCAAAGGCGGTGACAAGGAGCACAATTATGATTCCAAGTGGAATCAGAACTGAGAGGAGAACTGTGGAATTTCTACTGTCTCCATCACTAGAAAAATGTTTAAATAGCACAGTTGTGACTTCAGAATAATGGTAAAGCTGTAAATAATGCTTTTCAGTAACTTTGTATGATTTTACATCTGGCAATGTATCAGAATTTAGCCTTTCAAGAATGAACACATATCTTCTCGTCTGGCATGGCTACTAGGGCAGTTTAAAAGCTTTTACTCCGTGTTTTGACTTGCTGCAGCATATGGTGTAATATGAACACAACAAAATATGCTTTTAAGTATGATGGGGGTGTGTTAAATGAGATTTATCATTTGTTTTCATTAACCATAAATGGAAGCATGAACTCCATTCTTGTAGTGAACATAATCTCAAGGAAGACCAGGGTCATTCTTGTAACACCAAAGTTATGCAAACTATGGCTGAGTGGTAAGTGTAGGAGCTAAGTGTAGGAGGCCCCAGACAGCACTCCTAGTCCTGACTTGACCCAGCATCTGCATATCACAGATTTTATATTATCATGGGGCGTTGGGGACCTCTAAACCCCACAATAAGCAGGGGTGTACTGTTTTTAAATGTGGTTTGAAAAATTATTTAAGAAATTTTTCCCATCCCCTTTTCTCATCCCTCCTAAAGCAAGAACATCCATAACAGATTAATTTACTCAGTAAATAAATAAATAAATAAATGGATAAATACATAAATAAATAAATATTTCAGAAATACAAAAGGGCAGTGCTACGAGTCATAATTAGCTTCACATTACTGGACCCTCCCTCTTTTTCATAAGGGGATGCCAAAGATTTTGATTCAAGAATAATACAGTTGTACTACCGTATATCTGTGAAGATTCTCAGTCATCTAGGTGAGTTTATCTGGAAGTTGAGTCATGGCAACTGGACTTCTTTTTCTTTAGAGATAGAAACGTTTTACAGCTCATCCAAACAGATTTATCAGTCTGAATAAACTACTGCGAGTCCTCCATCTTATAGTCAGCTATAAGTCACCTGTTCCAGCCATTGTTCATCTTATGAGCCTATTTCAGACCTGTGTAACAAGAGGTCAAAGCTGACTATAAGATGGAAGACTCACACTAGCATTATTCAGACTGACAAAGCTGTTTGGATGAGCAGCGAAATGTTTCTCTCAAGAAAAAGAAGTCCAGTTGCCATGACTCAGCTTCAAGAGCGTTGTACTAATTGCCTCTCCTTACGATTTTGGCTGACATTTATTCACACATTAAAGGGGCAGAATTTCACATTCATGTCCTGACTTTTTAGGGAAGGAAAGCAACTTTTCCAAGCTCTGCTCCTCACCATATGATGTTTTTGCATTTACTCTTTCTATGCAGTTGAGAAACCCCATCTTTAACCACACAGATCTGTTGCAGTTCCATCTTTTTTGGCTCTTGGCAAGTGTTCGTTCTCAGTTCACCCATTGACTAAAATGTATCTGTTCAATCCAATAACAATGGGAGAATCACTCTTTGGGTTCTTTTGCTTCATCGCATATAATACATTCTTAAGGCATTTTTGCAGCAACTCACCTCTCTTCTGAACTTCCAAATCCAGCTGCCTCATTGGCTTCATTTAAGGAGGACCCCCTGTTTTTAGGGTTAATAACATCACTGAATTCATCATTGGGATTGCGAATGTCTTCAGAGTTTTGGAGTACTGTATAAAAACATTTGGACAATTAATTTCCAACAGTACGTGAAAACATAAAAAGCAGGAAAAGGGGACAAAAATACTATCTAATGCCCAATCCATATAACAGCTAAGATCACTATCAGAGCTTGGAAACAATTAGCAACAAATAATGAATTTCTTACATTCCTCCCCCCCCCCCCCATTTCCAGTAAGGAAGTTATAACTGAGTCAGTTCATGATTACAGTACAGTGAAGGATGCTTTCACTCCTTTTGCACTATAATTGTACCTTTTGTTGTTACTTATATTATTACTTTTAGCCATTTATTGTTATTTCCAAAATACTGTAACATTTTTTTCTTTTTGACATTTTTTATCTTGAAAATAACTGCAGCAAACCCAGCAGATGTCCCCCCCCCAAAGAAATAATAGCAGCAGCAGCAAAAAGAAAACAATTGAAAACCCTTATGATCATTCTTGTGGAAAGATAGTTCCTTCTCCTTGAGGAACTAGTGCTGGTTTCAGCAGAGCAGGACTGAATTTTAACGAAAGAATTTTAAATGTAAAATTTTAAGTTAGAAATGCAGCTGTCTTTGGGTATCATTACAAGGTAGGCATTTTTAATACCATTCTCTGATTAATTTCTTAATAATGCTATAGATAATTTGTTTCTTTTTCATCCTCTGTGCCTGTGTTAAAGTTTTCTTGATAATACTCTGATGCTATAGCCTTCTGAAACATGCCCTCTCCCTTCAGGAGTTTAGACTGCTATTCCCATGACCCTCCTATGGTACAGGCAAGTGCCAGAGATGGCAGACATTGTGAAGAAAAATATCTAAAGGACAACAAATTTTGTAAAAGTGCAAACACACTTGTGATTTTGTCAATAATTCAAAACATTTGAGTTTATGGGATACAGAGGTGTTGCCCTAAAAACGAAAACTACTTTTTAAAATTTGAAAGTGCCTTACAAATTAAAATACAATTGAACAACTACATCTTGAAGATGGTTCACCAAATAAATACAGTTTGTTTTGATACAAAGCTAACAATAAGATAATAAGGCAGAAGTGACTTATTCAGTTTCATGCCAATTTTCAAGTGAAAGTGTAAGCAGAATGATGACCATGTGAAACTGGGAGAAAAAAAGGAGAAAAGTGAAGTGTAATTTAAAATGCTGCTTCTGTTGTGCTTCACCTATAAAGTCAACTAACAAAGGGATACTGCAAAATGGATGTGGAAACCTATATTAGGCAAATGTGAATAACAATATATTATACTATAGAAACTTTGACAGAATACTATAAAAGGAGGAAAAGACGAATGTTATTTTAAGCTGCTTGTATAAAGATAAGCAAATGGAGAAGAGGAAAAAGGTATAATTTGTTTTATAAGGCTTTAGACTTGTAATGAATAATAAGAGTTTTGAAGAGGGTATAAAATAGTACTATCAGTACTATCGATGAATGTAATGTGCATTTATATTTTATTGTATTGACAGTATAATGCATTATACTGACTAGCACTGCTCAAGGGAGGAGGAGTTTTAGCTCATTGAGAGAGCCAGACTTTGAGAAGGCCAGGTTCAGGACTCAGCAGGGTTTGGACTCTGTAGATTCTGTGGTCTTCAACTTCTGAGGTACTCAGAAGCTGAGACGTCCAGGCTTTGTCAGTTTGGTGTTGTAGAATTTTATTGTGATGTCCTTCCATTCATGATTTTTCTGTCCACGTTGCCTTGCTCACTGCTATAGATAGTAAAGAATTAACAGCCCTGCAGTACTCTGAAACAACAATGTAACCAAAGTGCAGATTTAATGTGAGCAGTAGGGTAAAGGTAACTTTCTATGTTGTCCCTCTGATTGGAAACAATGCTCACCTCCTCGAACTTGCAGATAAACGGCATATGTCTCGCCATAGTGCCCTCCATGCCGGACTCCGCACCAATACCACCCTTGATCTGCCAGAGATGCTTGGTCGAATGTCAGAGTCAAAATTCTACTGCCTTTATTGCAGCTAACTGCAAAGCTAGTTGAGTTCTGTTCCACTGAGACAATAGGGTCACATCCAGTGTTCTTCCATTTGCACCAGTATTTCTCATAATCAGCATATTTACATGGATAAGAGCATGATACCATCAGTGGAGAGCCAACAACTGCATGGATTTCATTGTCTGCGTCTAAACTGGGTTGTCCTGTTTCAGAAGGCAAAAAATAAGAAAACAAATAGATGTTGTAAAACCCCTTTAAATGAATAGAAAAATCAATCAAATTGGCTTCTGCACAATAGATTAGTTCCCTCTCACCACTCTCTCACGTATGCACTCTCTTTCCCATAAGTACACACAGAGAGACTCACACAAACACACTGGTAATCTGACCTGACCTGCTTCTTTCAAGCATGCCTTCACCTGCAGAAACATAACGCTTGAACCAGGAGGTAATAGACTTTCCATAATCAAAATGATATCTGCAGTCATCTGTGGTAATATATTGCTAGTCAAATCTTTGATTTCTGCTCACCTGCTCTACTCCTATGAAATCTATCCTGTACTTCAGCAGGCTTGCTTGTGAGAAACAAGTGTGTCAAATGGGTTAGTCACTGAGCATGCAAATAGAGCTCTGACTTCTAAAGTATCATCCAGCCTGCCTAATTGCTCCCCTCCCCCCAGCTGTTGGGAAGGATGTCACTCTGGCAAATGTTCTGAGGCTTAGAGGAGTTCTGAAACATCGTTTTTACTCTTCAAAAGAAGAACCATCTAAAGAACAGCAACTTTGCTGCAGCAAAGTATAACTATACCTTTGAAGAAAACCACCACCAGCAGCAGAGGTAAGACCATACCGAAGAAGACATGAGCCTTTGGTGTTGTTTTGAGATTGTCAACTTTTTCCATGAAGCAAAGAAGTGTCCTGGCAACAATGGACTAAAGGCCACATTGTATGCTTGTACCCACATTGTACCCACAGAAGACAGGGAATGGAGAGGGATGTGAAGTCACACTAGGCAGTCTGGAAGAGGTTCCCTTCCATTTATGATAGGGAGTCTTCTTGTTTCAGCCTCTACGTGATGTTCGGGGGCATGATGACGACACCTTTTTTCAATGTTTTCTTTACATTCAGTAGGGTGTGTTGGCTTAGATGATTGCTGGTGGGTTCCTTCTTTTGTCCTACTGGTTTTAATGTACCATGGAAACTGCTCATATATACAGTGGTACCTTTAATTATGAAATTAATCCATTCCCAACACATTGTCTTAAGCTGAAGCAGAGTTTCCCATAGAAATGCAATGGAAACAGATTAATCCATTCCAAGGTGGAAATCACCTCCCCCCAAGAATGAAAAAAAAAAACCCCACATTAACAGGCATGCAAAAAAGAGAAGCTCAGCTCCCTACCTTTCAACCACTTGAGAAATCCTCTCAGAAGTTCCAAAAAGTCCCCCAAAACAGTGCCAAATGTCCAAAATGGGAAGTTTGAAAAAGTCATTTAAAAAAAAAGTAGTCCTGGTTCTCAGCTTTCCCGTTCAAAATGATTTCTTCTTCTTCCTCATTGCAGCACTGGAGTCAGGTGGCCACAAGATGGCAGTATTGCTATTGCAAACCAGCAGGAGCTATTTTGAAAAGGAATCTGTCCTTTCCTTTTCCCTTTCATAGTTCGAAAAAAGGCATTTTGTAACTTGAATTTTTCCCTATTTCAGAATTTTTCCTATTTCTATTTTTAAGTCAATTTTTTCTTAAGTTGGGATGTCTGTAAATCGAGGTACCACTGTATATGATAGGACAGAAGAAGTACCAGTTGACTGCCTGGGACATTGGTTATATATCTTTCCTAACTTACGTGGTAGTTCCTTTCTGGGTAAAGTTGTCTCTATGGCAACAGGGCCCTTTGGATGCTATGGAGCAACCAGCAATAAAGCTAACGGATATTCCCTTCAGATACAAATTTAGGAATATACCATCCAGCATGCATTTAAATAAGCCTCTCTTTTCAGATCATTTCAATACACATTTAAGGCTGAGATATTGTTCAGCTGGCAAGAGATATATATAAAAATCTAATAAATAAATAAATAAATAAATAAATAAATAAATAAATAAATATTATATAAGGCAAGCAGTACAAGAAGCACAGATTGGTACCTTCTACAATATTCAGCTCTGTGGATGATTTCCTTTCCTGGCCTCCATTCGTCATACACCAGTAGTATCCTGCATCTCCATCATTCAGCTGGTTCAGTAGAATGGTAAATGTGCCACTCTCTGGGTTATCATGCATCACTATCCGTCCCTCGTAAGAATCCTGCACATCTCCCAAGCTGCTAATTAACTGAATGCATTCGTTTTGCTTCCACCGGCACCAGTACTTGATTGTGATATTCTCTTTTGGATTGTAATGACATTCAACAGACACTGAACCACCACGGACTCCATTTAGTACTGGTTGTACTTTGGGCACCAACATTTCTGGAAACGGAAACAGAGTGCATTACATTATTTTAATTGCATTTATATACAGTGGACCCTTGTATAACAAACGGTTTGTATCAGTAAAAATCTGTACAACATAAAAAATTCCATAGATAAAGGAAATTTGCTTAACAGAATCACCTATGGGGCAAATCCATACAACATAAAAATGGTCACGATTAGGTATTACTCTGTTTTCAATGCATTCCTATGGGAAATTTGTATAAACTGTATTATTATTATTATTATTATTATTATTATTATTATTATTATTATTATTATTATTATTATTATTATTATTATTA
>JAHTLZ010000129.1:64374227-64390161 GCA_023846285.1 Phrynocephalus versicolor
TATTATTATTATTATTATTATTATTATTATTATTATTATTATTATTAATTATCATCATCATCATCATCATCATCATCATCACACAGCAGACAAGATAACAATGCTGGATTTTGTATTACAAATCACTAGTTGAACGCTTACCAAGTGTTTAGGACTACGTGATAGACGGTGAATTATGTGAGCAGATCCCAGTAAGGTTGCTTTTTGCAGATGACTGATGGTGACTTTGTCAACTCCAATTTCTTCTAAATACTTGCTTAATTCTTTAGGCACCGTACGCAGCATGCCGATTACCACTGGGACCACCTGTACCGGTTTATGCCAGAGTCTCTGACTTCAGTTTTCAGATCCTGATATCGGGTAAACTTTTCAAGCTGTTTCTCGGTGACTCTACTATCACCTTGTACAGCAACATCAATGGTCTGCACTTTTTTCTTCTTCACAATCACAGTATCTGGGGTATTATTCTCCAACACCCTGTCTGTCTGTATTCGGAAGTACCAAAGTAATTTTGCATGCTCATTTTCAATCACTTTTTCAGGTTTATGATCCCACCAGTTCTTTGCTATGGGCAGATGATAGTTGTGACACAATTTCCAGTGGACCATTTGAGCAACTACATTATGATGCTGTTTGCAGTCTGGCCAATTTTCTTGCAACAACTCAATATATCATAGATAGTTTCATCTGCCTCTTTACAGACTCTACATGTGGGGTACTCAGCTGATCTTTCTATTCTAGTCTTAACTGCATTTGTTCTAATAGCTTGTTCTTGAGCTGCAAAAATCAGGGCTGCAGTCTCTTTTTTCAGTGTTCCATTGGTGAGCCATAACCAAGTCTTTTCCTCATCACATTTCCTTTGATTTTTTTTTTGAGGAACTGCCCACGCAGTGCTTCTTATGCCAGCTATCAGCTCATATTTGCATTGTTGTTTTCCTGTATTGATCCATTAACCACCTCCATGTTCTTTACCTCCAATAATGCTGTACTATTTTTACATAATTGCCAATGCATGCTTCTCTTCTTTAACTGTCTGCTTCACTTGCAAAAGACCTCTACTACCTGCTGCTGCTGCTGCTGCTGCTACTGATGATGATGATGATGATGATGATGATGATGATGATGACATAGATATATTCATCTGGACAGAGAAACATATTCTGTTGGTGAAATATGACTGTCCATTACTCACCTTCATAGACATGAATGTCCAGTTTTTTGGATTCTCCTTCTGCCCCATATGTCCCAGCTCCACAAAGATATAATCCTGAATCTTCTTTCTTCAGCTGAGTCATAATGATACTGAAGGAGCCACGAATGTCAAGATTGCTTAGAAGAATCCTTCCTTTGAAGGATGGGTCAATATTCCCATTTGTATCAGTGATAGTGGAGCAGTCGGTCTTTGTCATCTTGCATAAGTACTTATTAGCATTTGCATATTGATTGCCAAAGGCACAGGTCATAGTCACTGATCCTTGCTGTTCAACATAAAACAGTTGAGCCTCTTCAGGCATTAATGAACCTGTAGGAATGACATGACAAGCCATAAATGGGACATTCACCATATGTATGAACTGGTTGTATTATCTCACATTGAGCTGAATGCCTCATGAATACCTCTGTGTAACAAGTTCCATAACTTATGAAATGTGGTTACAGTATACTATTCCACCCTATCAGATTTTACTGGTTTCTGCTTCATTGTTCTGCAGAAGGTGTGCACAAATTGTGACACTATAAGTTCTGCACTGTGGCTTGACCAATCAGATTGACTGTTACAAAAAAATGAAGTAATATTATGTATATGTACCTTCTGAAACATCAAGCCGGACTCTGAAGGACAGTCCTTTGTCATTGAAACCAATGCCACATTTGTAAGGCCCCATATCTCTTCTTTTCAGTCCTGTTATTTCGATGATGAAGATGCCATTCTCTGGAAAGTCAGTTATTGAAGCTCTGCCTTCATACTCTCTGGCAACAAAGCCATTGGAGGAAATGATGGTCGAGCACTGGCGAGTGGACTCCTTGCACCAGTACTTCCTGCTGTGCCGATTCACAGATGTGCGAGGGTAGAAGCATTTTACGGTAGCAGAACCTCCAAGCAACCCAGTCACTTGCTTTGGACCAAATATGGGACTTGAAGCTGAAACTGGAAAGACAACTAGTTCATGCGCATGATTTTTGTCACCAAAGACCAGAGCTAAAGTTTGTGTGAGAATTACAATAGACATTTTAAATATGAGCAAGCTCACACCATATTCTGAATAAACTCAGTATCTGGGATCTAGTTCTTATTCAAAACATATAGTCTTTTCTGTTTTGACCTGATATACTACATGTATGCATTCCCCTCCACAAAGTTAGGAACCTGACATTTTTCAAGATTCCCAAAAGCACATAAAGTCCAGAATCCTACTGACAATTTATCCAAGCATGCTGCATTTCCCACCCTAGACTTATACTTGAGTCAATAAGTTTCTTCAGTTTTGGGGGGGTTAAATTAGGGGCCTCAATTTATACTCAGGTCGACTTATACTCGTGTATACATATATACATACATATCCAACCTTAAAAGCACCCAAGGTGGCTTACAGACTATAAAGTATTTAGAGCTAAAAACAATGAGTACACAAAGGTGGTCTATATATCATTAAAAGACTATATTGAAAGCTAAAAACAATAAGTATAAAATATTTAAATGGAACAAACAAGTGGCACTCTGAGAAATGGTAAACAAAAACAACAATAAAACCACATTGAAAGGAGTAACTCATAGCAAGCCATTCAAAAATCCCACTCAGGCAGCTAGTCACTGAGGGAAAGCTTGTGTGAAGAGAAAAGTCTTTGCCTGCTTGTGGAAAGATAGGAAATACGTGGTCAGTCTTGGATCCTGTGGGAGTTTCAAAGTCTGGAAGTAGCAACAGAGAAGGCCCTTCCCTGTGTCCACACTTCAAACACCTATAAGGTGGTAGAACCAAGATAATTCTCCTGATTATATTAACTGAATGGGCTCATAATGGGAGGTACTGCCTTTGAGATAGCTTGGACCCAAACAATTTAGGCCTTTATAAATTAGAACCAGCCTGGAAATTTATTGACAGCCAATAGAGCTGCTGTAACAGGGCATTATGTGATCCTTGAAACTAGCCCCAGTCAACAAATTAGCTGCTGTTTTCTGGATAGTTAAATTGAAGTCAGCTATATAAATTAGGCTTAGAAGCTTAAGAAGTGGTGTTATAGCAAATCAGTCCATACTTGGAGAAATTTCTGGACTACATCTCCTCAAAAGCACCAGCCAGCGTTGCCAGTGCAACAATTCACTTTTCCAAGTATTGTATCTGCTCTTTAATCTGAATAATAGGTCACCACTTTGGAAATTTCACTTGATTGGAAGCAAGCGTGAACGCCAGTCTTATTGAAAATGTGATTGATACACTGACATTCTGGAACTCATTTGAACTTGAACTAAACATGGAACAGGCAGTGTTGAGCCATGTGGTGTGAAACTGACAGCCAAGCAAGATAAAAAAGTCCAGAGGACTGAATGAGTTATTATTGCTGAAGTCCAGCTAGTTTTCATTTCAGTACTATGAATAAGGATACAGTGGTACCTCGTATAACGTAGGGTTTGTATAGCGAAAAATCCGTACAACGGAAAAAAATATCCGCCCCCCCTCCTCCCCCGCCCACCACCTGCGGCCATCGGGGAAGAGGAGGGGGGCGGATATTTTTTTCCGGATTTTTCACTAAACAAACCCTCCGGCCGCCCCTCCCAAGGTGGGAGGGAGCCAAGCGCGGAGGACGAGGTCAAGCGTGCCCAAGAGAAGCAGCCCCGCCTGTCCCAAAGGCTGGTTGCAGGTCCTGCGCCCTGCTGAGGCCGCTGTGGCTCCTGCAGGGGAGCCCTTATCAAGGCTCCGATCAGGGAGCACAGCTGTATATGGAATGGGGAAGAAACAGGGGACAAAATCCTGTTGCGTAACTTTGCACCTGGAGTAACCCAGATGGGGTGCTAGAAACATTTACTCGTAATTTATAGTAAACCAAATTAGAGCTTCCTACCCTCTCCATTTTAAGGTCTGGGTCCTTGGGTCTCCATCTTGTCTTAGGGAAGCCTTGGAGAGCCTCAGGACACCAGGGCTGGGACCACTACCATCATTCTCCCAGCAGCATTTCGCTTTTAAGTATCCCTACCCATCACCAGGGGAACCCCAGGAAGCCTTGGAACCACACAGGAGAATAGGACATGAAGTGCTTCCTGCTCCTGAACTGGGTTACACCAGGTGCAAAGTTACACAACAGGGTTTGCCCAATAACTTTGTTAATATATCCAAATTAAGATGTTAAGTAGGCATGATTACAGTGCTGTCTTGAGCTGGCACTCAAAAGCAACATGGGCATCAACCAGCCAAACTGAAGCATTTTTTAAGTTTAATAAAGTCGTATTTTGCAAACACATGAGCATATACATAATATATGAATGGTTATTTTACTGGCTAGTACATGTCTCATGCATTCATTTCAGTAGAAGTGCTGTGAGCTGTGGTGCATCAAAAAGTGCAAGTATTTTGATCTATAGCCCCATGCAACAGATGGCTCGCTAATGCTCTTGGTTCTCTGATCACTGAGGTAATACTCACTTGCAGATTCAGCATGAAAAAGCACCAACAAAAAGATGATTGCCAGGAGACCCATTGCAAGCAATGGTTCAATATGCGAGGCTCTGGTTCCTAACAGAGACTGGAAAGTGAAAATAAATCAATATAACAGTCTTTAAAGGCTGACCAGCTATGTACAATGAAATTTACTCACTAGATGAAACTCACTAGATGAAAATACAAACTACGAGTAAAGCTGAACCTGTTCCAGTATTGCCTAGAGAAAACTCAAGTTTCTTAAGTGCCGGTGTAGCCCACAGATAGGACCTTGCTTCTCAGAATTGATGCAACCAAAACAAAACAAAACAGATGACAGGAGCAGCTTGGTCATGTTTTGAGGGTGTCTTAGCAACAATGAGCCTCGAAAAAGGATGGCCTATGTAATAAATCATTGTTCTTCTATTTTGCAGATGAATTTACCTCATAAGGAATGTTATGTTCTTCTGAAATGCACATTTCCTGATTAGGGAGTACCTTTTTCAATAATGTGATGAAGAGATCGGAGGCGCTATTTGTTTGACTAAATGACCTCACAATGCAGCTCTTTTACAAATGGCATTATTTGAAGTAGCTGGCCAATTATCCAACTGGTTAGAAATTAGAGAAATTCAAAGTGTGAAAAAAAAACACTGCTTTTAAAGTTGAAAATGGACTCTTGTCCTGTTTTGATAATGTGGTGATATTCTGATTGAAACCACTAGAGGGCAATGACAACATAAATATGTAGCAAGGTCCACTCCTGGGGATTGTCAAGGTCTGTTTTGCCAACACAAAATTTGTTACATTATTTAAATTACAGTGATTATGTATAATTTTGTACCTATATCTATAAATCAGCACAGCTTTAGAAGAGGTGGCCATGTGAGTCTGTGCTAATATATCAGGCAAAAACAAAAGGAAAATAATGAATAAAGACGAACAAAACACTGAGCTTTGGTGGACAAGTCTCAAGTAGTGGAACTGGAACAATGGAAATGTGAGTGTGTGCATATGTGTGCATATGTGACAATAATATTTACAGTGCCACTCTGAAATGTATGAGAAGACTTCATTCCAGTTTGTTTCAATTACAAACTTCCTGCAGAATATATCTGTCCAAGCCCATTGGTCCAGTACTTCTAACACCTCATTTTAGTGGAATACTATAGAATTCAGTTGTCTGCTTTCCATCCTCTTTCTTGTCCCAAATCCTCAATATCATTTAAAAATTATAATCAGATTTTTTTTTAAAAAAAAGTCTTCTTAGAGCCAATGTCTGAGCTAAAGAAGCTTAAATAAAACCCAGTTAAAGAAACAGATATGTCTAGTTTTGCAAGGACCTGAACCAACATTGAAACTCATTAGGGCTGCCATGACTCAATGTGGTAGCTGAAGTCCTGGGAGAATTGCTGTGTTCCCCTGGCTCTCCTGGCAGGGACAAAACTCACAGGGTGACCAGTGCTACAGCAGGATAATGGTTCATTCATTCATTCATATTATGTGTGTGTGCAAGTGCACATGTGGTGGGTATAAAGACTCAACATCCATCCCCATCCAAAGCCAGCATGCATAGCCTAGAACCAACTGCACACTCCTGCAATACCATCCAAATGAGGGGTGCATAAAACACTGAGTTCTATTCTGTATATCCAGGAAAGCCTGGCAAGGGTCAACATAAGCCAGAACTGACTGGATAGCATTTAATTAGAGATGGGCACAAAACGCCAAAATGGCATTTTGTTTTGTTTTTCAATTCATTTATCTTCATTTTGTTTCCTTTTGTTTGAAATGATTTTTTAAAATGTTTCATTTTTCATTTTTTATGTAGAGATGGTTTTGTTTCTCGTTTCATTTAGCTTTGTTTCATTTCTTTTTTTATTTGAAGTGAATTTTTGAAAAAGTTCATTTTGTTTTTTGTTTTTCATGTGTTTCATGTGTTTTGTGTCTGTGTTTTATATAATTACTGTGTGTGTGTGTTTATGTGTTTTTTATGTTTTTTTACGTTTGTTTTATGTGTTTTGGGGGTGGGGGAGAAGCACAGGTTTTTTAAAAAAATTTTAGTCCCCAAAGCCTGTGCTGATCAGCTGGTGTGTGGGGCTTGCTTCGGGGACTAAAAGAAAGTTTTAAAAGCCCGTGCCTTCCCCCACCCGATCGGGCACGTTTTGGGGAAAAGCGGGGACTTTAAAACTTTTTTTAGTCCCCGAAGCAAGCCCCGCACATCAGCTGATCGCAACTTGCTTTGGGGACTAAAAAAAGTGCACTTTCCCCTACCTGCTCGGGGGAGTTGGGTGGAGAAGCAGGGGCTTTTAAACTTTTTTGCCATCAAAGCAAAGCCCCGTGCGCCAGCTGATTAGCGCTTGCTTTGGTGGCAAAAAAAAGTTTTAAAAGTCCACACTTTCTCCCACCCAATCGGGAGTGTTGGGGGAATGGCATGGGCTTTTAAAAGTTTTTAGCCCCCTAAACAAGTTCTACGCACCAGCTGATCGGTGCTTGCTTTGGCAGCAAAAAAAGTTTTAAAAGCCCATTGCTTTCCCCCACCCAATTGGGCACGTTGGGGAGAATGGCACTGGCTTTTTAAACTTTTTTTTTGCCACCAAAGCAAGTGCTGATCAGCTGGCATGAGGGGCTTTGCTGACAAAAAAAAAAAAACTTTTAAAAGCCCGCACCATTCCCCCACCTGATCAGATGCATCTCTACATGTAATTGAATACCAAAGACCAATATGATAGTCTTCAGATTTTCTTGCTAGTGCTGGTCTTCACCACCCATCTCTGTGTTCACCCTCAATAATGTTTTCCCGCAGCATTGTTCTTGTCCTTTTTCATACACATGAAGCAGGAAGAAAAGAGCGGTGCACTGAGCATTTCAGCAGCTCCTCCAAGCCACTCCTTGAAATCCTGTCATTCTTTTGGTTCTCAGTTTACAGTTGATCTGACCTTTGTCCCTCGTCCCCTTCTGTTTGTCTTGGATCTTCTCCTGCACAGTCACTAGATCCTGTATCGTTTCAAGTTGAGTCTTTGGCCATTTAAACACTTAATTTTGCCTCAGAAATGTTGCTGTAAAGGGTATCCTACAAACTGCTCCCCAAATATACACTCCCTTGAGTTTGGATTTACTCCCAGGTGTGTTATCAGCCTGGGGGGGGGGGGCACGGAAGAAAGAAATACTTAAACCACTTCTGAGTACTCTCTATATAGAAAATCCATCCCAAAAACTCACCATGACAGCATATGATTATTATGATTATGTATTAGTAGCTATGAACCATTTTTGTCTTGCTAAACAGATATTGATTAGGGATACGCATGAAATGGAAAAAACTGTTTGATTTTTTTAAAAAAAAAATCAGTTACAAAATGAAATGAGTGGAGCGGCGGGGATTCAAAAGCCTCCAGTCCACCACCCCTGCTTCTTTCTCCTGTGCCACACCCTCTTCCCAGGGGGTGTTTTGGACAGGGAGTGCTGTAGGCAGTGGGGGCTACCCCCATTGCCCACAGCACTCCCTGTCCATAACACCTCCCTGGGCGGAGGGGGTGGCAGGGGAGAAAGAAGCAGTCAGGCAGTGAATTTACGGCTGCCTGGCTATTCCGTTCTCCCTCACTGTCCGCTTCCCAGCTTAGATTTTTTGATAGCTCAAGTTGTCAAAACCAGCTGGGAGACAGTGGCGGGCAAGAACCAAACAGGGAAACAGCCAGTGGATCTCACTGCTGAAGTGAGATCTGGCTGTGGCTCCCCAGTTCTGTTCCTCACAAACCAAAAACATCATTTTGTTTCAGTTTGGGATGACACACTGTTTCCCATTTCGGTTCAGTTTGAAACAGTTCGAAATCTTACAAAACGATGTAACAGCATGTCACTTTTCATAAGGTGCTCATCCCTAATATTGATGCATCAGGACTTTGGGCTCCGGTATTCAGATATCCCTGAAACTAGATGTGAATTTACTGGAGAGTGTTTTTAGTGCAACCAGTTTTATTATTCATCATCAACCAGAGACCTCTTCTCCAGAAAAGCAGCAGCATAGAAATGAAATTAAAATTAAATTAAAAACATTTCTGGCTCCTGTTCACTGATCTTTTCTCTCTCTTTTCTGAAAACTTTTTCTTTCTTGGTGGGACATTCTCTTTATTCTTTCATTTTTGAGGGCCCACAAACCATGTGTCAGGCAGAGTATTTGGGACGCAATGCTGCTCCCCCAAGGGCCAAAAGGTGCTAGTTATGGCTCAGGGCTTTAAGCATGAAAGCATGGGAGATGAACAAGGCCTTAATTTCCTAGACTCTCCTGTTTGAAGAATCTTGCCCTCCCCTTCTCACTTCCAGTAAAGTTGCAGGAAAAGAACTAAAGGAGATTTTTTGCATGATAAAGATGTTCTTGCTCTCTCATTGTCACGACCAAGGCTATGCTGGAACCTTCTGACCCCAGTGCACACAGGACTGGCTTTAGTCCTGTGAGAGAAAGCTGCACTAGAGCTCATAGGACTGGGGTCTCTCCCTGAATTCAGGAATGTCACTTGTACTGAATTCCTCAGGAATGTCACCTATAGAGCCTGAAGGCTGGGCTTTATGGAAAATGACTTCTCACCACAAACCTTGGCCTCAGCATCAAAGCTTGTGGCTCCTGCTCCTGCTTGGCCCAACTTTCTGCTACCCAGATAGTAATCATGTTCTGGTTCCATCCCTTGCCTGTTTCTGCCGTGCCTACCTTTGTGCTCCTGGATCCTGCTGAAACTTGCTACCATAGTTTGCTCACCCTGACTCTTGGACGGTCTGACTCTGTTTTGCCTAACCCAGTGGTTCCCAACCTGGGGGTCGGGACCCCTTTGGAGGTCGAATGACCATTTCACAGGGGTCACCATGAGCCAGTGAAGAAAAAGGCACAAATGGCTTGGGTCTGGAGTAGGAGGGGGAGGAAGCGGGGAAAGTGTGTTACAGCTTGATAGGTTGGAGGGGATGACAGTCAATGGCACCAGAGGCTGCGATTGGCTGACGGTGCCTGTAGAGGGAACTTCTGTAGGGGGCTTGTGGCCTCCTCCAAGCAGGGCAAGGGGTCACCACAACATGAGGAACTGTATTAAAAGGTCATGGCATTAGGAAGGTTAAAAACCACTGGCCTAACCCCATGAACTTGTTCATTGCTCATCCAGACTTGAACTACTGGTTTGGTAGACTGAACTCTTAGTGCTTGGGCTATTATAACCTGGTTCTGGAGCCTGGCCATGCACAGAGTCCTGGTGCCTTTGCCTGAACCCTAGTCTTTTATCTGGGTTATACTCTCATGTAAGATATCTGGTGTCGTGGATAGAATGATTGATTAGGACTCAGGAGGCCTGAGTTCAAATTTTGCTCAGTTAATCAGGGCCAATTTGTATGATACAAGGATACACTGGGAAAAATGCATGTGGATTGAATGGACCTACAGATAATATGGCCTATGGACTGAATTATTGACTGGTAGAATAGTCTTGCTATGGCATGGCATTAAGGAAATTTTTGAAAAAGTTGCATAAACACAACATATGGGATTTTCCTGTTGGTTAAAAGTGCTCTGGATTCCTTTCAACGTGGACTTCTGCATAATGGAAGGAACAATGGAACAAAGAGGAAAAGACAATTATATCATTACAGTGGCTGAGCTAGAAGACATAGTGAGAACAGCCTGCAAAGTTGGATACTTTCAGTTGCTCCAGGCCCAGACAGTACTCTAATAAGACACTAGTACCACATTGTGTGCCTCAGGACAAAGGGATTGTTTGCTTTCTGGGAATAAATAAAGGTAGTACAGTACAGATTTCTCCAAGTTTCCTATTTACCAGTACAGAACTGAATGTTAGGTGTGAGGGTAAGGAATTCAGGCAAAGTAGAGCCATCAGTGGAACAAAAAATAGTTGCTGCTGCTTGGGACTCAACTCAGAGTCACATTCATTCACACTCACATGCAAATGCTTTTCAGTTCACATTTCCTCATGTAATGAGGAAGGGATTAGATTATTTTCTCTGGGAGATTTGACAACCTGCCTTATAAACATATATGTAGTGTATATTTATCTTTTATATTTATATTTATATTGATCACTGCAGATGGCGACTGCAGCAACGAAATAAAAAGACACCTGCTTCTTGGGAGGAAAGCAATGGCAAACCTAGATAGCATCCTAAAGAGCAGAGACATCACTTTGCCAGCTAAGGTCAGGATAGTCAAAGCTGTGGTTTTTCCAGTAGTGGTGTATGGAAGTGAAAGCTGGACTATAAAGAAGGCTAGTTGCCGCAGAATTGATGCTTTTGAGCTGTGGTGCTGGAGGAGAGTCTTGAGAGTCCCCTGGACTGCAAGGAGATCAAACCAATCCATCCTGAAAGAAATCAACTCTGAATGTTCACTGGAAGGACAGATTTTGAAGCTGAGGCTCCAGTACTTTGGCCACCTCATGAGGAGAGTGGACTCCTTGGAAAAGTCCCTGATGTTGGGAAATATTGAAGGCAAAAGGAAAAGAGGACAGCAGAGAATGAGATGGTTGGACTGTGTCATCGATGCAACCAATATGGATTTGACAAAACTCCGGGAGGCAGTGGAAGATAGGAAGGCCTGGCGAGCTCTGGTCCATGGGGTCACGAAGAGTTGGACATGACTGAACGACTGAACAACAACAGCAGAATAGTGTTTTATAAAGGGTTAACTGTGGCTGATTTTGCATTATTGTGCTTTCATCTGATACTTAAATCCTGTTCTGCTTTACACTTCTAATTTCACCATTGCATTTTACTGTGCTAGAAATTCATTGATCTGCCTTTGATTTCTTTATTACTGTGCCTTCATTTTGTGGATCTTATTCTCTGCTATGATTTAAATAAATTATCAAATTAATTGCACCCGTGGATAATGTCAGATCATCTCCAGTTACGCCTTTCACCCAATGAGTCAAATAAAAAACCCCATTAACACTATGAAAATTCACTGTGTGTCCGTAACTGGTAACGGCACTGCTTAAATAGTTCATTTATTTTGAAAGCCCTATTAGGGTGACCATAAGTTGGTCCTGTCTTGATGCCACATGACAAGAGGAAGTTTGAATTAGATTATATTATCAGATTCTCAAACAGCAAAGCAAAATGTAATTCACATATATTTAGTCCCTTTGTGAAGAAGAGGGGGAACAGCTTTGGAACATATAGTAAAATTACGTGTACCAATGGCTGTGATAACGTTGTACAGTCTGAAGCAAGAAGATGACGCCTCCTCCTCATTTATATCCTTCTGTTTTTAACCACCATCTCAGTGGCAGCAATGTAAATAATACCAAACTTCAGACTCATGTGCTTAGGTATCCTTAGAAACATGGGTAAAACTGTTAAAATCACATGCACAAAAGCAGTTGTAAGTTTTCTTTTGTTGTGTCATCCTTTGTTTGCACATAACTGATTGCACAGTGGATTTCACAACCAGCATGTGTCCAGTCAATCTAATTAAAAGCGTGCAAGTGAAAGTGCGGATATTTGCATGATTGCCTTTCTGTAGTCATGCAATTGAACAGATTCTGATTATATGTGACAGCAGCACACCTGGTCTCCATGGCCATGATGCTTGATGCACACACACACACACACACACACACACACAGAGAGAGAGAGAGAGAGAGAGAGAGAGAGAGAGAGAGAGAGTACTGCCAGATGCTGCCTTGTTGCAAGTGCAGCTTCAGGATGCTGACAGCAAGACCCTGAATGCAGCTGCGCAGTGTGGTGAACAGGCAACGCCCGCCCGATCTGCAGTCAAGGCCTGCAGGCATATGAAGGTTTTCATTGTGTCAGTCTCTAGCTGTCCAAGGTGCAGACCATCTGGATTGACCCCTTGAAGCACAGTTCTCACCTTGTACAAACAGCTAGCCATGTTTTTTTCTGGTCATCATTTGAGCACAGGAGTGGTGTTTTGCAATGACCATGTTTGCTAAAACTGTGATGAATGCCAAACAAGCACTGTATAAACAGTCTGAAGGATTTACTCTCTGGGCATTGGGCGATGGACTTTGTTATAAAGGGTAATTCCCAGCAACTAAAATCACCTGTTTCCTCCTTTGGGTGAAAGATGTGTTTGTTGATCTTTCTTCCTCCTGTTGTGAAGTGTTCAATGGTTACTTGTTCCAGACTATTAATTAACTCATTGACTATGAAAAAAATGCTCTTTCAGTAAGCCATCAATAGCCGTTCCTAGGGCAATATAAAATAAAAACAACCTTGATTTTATAAGCTGTCAAATCATGGTCTTCTGGTTACTTTAGAAACACCACATCTCTTCCCAGTTGATTTTTTTCCACTTAAGAATCAATACATTCAACATACTGACTTGGGGGCTTTTAAATGTTGTAGATTCTATGAGCTCTTTTCACATTCTTATAGCTAAGAAGTCCACCAGGACAAGATCTGAGTCAGGAATATACGAAGCTGCTTGCAGAAAGGCAAGCTTCTGCAGGATGCCCTTCTTATGTGATTGAACTTGAAACCAGATTCAGAGCAAGAGAGTCGAACAAGATGCCCTCAGTTGTGTCCCTCGTCTCTCTCGCTTGGCCTACTGCGGGTTTACTTCTTCTCTCTCTGGGCTCAGTCTATCAAGAAGAAAACCCTCAAGAAGCCACCATTTCCTGCTTCTGTCACTGTTCACACATCTGAAAAGAGCAGATGAAAGGACCACAAACACAAGGCTTTGGGTCCAGCTGTGAGGGCCCTGATGTAGACCTCTACAGATGGGCAGCAATGCTTCCTCCCAGTGCTGGTTATGTGAGGTTTTAATCCTGATCAACTGATAATGTTACTTAACCTCACATAAAGGAAAGTTTAAAGATGATCTACTGTGTTTTCTGTGCAATCATGTACTTCTTGCACATTTTCTGTATCCCAACCAGTCTATGGCAGAAGCAAAAAACAATGGGATGCCCTCCATTTTTTTCCTTTTATTTCTGCATGGGGCCTTTTCTTGTGCATACATACATGTAAGTCACATGGGCGCTCAACTCTCTCCACCGGTTCTGTGGTGGCCAAAACAAAAATGGTCCCAGTGGGTGTGTGGGCAAAGAAAAGCCATGTGGGGAGGAATGGAGAGAAGCGGATGAGCATCTTAGAAGGAACTGTTGCCCAGTCACTACACGTATCAAAGGGTCCAATAGGATTCTGGCCAATATAAGTGACTGAAACCCTAATGAAGGGTAAAAGGTTTGGCTAATGCACAGGAAATATGTACTATTGTAAATGTTGTTCTTTGCCGTCAAATCACAAGAATGGCAATTCAATGTAGTGATTGTTGGAAGAATTCTCCGAGATTTACCACTGATATATAGTAATGTTGAGAATAAATGTCATCGTTGCATTAAATGCTGGCATTTTCCATAATGTACTCGAAAGCAATACATATATGATGAGGCATTCTGCCATCACAGATGTGCAATGAAAATACCATTGTATCATGCAATGAATCTACCTGAGTTTCCAGCTCTGAGGTGCATAATAAAAAATGTCTGTTTTCAAAAGGAAGATGATGGAAAGTTGAGAATAGTAGCACAAGATCTTCTTCTGTTCATGGTAACGGGAAAAATGAGGAGCCAATACAAACAAAAATTTGAATACTTATTATAAACCAGTGGTGCGTACTAAATAGCAGGAAGTTTTGGTTACCAGCAAGCTGTAACCTCAGCAGTGGATTTGCATTTTGGTTCTTTCACTGTCTGGTTGCACAGGATTTTTAGATTATTTTTAAAATTCTTGTCAGTGTCCCTTGTAATATTTTATGAGAAAATGATTTAATGCTGTTCTCAACGTTCTTGGTGCTGTTACTAAACCATTTGTGCAGAGCCATGTCAGACAGACAGATTACAGCTTGTTTTGATGTCAGTGCTACTTGAAGATTTTTATGAAACAAACATTATTTCCTGTAAACTTGACTCTAACATGCATTACACATCACCATTATTACACACAATAATTCTGGTGTCTGAATAATTCATGATTTCACAGTCACTTTCACATCCTATTTCCCCTTTTCCATGTTTCTAATACATGTTTTAAAACCTTAGGAAATAAATTTCAAACACAATTGAATAAAAATCATTTTAAAATAATATAGCCCCAACACAATGAAAATAGGTGTAAAACAGCAAAAACCAAATCATGTAAGGTAACCATACAAGCCAGTGGGTTGGATACTTGGGTAAACTACGCAAAAATAAAAACCAAAACAAAATAAAAGACAAAAACATGCAACACCTTAAAGACTAACTATTATATTTTAATGTAACCTTTTGTAGACATGTCCACTTCTTCAGACATATAGTAGCGGAATGGGTAAATTAAGTCTTGTTGATTTTAGTGGGTCTCTTAAATGTTGTGACCTGGCACCTGCTAAACTCTCCTGAAACTCCACCTTCACAATGGGTGCTGCTAGGGAAATGCTTATGAGAGTTGAGGGAAATTGTTATCATAATGAGATAATCTGTTCTTGTAAATGACTGTGATTATGGGTACTTGCGAAATTAATATTTGTCTTCATTAATATGCCGAATATTATAAGTTTATGCCCCTGAAGGAAAAATTATACGATAAATAATAGAACAAAGGCCATTGCTAACATACTACTAAAGCTAGCATAGACGTCTGTGGAAATCAATGCCATAAGAAGACATGATGGCTTTAAAAAGAGATTGCCCAAATTCACATGAGCTGATGAGTCCCTCAGTGAACATATAGTTCCAGAAGAAATACAGGAAAAACTATGATTCTGTATATCAGTTATTATAAAGGATGAATGGAAAGGTAGTACTGCACTCATGTCCTACTTGTAGCTTTCTAATGAACAATTAGTTGAGCACTGAGTGAGCAGAATGCCAGACTAGGCTGGCCTTGGTCTGATCCAGCAGGGCTTTTCCTGTGCCTTATGTGGTTGCAAATAGTCCTCTTCATAAGAAATTCCATTTAAAATGCAACAGTTACAACTAATTTTATTTATTTATTTGTTAGATTTATACACCCCTCCCCCCAAAAAATATCTGGCAACAAGGCCGCCTCTAAGAGAATCTGAAGCAATCTAAACAATTTTGCATAGGTACACTTAAAATACTTTCAAATGTATGTAGATTATGAGCCAATAATTTTGATCTCCAAGTAGGGCAGGGAAACATCCTGCTTAAAATAACGAAACATGGGCAATTTTTTGTATTACCATTTTATTGTAAGCCGCCCAGAGTTCCGATTGGGAAGATGGGCGGGGTATAAGACTAATAAATAAATAAATAAATAAATAAATAAATAAATAAATAAATAAATAA
>JAHTLZ010000129.1:64394957-64408801 GCA_023846285.1 Phrynocephalus versicolor
AGTAGTAGTAGTAGTAGTAGTAGTAGTAGTAGTAGTAGTAGTAGTAGTAGAAGAAGAAGAAGAAGAAGAAGAAGAAGAAGAAGAAGAAGAAGAAGAAGAAGAAGAAGAAGAAGAAGAAACTTTATATGCCTGTTTCTAAAAATATACAGCTGGAATGATTCCCAAAGGGCAATTATCAGAAATAAATTACATCAAAGTCAGTGGGGTTTCCCTAAGATGTGTGTTGTATCGTTACAGTCATGACCGACTCTTTGTGATCCCATGTCTATGGAGTTTTCTTGGCAGGAATACTGGAGTGGTTTGCTAACCACTGCTAAATTTCACTGAGGTGTTCATACAAAAAGGATTTTACACTTGGGTATTGAAGAGTACCTATGGCCCAATGACAAAAAGCATATTTCACTGCAGAGTCATTGTAGAGTACATTAAAACTAATTGCATGTTATATCTTTGGAACAGTCCTAGAATCCTTAAAACCTTTATAGATGGCTCCTCTCTAGAAAATTCTTAAATAAGATGTCTAACCTTAACAGCAACTGAAATGTGAGTTTTCATGCTACCAATTCTCTCTCTCTTTTTACCAGATCCTTCTTAGATGGCCATGTAACAATGGTAAGAAATGTAACAATAATAAATATACATTACTCACGCTCCTGATAGTTGCACTGGACAGCTCACTGGTGCAAGTGGTACTTCTCTGGCCGTTTTAATCCTTGCCAGTTGCAGTATAGAACAGCAACAGCCCTAACCCCATGAGCTGTCTTTCTGTGTCACTGTTTGCTCCCGGACTCCCTAAGTGCAGCTGGCACAAGACTGGATTTCACAAGAAGTGAAAGTATGTTCAGAATAACTGGAGTTGTTCCACTCCTGTACATCTCCCTACCTGTTAAGATTTCTTAAAGGAACATCAACTCCCACTCCACAGATTCACACAGGTCTATCACAGGTGACTGGAAAAGCAACATGCTTTTATATTTGGTGCATACTGTCTGCAGCCACCATGGTGTTAACATTTCAGAACAGCTCCAATAATTGCAACATTGAATGTTATGTTATTACTAAAAAGACTGAATTTTGGGTGATAAAATATATTTGAAGGAAGAAAAGGCAGAAAAAATCTTGGAACACAGTTAAGTGGCACATTTTGCTTGTTAAAGCAGCTCTAAAGGTGGTGGCTTACCATTAAAAGGAATATTAAAGTTGGTGGCTTACAATTAAGAGCCCAGTTTTAAGGTCCTTTATTGATATGCACTCAATGCTGGGCTTTGAGATAAACATCTGAGGCAGAATTAGAAAAAAAAATCCACACACACTCCACTCCTATCCCTGAGTAGACCTGTCTTGACACATCTGAATGTTCATACCATGTGATCAAATGGGCAACCATAAAAATCATAGCTCCAGAAACCTGCAATTGCCTAATTGCACCACTGGATTTGAAATATGTATTTGTTAAAAATATGGAAGATCTTTTAAAAGTGAAGCTTCCTCTCAACTGTATGATCAGCAACAAATATAAAACATATATACATCCATAGAATTAGAAGGAGAACAGAGCCTTTTTTATGCTTGCCCCATCCCAATCTGCCTTTTCTTAATGTGGTGTGTGTGTGTGTGTGTGTGTGTGTGTGTGTGTGTGTGTGTGTGATTGTTTGCTCATTTGCTGAAACAATTAATTACTGTTCCTTAACAGCTTAACCCTTAGGATGGCTTCCAATGATTGTTTTTGTTGCAAAAGCTGTAACACTTCCCTAAATAACAGGTCACAAATCTCAGTTTTCTTCAAGAAGATAGTGCATTTTGCCGCCGCCCCCCCCCCCAAGACAACAATATCATTTACAAGTCCAGAAGTGGAAAAACAGGAACTGATACGAATGCTGAGTATGTTGAACTGCTTCTCGTATAGTAATGTTCTGGCTCTTGTCACAGAGTTACTTCAGCTCTTTCAGATTTCTAGCAAGCAGTGTTAGGAACTTAGGATAGAACAAGGGAAGGATCTCAATTTAGACTTCCTGAATCCAAAGGTACAACAGCCAGGATGACATTCAGCCTCCAGATGGAGAGAAAAAACAAGAAGAAAAACCCAGCTGTTCCACTGCAGTGTGCTTCTTCAGATTTGCCAAAGAATGTAGAACATGTTGTAGACCTTCACCGGCTGAATAACTTTTTTTTACTCCCCCCCCCTCGGAGTAAAAGGGAGATGATTCAAGGAATGTCTCACTTCATGTTTGTCATTTGATTTGGTAGACTGGATAATGGCTACCCCTCTGACAGATTTGATATATAGAGAGAGAGCAGTGAGGAATGTGTAGCAAGAATCAATGCAAGTGGTTTGCTTTCATACAGGAAGTAAAAGGGGAATAAAGCACCACTTTCAGAATGATGATGTCCCTTAGCAGATGCTAGTCCATCCTTGATGTTTGAAGTGTGAATGAGAGCTTGCTAAAATGTATTCAAGACTTGTCATTTACAATGTATGTCTCAATCTCCAAAAGCAAACTTTACTCTATTTTAGTGCCTTGAGCACAAAGAAAGCATTAAATGCAATTCTATCCTATGTCAGTTTCCTGGAATGTGATCACATGGTTTGTGAAATCCAAAGGTTATTTTGGAGCCTGCAGCCCTAGTTCTCTATTGTGATCATTGTTTTGACTGTTAGTTCACAGCCGAACCATGTTCAGCAGTGTATTTCATGCAATCTATTCATTGGATCCAGGTTGTTCAATGCCAATTTGAAGGGTAGAGATTGGAAGATGTAGCTCTCCAGAAGTTGAACTAAAATTCAATAGCTTTGGCAATGTAATTAGCACTGATGGGAATTATACTCACAACAGCATCTGAAGGCTCAAGCTTGTTACAAACTTGTTTTGCACCTCATGCCTTCAGTTCCTTATTTTTACTGTGAATCAGGATTATCTTGCATTAATGGGCATGTTGGAAAAATGATGGTCTTGACTGGAAGTAACAAACTCACTTGTGAATATATAGTTGTCCTAAAGTTCTTTAGAGGTGCAAAGATAAGTCAACTTTAGATTTGATGTAGCTCTATTTTGAACTTGAACTGTTAGGAAACTGGGAATGTTTTAAACAAACATCAGCACTTTGCAAATTGTTCAGATGTCAGTTTTTTGAAAACATGCAATTGGCAACCTAAGAATGATGGTACCTGCAGCAGCAAAATTGATTATGCTTCCAGAGGCTCTAATTTATGTTAGAATGCAAGTAAGAGAATATAATAATAGAAATAACCCTGTGATGTTATGTACTACACCATGTACTACAATAGGTGTATTTAATATAAAGTCAGTCATTTACAGGTGGCTCTTGAAACTTGATACCTGAACTTCAGCCTCTCTTACTGTTTGATTTGAGGGGAGAGAGAGAATGAAATGGGTATGGATGTTCTGAACAGAAGCAAGGCCTCCCTCACTTTTCTCGTAGTAAACCATTCAAGCCCAGTTTCAGTTCATAACATATTTTAGCTTGTTAATTTTTGCACCTAAAGCCAGAAATGCTGCCGTACAGACACCCAAATATCCTTTTCATTATCAAGATTCCCCCCTCACACAGACACACATTTAAATCCATTGTTTATATGGCTAGCTGCCTCTTTTGACAATGATCACTGTTGGGAAACTAACAATCTTGCATGCAGTAGCACTAGGTACCAGTGGGTGGGAACTCCTACCAGTAACCTGTGGCTAAAGTTCTTTTTCTTTTTCCCTGCTGTGGCATTTGGAACAAGCATCTGTATTTCAACCACTCCTCCTACTTGCTTTGTTTCACATGTGGAGGCTGAAACGTTCCTTTCATTCTCCCTTTTTAACAGCAATTACAGAAATAAAAATACTCACACAAACAGAAGTTATAACAATAAAACAAATAAAACACTAGGTCATCGCAAATGTAGGTAACGTTATGTGCAGTTGAGACCATTAACAATTATTGTTAAAGATGGGCACGAAACAAAAAAAAAAATGATGTTTTGGTTTTTCATTTGTCATTGAGAGGTCTGTTTCGGTTCATTTCCGTTTGTCGTGAATTTTTGGAAAAAATTTGTTACCGTTTTTCATTTTTTTGTTTGTCATTTCTACCCACTTTTTGCGTGGTTTTTAAAGCATTTCCGTGCGCAGGCATCCCCCAATGCCCCAGACCAGAGGGAAAACACTAAAAAAATGGATGCTGGCAGAGACACAGTATAGACTAGGTATGCAGGGAGGCTGCAAAGGCAGCAGCGGGCGTTGCCCAGGGTGCAGCAAGGCAGCCGCAGAGTGACTGCACTGCGGGGCAAGGGAGGTACGCAGCACACACGCACACAGGGAGGCTGCAGGACTGAAGCTAGAGTCGCAGAGACAGCAATCCCACCCTAATTCCCACCAGAGACTGCAAGGAGGACGGGGCCTGCCAGAGCTTTTTATGCCCTCTGTGGCTGCCAGACCTGCCCGCCCAGTCTGCAACCTGGACATGCTATTGGCTGAACATGATCCCATCACATGGCTTGCCTCCATTTTGTGGCTGGAGACATCCATTTTGTCATCCTTAAAGGGAAAAGAAAAATACATCGCAATAGGAGAAGACAAAAACAAAAGTTTTAAGGACCCCAACCCCCTGGTAGGAAATAATTTCAAATAATTATTGCATTATCACTGCATTTTTACGGATGTCCAGGGTGTTTTAATACCCAAGAAATCAATATGAGGCATCTGGGAGCCATTTTGGGTCGATGTCCCCTAACTCCCCTTAAAGGAAAAAAATACAGCGATCTGAGAAAAGACATAAATGCACGTTTTAAGGACCCCACCCCCCTGGTAGGTATTATCAGACAGTATAAATAATTATCGCTGCATTTTTATGGATGTCCAGGGCGTTTTTTAACATTTAAAACAGCTCATTTCATTGTGCGTTGCTATTAATGGAAACGAAACGTAACAACCACAATTTTCGTGGTTCTGTTCGTTTCATTGCATTTTCATCACAATATTTGTTTGTCATTTTGTTACGTAACGGAAACGACAAACGGTAACAGAAACGAAAAAATGTTCATTCCGTGCCCATCTCTAATTATTGTACCTTGATTTTTCGACTTAAAATGCTTCCAGAGTGATGTTTAACAAATAAAGTGCAAGTTACTATAAAGGGGAGAGATGTTCCAGGGACTTGAATTATTTTCTTTCACTTTTTATATGCAGTTGTTGATTGTACTTTAAACAGTGCTAATTATAAAGGAATTACCAATTATTCACAACAATTACCACTATCATTTTGTAACCAAGTCAAATTTTATTCTTTGTACATTAAGCTGCCCTGTTACACTTGGAGGTGGGATCAAACTTTCTTATATGGGACACAGTAACAGACTAATAAACAATCAAAACATTTAAGATGGGTGTAATGAATAGAGATTTTCACCCATTATGCACAGATTCACTCATTTGGCTAAATTATACTTTAATGAGATGCAAAGAGGGACAAAATGCTCCTCTCCAAACCACCTTTTTTCATTCCTTTTGACCAGAGGCAGTATGAAACATTTTACTTCTTCTTGTGGTTAATTATATTTTGTAGACTAGCAAATTGTGATTAACATGAATGGTGGATGATTTCAAGCAGTGCACTTGTGTCAAACAAACTGTCATTAATGCTAGTTTGTCAGTCAGGATAAACAAAGACACTGCAATGAAGTAAAAGGAAACACGGGTATTTCTGAACATCCCCTACTGGCCACATGGGAAGAGGAGATGGAAGTGAGGAATATGAGAACTCAAGGGTTACTGTGGCTTCTTTCTCCTCATTGATGTCATATGAAATGACAGTCTAAGATGAAAATGACATGAAATGGTGGCCTGTGAGATTCATTATCAATCCAGATTAGTGATGTAGTATAAATCTAAAGATTCCCTTCCTCCATTGGAAAGATTCTTTCTGCATAGAGAAAACTCAGTTTGTTGAAAGAAGGAAATTGTTGGTTTTAACTCAATATGTAATATTTATGTGCACTATCCTTTAGTCTAGATTTTAGTCACAGTCATCACTCCCCCAGGTGCTAACAGTAATTATAGCAATAAAACCATTTAAAAATTATATCATTGCAAATTTTTAAAAAAGGACAAAACAGTAGCATCAAAACCAAAACCCAATGCCTATATCAAATAAAACATATTACAGCAGTAACAGCAGTATAATACTAGTTTGTCCTGCAAGCACATGAGAGGCTTGTGAACTCTTTGGAACATTGTTGTTACTTCAAAAATAATTACAGCTGCACTAGCTCTTGTGCTTCCGAGTCAAGGTAATGACTGTGATACTACAGTATTAGGAAGGGAAGATATTCTTCAAGAAAGATACAATTCAGAAGTAACGCACGTGGGTGCTGGTTTGGAAGGCAGTCAATCACTTTCACAGTCTTCAAGAACTGGCGTCTTGCTCATCAAACAATACACAGTTGCAACTGGTGTGCCTACTTAAAAAAAGGTTGAGAAGTTAGCTAATATGATATGGGCATGGTTATTTCAAATATTACATATATCTTGAATCAGTCGAAATGATTGCAAATAGTGAGCAATAGCCTGTTCTGGGGCAGTCAACTGATAGTGATCAAATGTCTTGATCACTACTAGGGATGGGCACAAAATGAAAAAAAAAGTGTTTTGTTTTGTTTTGTTTTGTTTTGTTTTAGTTGCCAGTTTGTTTTGTTTTGTTTCAAATGAATTTTTTCAAAAAAATAGTTATGAAATGAAGCACAACCATTTCATAACTCTAAACAATGGCTCTCCTAGGTCCTAGGAGAATCAAATTTGGACCCAGGGGAGCCATTTTACACAGTATCAAAACAGTTCATTTAAAACAGGCATGTCCAAACTTTGGCCCTCCAGATGTTTTGGACCGCAACTCCCACAGTCCTTTGCCACTGGTAATCTAAGCTTAGAATTCTGGGAGTTGTGGTCCAAAGCATCAGGAGGGCCGAAGCTTATACATGCCTGATTTAAAACAAAAAACAGCTGTTTTGTTTTGTTTCAATACAAAATGCTGCCTGGCGTTTCGTAAGCTTATGAAATAATTCATAAGCTTACAAAATGATGAAAAAGCATTTCGTTATTCATAAGGTGCCCATCCCTAATCACTACTAATTGACTGCCCCAGAACAAGTTTAGAAAAAAAACAAAAAACCAATTGACCTCCATTTTATTGCATTTTTCCTCTGAGGTTTTATGTTCTAAATAATACAAGCCCTACTGAGGCATTACACCTGGATCCAGTTGGAGCCAAAAGGGAAATGGGGATACATGTATGATTACTTCACCTTCATCTGGAAGCAAGGAAGAGTGACACACATTTAACACAAAGGTCTAGATGCCCTAAGCACATCCAATCTTGTCTGATTTCAGAAGCTAAGCAGGGTCAGCCCTGGTTAGTACTTGGATGGGAGACCACCAGGGAATACCAGGTGCTGTAGACGCCTGGAGTAGGAACTGGCAAACCACTCCAGTATTCCTGCCAAGAAAACTCCATGGACATGGGGTCACAAAGAGTTGGTCATGACTATAACGGCAAAACACACACACTGTAATAAAACCTACAAACATATTCAGCTGAACATGCTTACATCAATTCCAGGACTATGAGCTTAGACCCATCAACCCTCTTAGCCCAACAAAGATCTGGGGATAATAAATATTCCATGGAAAACTTTGATCCTCTTAAAACTTGCAGAACAGGATAATATTCTGGAACAATGTCTCAGTGCCAAACACTGCTTTCTAAACCTTTGCACCTTGTGCTCTGAATGAATGGAATATACAGAACAACACTGTCATACTATAACATTTTCTGTTCGTAATGAAAAAGGCTGCTATTCAGAGGAATTTGAAAACACAACTAGTGTAAAAAAGAAGAGGATGATAGTGATGCTGAGGAGGAGGAGGAAGAAGAAATCTGTGAGTGTGTAGGTAGATGCAAGAAAGGACAGAAGATTTACCATTCAATATGGTTAAATATTGCAGAATTATCATGATATATTTTAAATTCCCTGGTTTCCCAATACAATGCAAGGGTATATTGTTTAAAAAGAATCATCACTAGCATTTTTGGGATGGGAGTTACTACCAGACATGTGAATCTATCAAAGACATTTAAGTACCATTGTCAGAGCCAACAGCAGACTCTTGTTCTTCTACTAAAACTCTGTTTTCCTGCTTGGGTTGCTCTTCTGAACACCTTGGGGTTCTGGGTGGCATTTCTCCTTCAGGGCCTTTTGCAGGAACATCATACGAGGCTTTGGAAAACAAGAGCAAATCCTTCATTTTACTTTTATATACCACAGAGGTAGACCAGATGTTCTGTCATTCTGTTGGATAACTCTCAAGTTGTCCAACTATGGTCATGGCAGAAGGGATGTTTGTAGAAACTGGAGGGGGGAAATGCCAGCTCTGAATCTGGTGTCATGTTTTTCCTTGTAGTGTTCACCCTTTTACTGTGTATGTGACTAAACAGGAGGGGGAATAATGAGTTAATGTTTATGCACAAATATGGAATGTGGAGGTGGAGCCTTAGTGCTTAAATAGCTCCACCTGAGGTAGAGTCAGATAGGGCTAAGATAGGGAAACTGACAGGCACTGAAGAAGAGACAGGTCAGTTAGGGAACTGTCAAGTTTGAGTGAGAGAATTAGATCAGTATTTGAGTGAACTGCTCTAAGAAACACTAAGGGTATTTGTACACAACCCCTAAACTCCGCCGCAGCTCCGGAGCTTACAATTGTTTCTCCACCAGCTCCAGAGTTTGCAGGAAATTAAGTGCGACCACGCCCACCTAAGCACGTCCCAGTGCACTTTTCATGTACCTGCTCTTGGAGGGTGAAAATCCCCAGATCCGGATGTAATCTGGTGAGTGCCCGGCTCTCCTCACTTCTGTTTGTTTGTTTTTTGCCTCCCGCCCCTTTAAGAGATCTGAATGCTGCCGGGAACAGAGGGAGACTGGCAGAACGGAGGTAAGCTGGCATTCTTTTCTTTCTTTCTTTTTTCTCCCTCCCCTCACGCAGCCAGCAGCCAGGAGTGCGGAGGGGTGGGGACGCAGGAAGAGCAACGAACCCCCAAGATCTCTGGTCCGAATTTAAGTGGCCAGCGGATCTTAGGGGTCGTGTGAAAAGGCCCTAAGTAAAAGAACACAACTGAACTGTATTCAACATCTTACTGTTTTGAATAAACTTCCATTTTATTTTTCCACATTACATCTCATCTGAGACTCATTTATTGAACTGGGATACCTGACTGGTGGCAGTGATACCCGAGGCGAAATTGGTACAGCTCAATGGTCCATGAGACAACTGGGGGCCTGTGCTAGAGTGAGCTTGTACCTTTTACTACTCTGTAGTGAGGGGAGTGTGGTAACTCAGCTGCACTCTAAAGGCTGACCTTCACACTCCTGTCCTGAAAAAAGGAGGAGAAGCCAATCACTTCTGTAAAAGCAGAAGGGATTGGAGTCCAGCAGTTCCAAAGTTTCCTCCATCTGGATGTGCCCCATGGGTGCCTCCTTTCTCCACCACACAGCAAAAACGTCACAGCTATTCACTTTGCTAATATAAAATATAATTCTAGGCTTTGTTTTCAGCTACATGGTCTGGTAACTTAGTTACTATTATTACCAGATATAAAGACAAATGAAAAGTAATAACATCCCACCAGCACAAAATGTCATATTTGGCTTCCAGACTGAATTATACTAGCAGCTCTACAAGAGTCTTACTTAGAGAGTTCAAAAGAAATCTTAAGTAAACATATGTCCAATAGAACAGATAGTTCATGAATAACTTCCTTGTTTTTATATTTGCCTTCTCATACAACGAACAACTCGAGGTGGCTGTTTGCCATCTTGCCATACAATACTATGGAAAGCTTTGGCTTATCTCCTGGTAAGGCAGACAACTGGTTTAAGGTAGGGGACCCGGCTAACCAGAAGATAAAGGGTAAGGTAACCGAGCCACAACTTATAGGGTCAACCTGGAAAGTGTTATGTTCTGGGAAATTGTGATTTTACCCATAAATGAAGGTTGCTCTTAACCAATCTCTTCCTGTTCTGAAATGTGAAAAAGTATTTAAACTTTCACTTACCTCCCTCCCTCCACTGCTTTATTTTAATAAGCACTGTAATAGCAACGGCAGCAAAAACTAGGACTACAACCATAATTGGTATCACAATTGTCAACAGATTTTGTTCAGCTTGTGAAGACCTAGACGTGGACATAGCATGAAGGTGCAAAAGAGTCATCAATCCATCATCATATATAGCATCTCATTTCTGAAGTAAAATAAGCTTGTGTTTGGAGTTGAGGAAACATTTACGTGCCAACATCCATTCATTTGGATATTATTTTCTCTCCAGATTATCTCTGTCCTTCAAGATGTTTCCAATAAATGGGAATTTGTTTTGGTTTAAATATTATTTTTAAAATGTTTAGAAATTGTGGGAACATCTTGAAAAGCAAAATGAACTGGTACATCCACAGAAGTCCAAATACAAATGGGAGATGGAGTCTCAAGATGTATAAAAGTAGAAATAAAATAAGAAATCAGAAATAAAAGTAGAGAAGACCAAATCATTTTAATAAAGCTCTGGCTCGAAGTGTTTCGGTGGAGGCCTTCTTCAGGAATGAGCTTTTTTCTTCTATGGTCTATATGGTCTATATGTTTGGATGAGCAGCGAAACGTTTCTATCTCTCAAAAAAAAAGAAGTCCAGTAGCAATGACTCATCTTCCAGATAAACTCACCTGGATGACTGAGAATCTTCACAGACATATGTGCTTTTAAGACAACAGTTTCCCTTTATGGGAAGTTAGGCAGGAACTGATTAATTTCTATATTGTACTTTACCTTACTCAGTACTGTACTATGCTGTACTATGCTATACTATATCCCTGCACCTCAGCATGAGTTTCGTTTGCTACCTGAAACAGTATTTCAATATACTGTACCAATAGTGTAACAGGGAGAAATGGAGTGCCATCTGCTGGCTCGTCCATATATTTTTTAAACACTAAAACTCTTCTTAAGCATTTCCTTTTCATATACCTCAACAAATATTAGCCTTTTCAGTGAGGCTGTTTTAAAGAATGAGTATATGTGATTCAAATTATATGTGTTTGTTACAATTGTACACCATTCTCCTATCTACTGTATATTGTATATATTCTATTTACTGTATATTGTAAATTAAAACCACAGCTCACCTTTAAATGCAAGGCTAGACATCTTTAAAGGGGGTACATAAAAAGCAATGGTATGTGTAAGTTAGCCATAAGTAATGTAGGTCACGTTATTCCACATGTAACTAATTCCGTTTCTAACTCTTTGACTCTTTAAAGTCCAGATGTTCTAGTTTAGGGGTAGATGGAGTGGGATAAGGACCAATTCATATTCAAATATGCCATTGGACCCAGGTTCGGATCCTTTTCTGGCATCCATGGAAATACTAGCTAGATATGAAATAACTCAAGATGGAAGGGTTCCTCCTTTGCTAACACATTCACCCATTATTTTGAAAAGTAAATTTTAGACAAATACTGTAGATGAATGATGCAGACCTATACAATATGTGTAAGGTAGAAAATGTTTAGATTTGACAGCTTTACCTTTCCTTGGGAACTTCATTTGCAGATGTCCCAACATGCCCATGAAAGGGTGTATACATTGCTTGTGGCTCATATGTGGCATTTATTTCACTTACAATATTAGAGAAAACAGATTCTGTTAAAAAAAAACCATAAAATGGGATTGGAGATTGCTAGGAAATGATATGCTTTTTAAATATTTCTCTATGAAGTCAAATATCTCTTTGGTTTGAGTGTAATTGTAGATTTGCATCTCAATGCAATTATTTGAAATTCTTATAGGAATGCCTGAAAAAACTGTGAACAGTGAGGTGGCTTGTTAGACTAGAGCAATGCTTCCCAACCTGGAGGAGCTGGGCTCCCAAAGGGATTCTGAAGTGTTTTGTTAGGGGTGTGTGTGGTGGTGGGGGTCCACAGGTTGCCTTATATGTGTTTTAGCCCTTAGCAAATGATTTCTTCCTTGACCATTTGGAGCAGGAGATTAAAGTTAGTGTGCATGTGTATGTATGAAAATCAGGCCCTTTAGGGGAGAAACAAACCTCTACTTTCTGAGAAGTGATGACCTGGACTACTTTTTACAAAAAAAGAAGAAGAAGAAGAAGAAGAAGAAGAAAAGAAATGCCATCAGACAGCTATAACTAGTTCTGTTTCTGCAAGAAAGAATATTTAATGAAGGCACATCACTTCAGGACAGCTTAAAGAACAGGAAGAAAAGGGAAAAGAAGAGCCACCCCCCACAACAACCCCAGTACTGTAGTAGGACAAAAAAACAACAACCAACAACCCACAAACGACCTGTTTCTTCTGCTGCATGTGGAAGGAAAGGTTTGTGCTGGTTTCTGAAGGAGATCTTCACGGTGTGAGTTCTACCATCCCTGGCTACCACAATGTCCTTCTGTCTACTGGCCCTTTGCTTTCTTACCTTTAACCTTCCTCAGCCTGTTCCCTCCCCGGTTTTGAAGTGGTTGCATATGAATCAGCAGCAAGAGAGGTAGGAAGGCAAGCATAGAATCATAGAAGCATAGAGTACTGAAGTTGGAAGGGGCCTACAAGGCTGTGAAGTCCAACCCCCCTACTCAATGCAGGAATACAAATCAAAGGGTATCTGCCGGGTGGCTGTCTAAATTTCTCTTGAATGCTGCCAGTGTTGGAGCACTCGCCACATCTCAAAGGTAACTAGTTCCATTGCCGTACTGCTCTAACAGGGAGTTTTTCCTGATGTTCAGCTGAAAGCTGGGTTCTCTTAACTTGAGCCCATTGTTGCACGTCCTGCATTCTGGGATGACTGAGGACAGATCCTGCCCCTCCTCTATATGATAGTACTTCAAATGCTTGAAAAGTGCTATCATATCACCTCGACCATAGCCTTTTTATGCAAATATGTCAGGGGGATCACAGATTACTTAGCCATTCTAAAAGGTGGTCACAACTCAAAAAAAGGTTGAGAACCACTGAGCTAAAGTGCTGGAAGCCACAGCATTGGACTTTTCCTTGTCTACTGTTTGGTTACAAGAAATATTAGTGGAGGGGCTGCTGTAGCCCAAACTAATCAAGGCATAGTAGTTGCTGATAGCTGCCCCTTCAAGTATCATCAGCATATACTTCAAACTGCAAACGTGCCAAACAGCTATTTTTTTAGCATTAAGAAGACATTCATTTAAACCAGGGGTGCCCAAACTTTTTGTAAGGAGGGCCAGATTTGGTGGCTGAGAATGTGTCAGGGGCCGGTTGCTCCCCAACCCTGCCACCCCACTGCAAGCCCCACCCACTTTCTTTAAAAAAAACATGGGATGAAGGAAGGGGAGGGAGGGGTGGGCCAGCCAGCCGCGGGCCACTCAGAATGGCCTGACGGGCCGGATTCCCCCCCCCCGGGGCGGACTTTGGGCAGGCCTGATTTAAACACTACCACAGTGGGGACAAAACAGGCCTGATCAGCACCATGGACAGTGCTTCCCCTGAAGCTGACCACCATCGCTTAATAATATGCTATAGCAACTGATTCTCCAACTAGGATTTGATATGAAAAAGACTAACACTAATCTAAGTGCCCTGTTAACATAAATGAAAACTGCATATTTTGGTAAGAAATTGTCTTTTGCATTTGACAATCCCTGCAGGCAAGTTCAGGGTTTAATAGCAGGATTTAAAAGGGAGAAAAGTTCAAAGCAGTAAAGTTCATTCTACCACACTCCTCTTTCTTTCTTTCTTTCTTTCTTTCTTTCTTTCTTTCTTTCTTTCTTTCT
>JAHTLZ010000129.1:64423936-64499119 GCA_023846285.1 Phrynocephalus versicolor
ATAGATAGATAGATAGATAGATAGATAGATAGATAGATAGATAGATAGATAGATAGATAGATAGATAGATAGATAGATAGATAGATAGATAGATAGATAGATAGATCTACTGGGACTTTGGTGTAACCTTCCAAGACACTGTAATTATTTTCTAGGAGGTTTAAATATTGAGCCATAAATGGGCACATTACTGGATGAGATATTTCAACAAATGTGTTAGAATGTATAGGTACAGAAAATATTTTGACAATAATCAAAGGAGGATTTTAGTAAGAGGATTTATTTTGGATGAATTCTGTTAGATGGGTGATCAGATCAAGTTTTTTCCCATTACACCTGCTAACACTGTGAGCCATGGTAACAGCAATTCATGGACTACAGTAAAGATGACTGACACTGCGAATCCTGGAGGCAAAGCTGAGTTGAACTCTGCCTTATGTTTAGTGTCAACAAAGCTGCTGGCAAAATTCTGATCTTAATTTCCACTGATAGTGGGAAGATCTAGGGTTGGTTATTAAACATTTCTGTCATCACCAATTTGAGACAGAGAAACAAAGCAGCCCCCTGCTAAATGTTGTATTTTGTGGACAGAAGTGAAAGTAAACCTAAAATCTCAGCTTGCAGTGTTTAGGAATCAAGGCAGTCAGTTTCATGTCTGTGCCCTCTAGGCAGGAACTGCTGTTTCACCATCAGGATTAAACCGGTTCAAACTTGCATATTCTGTATCCGCGTGACTTGGCCAAGGTTTATCACTAAGCTAAACACACACGAAAGTATTCCATTGCTTATTATGACTGATCAAGGACAACTGAAATACGGTGGCAACAAAAGCTGTTTGGATGAACAGTGAAATGTTTCTATCTCTCAATAAAGAAATCCAGTAGCCATGACTCAACTTCCAGATAAACTCACCTAGATGACTGAGAATCTTCACAGACATATGGCAAGAAAAGTTTGCTTCAAGGACAGCTACAAATTTGTATGGTCCTTTTTTCATACCAATATGTGTTGGTTGTTCCCAGGCAGCAGGCCAGAAACCTTCGTCCAGTTGGGGGTTGGTAGAGTTTGTCACCACCACACAGCTGATAAAAGAACCAGAAACAAAAACTGTCACCACAAATGAAGCAGCAAGGAGGTGATACTGGTGCTGGGAGCTTGCTTGCTACTTTATCTGAGGATGCACAGTACATTTCAAAATGAACCTGGTGATCCACGATCACTGTGATGGATGAAGGAGTGGTCTGGGTGAGTCAGTCCTGGCATGATTTTTAAGGCACACTAGCAGCTGAAGGGTGTGGTAATACTTAGCTGTGCATTTATCTCCATGTAAATATAATACCTGGCTAGTGTACTGGCAGTACGGTGTAGTTACAAAGTACTTTCTATCTGATCATCTCATAAGAATTTAAAAACATAAGAACATAAGAACAGCCTTGCGGGAACAGGCCACAGCCCATCCAGTCCAGCGTTCTGTCTCACACAGTGGCTCACCATTTGCTTCAGGGTGTTCCCAAACAGATGTCTTCACCTGCTTAAGATTCCCTTTGAATGGCATTGAGAGATATCCTGCCTATCTCTCCAACCCAGAGGTTCTCCTTAGGCATCCATAATGATAGCCATTGATACCTTTGTTCTCCACCAACTTGTCTAATCCTATCTTAAAGCTGTCAAGGCTGACAGCTGTCACCCCTTCTTCTGGCAGGGAGTTCCAGAGACCAGTGATCCTCGGTGAAAAAGTACTTTCTCTTATTTGTTTTGGATCTAGCACCCAAAAGTTTCATGGAGTGCCCCCTAGTTCTAGTGTCTCCAAACTGAAGAGAGAAAAGCATTGGTGACAGCAATTCACATCAGAGTTGTGAAACATTTTTGCAACCCTCTGGGAAGAAAGGACTTAAAGAGTCATCTCACATGAATCCTTCTATTTGGCCAAATTTCCTTTGGGGTAGGTTTGTTTCACCCCACCTTTAGAAAGAATGTACAAAGTGGCAAAATACAAAAGCTGCCGTGGCAATCTAACCAAGTGCCAATTAACTGCAGTCCAGGCACACATCAGATGGCTGGGGGAGTCCCCAGTATTTCCATCTGAATGAATAGCAATCAGGATAGCAGCTTAAGAAAAATCTAAACAATGGATGAAACCTAGTCAAGAGATCAAATTCAATAAATCACCAATCAAAAAGGCAAAACTAGGACAGAAACTAACAGCAGTTTTATTCACATTTATAGAATAATATTCTATAAAAGTCCTAATTGCTTGCTGCAAGATGAGACAAAGCAAACATTTTTTACCAGAGTAATGTACCATTGGTGGTGCCATCACAGAAAAATCCTCTTCTTCACCAACCCACCAGTCTTAGGCTTTAGCTAGTGGGAGGACAGAACGACAAAGTAAAATTTGGACACTCTGTTCCCAGAAATAGGTACACATATATAACTATGTAAAAACAGTTCTGATCAACTCCAACTTAGCTAAATGTTCACATTAAACTAAATATTGACCTTGTTGACCTTTTCTTTGGTGTCCTAGATCTTCCATTCCACCACATCCACCTCTCCTGTGCTTTTAACAACTTTGTAAAAGGTAAATATTCACCTCTGGCAGCTTGCCCAAACATGAAGGCATAGCAACTGTAAAAGGCATATATCTTGAACGAGAAACCATTGCCCTTCCAAATATGTCATGGTTCAGCTTCAGAAATCATTTGCCACTGGAGCTTCTGGGAAATAATGTCCAGAATATACAACGATCTAATGGTCATGTGGTGGTACCCTGCCAGAAAAAGGTGGCAAAGCTGCTTTGTATAAAACAGATATATGATTTCAGTTACATTGGCCCAAAAGATTGTGTGAGCCCATTAGACTACCATAGGAGGTAGGTCAGACTTTATTTATCAAAATTAAAGTGTGAGAGGTTTGCTGTTCTGGTATCAAAGAAATCTTTCTTTGCCCGCAAACCGGTGTAGCAGGTTATCACTGACCCTTCACAAAGCACTTAAACCTCTACAGTAACTTTGAATAAAAGAAATATCTGAAAGGTAGGTTGAATAATCCCATTCCAGGAAGGAAAAAATGTGACTTCTTAGCACACATTGGCCTTGGCTAGGTATCTTGAAAGAGTCCTTTATTTTATCATATAAGTCAGCCCTAGAGCTAATGCGTTTAATGGCATTCATCCAGGTTGGACACTAACTGAAAACAGAATATGACAAAAGAAAGATATCAATAGGAACTGAACTTCTCTTGATGTATAGAAGGCATCTATGTAAATATCAGGAAGTGGAGTCACAGTGCCATCCTATCCCATGAAATATTGCTGCTAGAGATGGGCACAAAACGAACTTTTGTCATTTCCGTTATTCGTTATTCGTTCCGTTACGTAACGAAATGACTAACGAAAATTGTGATGAAAATGGAATGAAACTAACAGAACCATGAAAATTGGGTTCGTTAGGTTTTAATTTTCGTTAATGGAAACGCGCAATGAAATGAGCTGTTTTAAATGTTAAAAAATGCCCTGGACATCCATAAAAATGCAGCGATAATTATTTATACTTTCTGATAATACCTACCAGGGGGTGGGGTCCTTAAAACGTGCATTTATGTCTTTTCTCAGATCGCTGTATTTTTTTCCCTTAAGGGGAGTTAGGGGGCATCGACCCAAAATGGCTCCCAGATGCCTAATATTGATTTCTTGGGTATTAAAACACCCTGGACATCCGTAAAAATGCAGTGATAATGCGATAATTATTTGAAATTATTTCCTACCAGGGGGTTGGGGTCCTTAAAACGTTTGTTTTTGTCTTCTCCTATTGCAATGTATTTTTCTTTTCCCTTTAAGGATGACAAAATGGATGTCTCCAGCCACAAAATGGAGGCAAGCCATGTGATGGGATCATGTTCAACCAATAGCATGCCAAGGCTGCAGACTGGGCATGTCTGGCAACCACAGAGGCCATAAAAAAAAAGCTCTGGAAGCCCCCGTCCTCCTTGCAGTCTCTGGTGGGAGTTAAGGTGGGATTGCTGTCTCTGCGACTCTAGCTTCAGTCCTGCAGCCTCCCTGTGGGTGTGCATGCGTACCTCTTGGTGAGTACCCTCCCCTGCCCTGCAGTGCAGTCACTCTGTGGCTGCCTTGCACCCTGGGCAATGCCCAGCGCTGCCTTTGCAGCCTCCCTGCATACCTAGTCTATACTGTGTCTCTGCCAGCATCAATTTTTTTAGTGTTTTCCCTCTGGTCTGGGGCGTTGGGGGATGCCTGTGCACGGAAATGCTTTACAAATTGCACAAAATGAAAAACGAAAATAATTTTTTTCCAAAAAATTCACAAAAAACGGAAACGAACTGAAACGGACCTCTCAACAAAAAATGAAAAACCAAAATGCCATATTTTTTTTAATTCGTGTCCATCTCTAATTGCTGCCTCTCCCTCAAAAGCATTTGATCATACCACACAGATGTCTGGAAAGGCCATCTCTGTGAATGGGTGAGTATACATTGGTGCTGTATACCTCCTCCTCATCTCACTTTCTCTCCAAGGAACTCCAGAAGGCATGCAATGTTTGCTTCATCCAGCCAGTTTTTATCATCTTCACAAGAAGCCTCTATGCATGTACAAACTTTGGCCCTCCTGATGTTTTGGACCACAGTTCCCAGAATTCTAAGCTTATATTGTCAATGACAAAGGACTCTGGGAGTTGGGGTCCAAAACATCTGGAGGGCGACGTTTGGGCAAGCCTGAACCAAGTACCTTGGGAGGCGGTGAGAACACCGATGCAGGAAGCATTCAAAAGAAGATTTAACAAACATCTGTCAGGTCTGCTTTGATCTGGATTCCTGCCTTGAGCCTGGAACTGGACTCGGCCTTATAGACCCCTTCCAACCCAATTATTCTATGATTCTATGACTATTCTAAGGTCACCCACTGAATATCCTAGCTGGACATCAACCTAGCTCAAGATCACTCAAAGCAGACATCTTAATTATTAATACAACACTGGTTCTGAGAGTAGGGAAAAAAATCTGAGGTTCAAATCCAGCATGTGTCCTATCTTCACACAAGTATGCAAAAATGGAAAGACTCAAGGGCATCCCTACAATTCTAGGATAAAGGATCCATTCTTCATCCCTGAGGATGCCACCATGGGTCATTTGTTATTGTAGGGTTAAAATACAGTCAGCTGTTTGAACCAAGAACAGTAGAAGTAATTTACTAAACTGAGCGGCTGCAGTCAAAGGATAAGACAGGTTACAGTCGGAACCTTTAGTAAAACCTAATATATCCCCTGGATACTCAGTCATTGAAGGTTGAGGTAATACACAGACCAGGGTCACCATGTGACATTTGTGGGGCAGACGTGTTTTTGAGGTGGACCTCTTTTTCTTTGGTAACTCACTCAGCTTAATATTCTTAACTTTTCTGATATATTGGCCAGAATCCTACTGCCAATATATATGTGTGTAACAAAAACCACAGGAAATCTCAGTGGCAGATTTACTCTCATTATTAAACTGTTGTTTGTGTTTCTGGGTAGGCAACTAGCACCTTTAATTAGAAGCAATTTGCTGCCAAGAGGTATGCAATTTCTCTTCTATGAGTATAAATCAGAAAAAAGGATTCTGACCATACTTTCAGGAGTGACTATGTGTGCGAGAGAGGGAGGGGAGAAGTAATAATTGAAGGGTGATTGTTTTGAAGACTTTAAATAGATAGGAAACACATTAAGCATTCTGAGTAGAGCTCCTCAGATATATACACAGACAATGATACAAACCTGGGGACAGAGCAGTTTGCAATGTTTCCTAACATTTCCAGAGGAGGGCAGACCCAATCTGTGTGTCCTTGAATTGAATATACAGCAGGTAAGAGAGGGTGGAGGCTTCTAAACATCTCTAATTCAAATAATTGTATAGCCTTTAAATTCAGTTGGTGACAAGCCATCCTCTTAGTCTTCTGGAAGGATGCTGAGGTTAAAAGTGTGAAAGAAACGCTTCTGCTCTGTGAAGTAAGTGTTTGGTTCTATCACTCTAAAAGGACCACAACTACATACTTTGCCATCTATTGCAGGTTATAGTACATTACAGTATATGAAAATTGAGAGAAACCAATGCTCTGTCATGATGGCAACGAAGCTGCATTAATGAATCACTGCTGACTAAATATGATGCTGATTTCCATCACAGTGATACGATGTCAGATACAAAAAAAATGGGATGTATCTAAAAAAGGTTTGTGTGGGTGCAAGTACATTTATTTTCTCGAACTCACTGCAATCCCAGCTTTAAAACCTAATCACACAAATAGGGACAATTTTAAGGGTTCACACTCAACAAATGGTTGCTCTTAGATTCTCTTCATCTAAGTGATCCATCCCTAGAGATCAGGTTCTCAGGTTACATAATACACGTGCTTTAGAGATTAAGGCTATGCAGAAACCAGCCTAGCAGTATGCCATGCGTTGGTGGCAGGTGAATTCCTCTCTCCAAGGGAGGGTCCATCCAATTGTAAGTCATGCCAGCTCATGTCTGAAATATGAATTCAACAGATGGGAGGAAACTCTTGCACAGCTAATTTGCTCTACACACCTTATTCCAACACAAGGAGACAACAGTCAGGCATGAAGCTTTGATGAACAACATTTTAAATTGTAATTTTAAAACATATTTCCCGAATCATAAGGTGAGGAGCAAGGGAAAAAGCTTTTGGGGGGAAAAAACAACTTTAAGAAGTGATTGCGAAGTGGTGTAACATTCAGCTGCTTCCAGTTCAACAGGGTTGGCGTGCATAAATCCATGCATAGGCATACATATAACATTAATCCACATGTGGGGATGGAAAGGGTGAATTAGTTTTTGCTGTGGCTAAGGGTTAGACATGCATACAACTTTGTACAGTTCATTGTACTGTATGGCCTTTTGAAAACTATGAACATGAAGATTGTTTGCACATTAAATATTCATTATTAACAGAGTGTGTTTATTTCAGAATATACAATTTCTGCATAACTACAGAGAATAATAAGGCAATATTCTATGATACCTCCATATTCTCAAAATAGTCAGTGCATAATCCTAGATAATTCAATCTGCAACATTAATAGCATGGCATAGAAATCCTTTTGATGCAGGGGATAACTTAATTTGCTCTTTATATCAGAAGAAATATGTATACTCTAGATTGGTGTTACAGTTCTTTCTGAATATTACTGTTCTTGATCTCTCTCAAAGTCCAAAGTGCAAACATTTGGTATTCTTATATGCTGCAAAACAATTTGTCCCACTCCTCATTGGAATCTACTTTCAGTTAATCATAACAGATATTATTTGATTAAGACTCTGGCCATCCAGTTACATTTATCAAGCTGGTCGCTAGCCTCACAGTAATACGAACAAACGTGCTTTATGAGAGCAAAACAGCATTTCTCTCCAACACATTTTTCCAAAAGTCACTTACTGTTTTTCTTTTAATATATATTGCAACGGACCCGATTAAGTGACAGACTTCTGTATTCTAAAATCCAAGCCAAGATACATTTTCAAATGAATATTTTAATAATAAATATGTTTACTAATGTGTACAATTCAACAGAATATTTGCAACAGAATGTTTTGTGGGCAAATATGTTCTGCATATTTTGAATGTTTTGTGAGAACCTATGTTTAACACATGTCTATGTATGAACATTTTGTCTTGGTTGTTTTTCAAGACACACTAATGCAACAGTGGGCAGAACTGACATTGCCTGGAAAGAACAAAACAGAGAAAAATAATTAGAGAACATAATTGGTGGGAGAGGAAGAGATGGCTGCATTTCTCTGGTTCTTTAATAATGCTTTAGAAAAAAAGATAGAAGCAGCTGGAATGGAACATCTTTGTCCCTGCCTTGTGTAATACACATGGCCCCGTTTTATGAACTGAATGGTGAATAAGTACAACACGGTAGGAAAACATTGATGCTGAATGGATTTATGTCATCCTCAGCAAATATTTAAACATTACTATTGCTAATGCAAATAATGCACATAACATTGTTTCAGTTGTACAATTGGAAGAATACAGTTCAAATAACCTCATAAATTTCATGCATGCTCATATGTGGATCTATCTGGCACTCCGAAATACTGGTAAGTATGATTCTCAGGAATTAGTGGCCTGCACTTTTGGGTGACTTATTTGGACACCATGCGAGCTATGTTATTTCCTGTGACCTTGTGCTTTCACGAAGCCTGTGTTGCATAACATCACAGGTGTGCCAAGAACAAATCCTCCCATATTAAAAAGATATTCTGGACTAGAATGCCTCATGTATGGGCCTGCCAGAATCTAGACTCAAGGATTACTACTGCTTGCAAAGCCAATATATCATTTTCATGACAGCTTGTTCCCAAGGGTGTATCTGGGGGGCGTGGAAGGGTGCCTTTGCCCCAGGTGCAGCAATCTGGGGGTGCCTGGAGGGGGAGCAGGAGAAGGAAGCTGTGCACCCTCCTGCCAGCAGCCCTCCTTTTCTCCTGCTAAGCCTTGCCGATGAGACAAGCAGGCAGGCAGGCAGGGAGTGCGGTGGCTGCAGCGCCCTCCTCCTCCTCCTCTTCTTCCTCCTCTTGCTTCGGGCCACTGCGGGAGAGGTGTAAGGTGCGCCCATGCTACTAGGCGTGCACACACACACACACACACACACACACACACAACACCCATCCACCTGTTTGCCCACACATGCGCGCACCCCCGTCCAGTGCCCATTGGATTGGACCCCTGTTGCTGGGTGGGTGCAATGCGGTCGGAGAGCGGCAGGAGAAGCACAAAAACAAACTTTGTCCCCAGGTGCTCCAGATCTTTGCTATGCCTCTCCTAGTTCCTGGTCTATCCCAAGAACATCCAGCCATGTTCTACATTGCCCACTTTCCATATAAAGAAACTTGACAAGACTGCTCAGCTTCACTGTTGCCTGCATGAATTTCACAGGTGAACTAGCTTTTTGAACATGCTGGGCTCATGGACTAAAACAAAGCTCAGCAGACCTGTCCAGTGCTCACTTGTACCATGCTTGTGCATGCTCCAGAATCTTCTGGATGGTGCTGGATTGCTATGATAGCCAATTGAAACTTTAACAGGAGAGAGACAAGGACCTTCTTTCCTCTTCCTTGGAAGAACTGAGAATTCGTTTTGTAAAATACCTAGTGCTGTAATGCAAAAAGATTAGATTTTGCTTTACACCGTGTCAGTTACCTACTTCAACAAGACATCTAACTTGACATGTCACTTAAAATGTGCTTTACCAACCGAATAAAACTGCAAATACTTTTACCATATAAAATAGTTTATTAATCAATCTTTTAAAAGCATACCCATTTGCTCTTCATTCTAAAACACTGTATGATTCAAATTAGCATGTAATGAGAATTTCTTTACATGAAGCAGCCATAGCAAGCTCAAGTGAGACAAAATCAACTTGGGTTTTAGTAGCACTGTTCATTATTAGCTATCCTTTTGGAAGGATCACCAAGTACTGTATCCTTCACAAACTGAAGCTTAAAATAGATATCCATTGCATTTTTATAAGTTCATTAAATATGAAGAGCAAGGGTCATCTGAGAAGATATAGTATCTCTAGTGATTTCATCGGCTTCAATGTGTGCATTAGATTGTATTAGCCACCCCCGCACGTGAGAACAAATATTCAATCAATAATTATTCATCAATAGCCAATATGCTGTGCTTGATACTAAATGCAATAACATTCTTCTTCTTGGCTGTGACCTTTAAGCTTTAAAATGTGGTTTTGTCAGTCATACTTCAGCAAGGATGACACTCAACCTTGTAAGGCACAGAAAGAGGAACTTGTAACAGTTGTCTGAAAGCACTGTCCAAGTCAAGACGCCGCAGACTGTAGCCACATAAGAAGTTCAATGATGCATTAATAAAAATGCATCTGTTCTTGTGCATCATCCCCTTTGGCCAAATTGGATTTGAGTGCATTGAATCATTTGTGGTCACTTCTGAGAATTCTGCCTGTTCTGAAGTACAGCTAAAGGTCTGGGGTTTATTAGTAAACATTTAAACATTTTCTGACACTCCTATAAAAACCCTGTAATGGCAGTTCAGTGTTTAGTAATGAGTTCTGGCCATATGGCAATCGTCATGCTTAAAGGTCCCATACATGTACACATTTCTCAGTTTTCCCTGCTAATTATAAAGCACATACACTGCCTTTCCAGTTAATATTATACTTACTAGCATACAAATAGCAATGTCTGCATACATTATATACAAAATGCACACACTATGCAAAATGGAGCATTTCTGCTTGTTGTAAAGTGGAATTTTAAATGGCAAAATTCACCTCTACAGACAGAGATAAAAACAAAGTCTGAGTGAGATGCTAATCCTCATGCAAAACATAAGAAATCAATGTTGGTTAACCCACCAGACATGCCTAAACACTAGACAAAACCATGGTGCACTCAGACTATGCCACTGTGCTTTCCCTTTCAGATATAGGAAAAGATGAGAATGAATGTCCGAAACTATTACCCACAAATGAGCACATAGTCTTTTTGTAAAAAACCATATTTCATTTCATTCTTTCAATAGGCCAAGTTTTTTCAGAGCCTCCTTTCTGTGCTCTTCTGTAGCATCTTGAGGGGTGATTGTTACACTGACACAAGGTGGCCTTGGCAGCTTCGAAGGCTGCTGAAGTGGGAAAGACCTTCGCTTCTCATTCTTCTCCAGCTCAGCATCATGGAATTTGTTCTCCTTGAGATCTGTGCCAAGAGAAGCTGTGCGTGGCCGGTTGCCCCTGAAGAAATTTGGAGTAATCTTGTCCAAAAAGGATGGTTTGCCAGTAGAATTAGTATTCTTAATGTTCTGGCCCTCATTGCCGGTAGAGACGAAATTGCTCAGACCCACACCTGAACGTTCCAATGTATTGGATTTCAAATTTGCCTGTTTGACACCCTGGATGTTTTTCTCCACTAGGTAGATTCCTTTCTCGCCAAACTCATTGCGCTGCTGTTCAGGTTGCTTATTAGGAATATCTATATTTACATATTCCCTACTAGTAGTCCTAGAAGTTAATTTTGGTGAGTAGGAGGTCACTTGATTCTCTGGACTTTTTTCTCTATCAAGTGGGAGTCCCAACTTCTCGAGAGCCTCTCTTCTGGCTCTTTCCTGTTCTTTTTGAAGAGAATATGATCTTTCCATGGAAAAGTCACCAGTTGATGCTCTAGGTCTACCACTGAGTTGAGAGAATCTTTTTATGTTGTGATTTGTATCCATATTGAGTGACACAACATTTGTTTTGCTAGTTTTGAGGATAATATTGGGCGGCAGCTTTCTGGGTTTGGGGGCAGTTGGAGGACCTTGCTTAAAGTTTGGATCTTGGAGAGATTCATCCAGGGCAGGGTTTTTATCATTATATTGAGCATCTATCATTTGTTCAGAATTCTTCTTGTTACGTTGAGGAGACGCAGGTTTTATCACAGCTTCCTTCCTATCTGGCAAAAACTTCTGCTGGATAGCTACAGCCTCATATCTCTCCATCTCCAACATATCAGCACTCCTAACTTCAAAGTGAGGTTTCATCCTACTTTCAGCATCCTTCTCAGAAACCTTATTAAGAACTGGAGTCTCTTGCCCTCTTCTTGGATGACCCTGCCCACGGTCCTGGAATGGTTCCGGTGGTGGAATGAGTACAGATTCCAAATCGGAGGCCTTTAAACCTGTATTCATCTTGGCCTGGTCATTTTGTACCCATTGGGTCTCATGTTCAGGAGACTCCCCTGAAGTTGGGTGTATCTGTGGAAGGCCTTTAGAATTTTCAATACTAGACCCAGTTACTTTAGGAGGGTAAACCTTGAATATTAGTGGAGTTTCTCTGACACACATGTTTCTTGGAAGACTATGGTGACCAGTACTTGGAAGAGAACTAGACCCACATTTGTTGTCTTTCAGTTCTATTTTTTTCTGCTTCCCAAGGTTTTCACGATCCAGCTCTGCAAAACCGAGAGAACAAAAGGGTAAAGGAGGAATGTGAGGCATGTCCTTTAGGTTTTTAGTTTATCATCAAGTTCCTCAGCAGGAAGGGAGGCACAATTGAGTTTTCTTAGTGATTAAGAAAAAGCAAAATGGGCAGCACACAGCAATTTGAACTGAAGAGAAGAAACAAAATCTTATTGCTTTCAATTATGCTTTACTTCATCCATTTAAGATACTCTGGATATGGCTATGAAAGCTGAATAGGAGATGAAATTTTTTCTAGAATGAGATATGGGAGAAGAGAAAATAGTGAAATAATGCCTACCTACTATAGCAGATAGGAAGATTTATATTACAGTGATCACCCACCTATCACAGGGGTTAGGGACCTGACCTGAACCACAATAATTGAAAATCTGTGATATGCGGAAGCAGGTCGAATCAGGCCTGGGGGGCCTAGCTGGGGGCTCTTGTACTTACTCCCAGCCTGGCCCTACCCCGAACGGGCTTATGAGAGCCTTCCCGAGCCTTCCAGAGACCCCAAAACGGCCTCCCTGTGAACCGGAATTGACTTCCGGTAAACCGCAAATCATTTCTGAGGCCTACAACAGTCCTAGAAAGGCTCTCAGATGCCTCAAAAATGATTTTTCAGCTATCTGAAAGGCCCAGGAAGGCCCTCACAGCCCTGTTCAGGGCAGCTCCAGTCCTGGGGTAAGTATGGGAGGCTTGAAACAGAACTTTCCCCCCTTACCCTAGGGGGCCTTTTTTCATATACTGCAGTCCCACAATATAGCGGGATCACAGTATATGAACTGCAAAAGGGCGGGGGACCACTGCATGTTATATGCTGATTTCATGGTTATTCTCTAACTAGCAAAGGAGAATTTGAATAATAAGATGGATTTATTTATTTATTTTTACTGTGGGCAAGAAAATTTAATATTAAGTTTTTAATAATGAAAGTGGTTATTTTAAGTAACAGATGTTACTTAGAACAGATTTTACATACATCTTGTTGGACAATTGCTAACAACCCTAACCAACAGACTAGAGGCTTTTGTTATTTAGGTGTTCCTTTTAAACCAAACTCCTTTCCGGAGACTCACTAGGAGCCCATTCATTCTAAAGTTAAATATCTAGTTGCAATTATTTTGATTTGTTTTTTGAAGGGTGGTTTACTGGTGGCACCAGCTATGAATTTTTTATTTTTATTTTATTTTATTTTTATTTTTCCCATGGTTGTTTCTGTTGTATTATATCATGTATAGCTCTGGGATTTATTAAATCTGTAACTTCTGAGCTGGAGAGGTGCAATACTTTTTAAAAAGAAAGTATTTGGCCTTCCTGTAGGTGCCCGTGGTGTCACATGCATGCAATGAACTGGGGTGGTCTTCAATTGAGGCTACCCCAGCTTTTCAACATTCATTATAGGATTTTAGCTTTGTGAATTTCATGGTTAGTCTCTTTAGATTATGAGTTTGTCTGCAATTCTATGTTAGGTGAACTCAAATGTGAGATAATCACGCTTCAGTTAATACCCAAACTACAATTAAAATTGTTCCTGATTCAGAAAGACTTGTTGACCAACATGTTAGCCATCTATTCCACAAGAATAGATGGGCATCGTCCTGGATCCAGATTTGTCCCTGGAATCCCAGGTGGCAGCCGTGACCAGGTCGGGGGAAATAGGCGCAGTATACAAGTTTGAAAATAAATAAATAAATAAATAAGATTTTCTAAGTGATATCCTTGTATTAGCTGCCTAGATGCCTAGATGCCCTAAGCACATCTGATCTCGCCTAATTTCGGAAGCTAAGCAGGGTCAGCTCTGGTTAGTACTTGGATGGGAGACCACCAAGGAATACCAGGTGCTGTAGGCGCCTGGAGTAGGAACTGGCTAACCACTCTAATATTCCTGTCAAGAAAACTCCATGGACATGGAGTCACGAAGAGTCGGTCGACACAACACACAACATCCTTGTATTAAAACTGATTCTTGGTGATCTAATTATCTTGAGATTACTACTCTTCCTCCATGAAAAATCAATTTTTAGTAAGCTAAATTTTAATATTATGCCTTTCGTTTTTTTAGATGGCTGCTATAAGAACCTCCCCATGGAGTGACTTTTCTATGTGTTTTGCAAAATGTTTGTGAAATATCTGAGTTTGTTGCAACGAGGAATTTTGTTACATCAACTGAGTTTGCTTGTTTTTTATTGTTGGGTAGGGATAATTATGTGTCAATATTTTCATCATGTTCCTTCTTAGGAATATAAGAGCAAAATCTGTCTCTTAGTATATTTGTCTGACTGGGTACCATTTTTCATTTCGTTATCTTTCTTTTGTTTCGTTTTGTTTGAAATGAATTTATTTAAAAAATTGTTTCATTTTTCATGTGTTTTATGTACATGTTTTATGTAACTACTGTGTGTATGTGTTTATGTGATTTTTATGTTTTTTACCTTTGTTTTATGTGTTTCGGGGGTGGGGGAAAGTGCAGGTTTTTAAAACTTTGTATTAGTCCCAGAAGTAAACACCGATCATCTGGCACGCGGGGCTTGCTTCAGGGCCTAAAGAAAAGTTTTAAAAGCCCACACTTTCCCCTACCTCGTCAGGTGTGTTGGGAGGGAAAGTGGGGGCTTTTCGGGATTTTAAAAAGTTTTAAAAGCCCACGCTTTCCCCCACCCAATTGGGCACATGGAGGGGAAGTGGGGACTTTTAAAACTTATTTTTAGTCCCCTAAGCAAGCCCCACACACCAGGTGATCAGCACTTGTTTCGGGGACTAAAAATACTTTTTTAAGGCCTGTGCTTTCCCCCACCCAATCAGGTGCATTGGGGGGGGAAATGGTGTGGGCTTTTTAAACTATTTTTTGGCAGCCATAGCAAGCACTGATCAACTGGTGTGCAGGACTTTGGTGGCAAAAAAAAGTTTAAAAACCCTGCACCTTTCTCCCCCTCGAGTGGGTGCATTGGGGGGGTGCAGGGTTTTTAAAGCAGTTTCCCATAGGAATGCATTTTGTTCTGTTTAATTTCATTTTTCTTTGAAGGGGCAGTTCGAAACAAAACGAAAGATGAAAATGAAATTTAAAAAAATCATCTTGTGCCCATCTCTACTGACTAGTTTGTACTCTGTTGTCTAATTTATTTTTATTATGTTGTGAAGGCTTTTAGATTTGCAATGCAATATACATTTTGGTAGAAGAGTAAATATGGATGTGTGAGGATTTACCAAATTAGAGCAAATGTGATAAATAGCAGCACAAGCATATTTTCTCTTTTAATGTGGTTCCCCCCCCCCCCACATCACCACTGCTTGTTATAACAAACGTACCTTTGGGAACATCTCTTGTAGGCCATGTCCGTGGATGATTGGAAGGCTCAGCAGCTTCAGTCTCATCAGGAGAAACTCCACTGTCTGTTCCAGTATCGAGTGAATCTAATGTTTCTTCCAGGAACATAAGACATTCTTTCTCCTCCACAGATAGATAGTCATCACCAGTGTTGTTCTTCAAAAGAGGGGGGGAGGATGTAAGTAATACAAACAGCATGTAACATCTGAGCAGAGCTGTTAGCAATAGGTCCCTTTGGGAATTGTTAATTCATAGAACTACCATAAATCAAGGTTTAATAGGACATAAATAAAGAGATAGAAAAACTCACTATGTAGAAGAACAATCCCACCTCCTGAAGTTAATCTATTTGCCACTCACATTTACACAGAAGATTACCTAATGCTTATAGCCAAGGCTAGTAAAACCTCTATTGATTTTCTTCAGTCAAAAAAAGTCGGTGTATGTGTGTGAGAGAAGAGGGGGATTCCATTTCTGCAGTTACCACTCCTGTTGGTAGTACAGTTGGTAATCTGAGGCCGAAAAGGCTGAATAATAATGTTGCTGGGTTGTTGGTTTAAGTAAGATGTGCTTGGATCTTCAATGAAATGAATCTGTGAACTTAATCTGAGCTGCAAAATCCAATTTTTAAAAATCACATTCAGTATATGAATCTTGATTATAATTGATGTACTGAAATACAAATTAGTAACAAGATAAAATTTTGATAAAATTATCTAACAGTAAAATTAGGAACTCAGTTAAGACTTGAAATGTTGTAGAAACTATCCATTAGGCTATTCTGTGATATCCATCTGTCTAAGGCAAAGTCATATAGAAGAAATTCACTGCACAGACAGAAAGCAAGGTAGGAATAACACAGGAGAGAAAACTGTACAGTCTTATCACATGCATATTCAAAAATAGTGTGTAAGAGAATGACTGATTGGAAGTTCAATTCAAAACTGTAATTTGTAGTTAGTACATATTTAGTAAGCTGCAGGTCAGACAGGAAATAGTGCAATGAATGAATGAATGATACAAAACAGTCATTGTAAGCCAATGACATACATGTGTGCACACTCAGTGGACAGAAATCCACTCCACCCTCAAAGTGGGAGTGGTGGGAGTGATATTATTAAAGGATTGTGGATCTTAGGTCCTCAAATCTATAAATGCTTCTGTCACTTACTATTGGCCATGTTTGACAGACGAATGGAAGCTGTAGCCCAAACATCTGGAGAGCTAGAATTTCCTTGTGCCTATATTAAGTTGCAAGTCAGTTGGTAGAGAAATACAATCCATGAAAACTATACTTGAGTAAGACAGATGTAGTGATTAAAGCCTGGCTAGAGAGTTAGTTTCAAGATCATGCCCTCCACCAAGGTATGCTGAATTTTTTTTAAAGCACAACAGTAGTATCCTACAACACATACACATTAGAGATGGGCACGACTCAGAAAAATTGTTCGTTTTCATTTTCGTTTTCGTCAAGGGGTCCGTTTCGGCTCGTTTCCGTTTTCGTGAGCTAATTTTCAAAATTTTTCGTTTTCGTTTCGTTGCGTAACAAAAATGACAAACGAAAACGAAAACGAAATTTTTTTCGTTTCTTCCCATTTAGCTCCATTAAGTGCTTTTCCAGTAACGAAAAACGAAAATTGGCTCAAAATTAGTCGTTTCATTTCCGTTTTCGTTCCAGTTCTGAGCCGTTTTTCGTTTTTTGTTTCGTTACGTAACGGAAACGAAAAACGGAAACGGAAACGAAAATTCCACTAAGTCGTGCCCATCTCTAATACACATCAAAGCCACTGCTAATAAGGTGGTTATAATAATGGGCTTTACAATCCTGTAGACTGCAAGGTTCTGCTCTCCCTTCCATTTCTGCCTTTTAAAAATCTCAGGTTCCTTTCTGATACTTTTTAAATCCTCTCCAGGCAAAAATGAAATACTATTTTTAAAAACCTAGAGATTTAAAATCAAGATTCCATGAAGTAAACTAAGAAGATAAACATAAATACATTTTTCCAGCAAGATTTCAAGAAGCAGATAGTTGAATCCAGAATGTGAACAGCCTTGTTTATCTCACCTGTGTTGATATTACAGACAATAAGAAATAGTTACAAGATTCATCAGCCTATCCCTTTCTGTTGGAAGAAATGGCTAATGTGTAGTATATTGTACAATATTTTCTACTGTGGCATTAATTACCTATGAAGTTTTACTATAATATATCCTACCTTGCAGATAATTACAAAAATGGTACCTGAAATATTTGTATTTTGCCTTGGAGACAGCCTTTACCCAAGTTTAAGATGGTGCTTCAATACCTTCATTTTCAAATTACTGTAGTTGTTCTTCTACTTAGTGTTGCAAAATAACTTAACATTTGTAAGACTACATGGAACAGGAAAATTAAAGGAAACTTTACCATTTCAGATGAGCCGGAACTGCTACTGATCATGCTCTCACAACTGCCTGCACTGCCAACAACTATTGCAGGGTCTGGGTCTGATGTTCCTACCCACAAATCTTTTTTAGGCATATCACACCTCAGGTAAGACAGCAACCAAAGATGACCCAAGATCTCTAGATAGAAAACACAAGACAGAAACATTAATATCTTTTACAGTTTTGGGGACATATTTGAATACAAGACTGCTGAATACAACACAATTTCTTTTCTTTAGGATGTCAGGAAGTATCACTTCCTCTCCTATATTCAGTGGTACCCTATCATCAGTAAATAATTTCAAGAGAAAATACCCATATTCACAGCTGCTACAACTCATTAGTTAATATATGCCTCAAGTTATCAATCCTTCTCCTTCAAACCATTACATTGGATTTGTCAATATGCACATTCATCCCTACATCAAGTCTACTCATTCACATATTATTGATCCCACACATCTTTTGGCTTAAAGTACTATTCTTTAGAATTGCCCTGTTAAACTGCTACACTTCCCTTGTAAGATGAAAATATTATTATTAATATTATTTTTTATTTTTATTGTGTTACTATTTTATGGTTTTATTGTATGAATTGTTTGAATTTGTTAATTGTTGTAAACCACCCAGAGTGACCTCGCTGCCAGATGGGCGGAATAAAAATCCGATAAATAAATAAATAAATAAAATATTTGGATTCCCATTATACAGATCAGACTTGGATACTGCTAGCCAAGACATCCAAACACTGAAAGCTCCCGTTTCCAACTATCAGCCTCTACAGCTTGGATAGCAATATTAGCTCTTGGGTTATGCTAAATCCTTTTTACACAAACAAACCCATAGGCAATTGGCTTTCTGATCCAGAATGCCAGTCTACAGGAAGCCCTGTGTTTGCAGGCCAATCCCCCTTTTAGTCACTGTTTAGCTAAAATATAAGAATAAAGAGTCTGGACAGATTAAGAGGTCAATATTAAAGGCTGAGCCATTTTCATACCATACAACATATAATGTACAGTAGCTGTATAATATATTTCCCTTTCCAATTGTGCATCTTCTCATCTACTGTTGTCACTCTTCGTTTTAACCAGGGATTGAGGAAATGCCAGATCAACAAATTGGCCTCCTTTTATCCTCTTCAAAAGATCATGACAACCTCTTGTTCATGGACAGACCAGTCATAAAGAAAGGACCTTCTTTTGGGCTGTTGAGAATCTGATGAAATGGCCAAACTGGGTTCCCACTGAGAAGTTTAACCATGAATTCTACCATGAATTTCACATTGGTGTCTGCTGCATTTCCTGCACGTGTCAGCAATTGGTACAAAAGGCTTGAGTAGCCTCTGCTGAGCCAAATATTTTAATAAAGGAAAACAGAGGCCCAAGCTGGCCTGAGGGGTTATTTAGCTGAAGCACATGTCAAGAGGAGCCTGGTGATTTAATAAATTTCTTGTCTAAAATAAATCAGGTTGAAATAAACTTTTCCCCCATCCCCTTCCCCCAAAATTTGTATATGTTATAGGAAACAATGGAAATAATTGCTGTGGAATAGAATCGCACTTGAAGCATGTGGTAAACCCTGTAAGCACTGTATGGCCATAGGAAAGCAGGAGATGTAAAAGTGCTCCTCTACATCCAGGATGGTCTTTTTATCTTGGGACCAGCTTTGATTCAAATTTGGATGCCAGAAGCCATCAGCCAAGACATGTACTCCAAAATACAAGGCATGACCAGACATACTGGTAATCATTACAAATAAAAGATTTCCTTTGCTACCCCAGGCTTTGGAAGGTAAATATTAAGGGGAGGAGGGAAGGAAGATTCTCACATTTGATCCGCATTGTGTTTTCTTTCTCATAAGGACTACATTTCTTTGTACACATTCCTTAAAATTAGCACAAGAAGCAAATGTTGATAATGCTAACAATTATTATTATTTTAAACCTATGAGCTTGTAACACTGAAAATATGCAGGTATTACTGGTAATATTCCTGTTTGTTTTGGACAGAGGCCAAGGTGTGAGTTTACCTAGCACATACCTGGCATTCCTTGTGTGAAGGAGAATGCCTTAAAGTGACAGAAAACACACATTACTTTCCAGATATAACTAAGCATAGAGGTCCTTTACAGGGGAGAGGGCCTTCCTTGGTTCCTGCTTTATTTGTCATCCACTGTGGGAAAATATATAGACTGCCATAGTCGTCTAGAAAAAGGCCTGTCTTGCTGAACAATCCAGCCAAATGTCTATTGGAAACCCACAACTGCAATAGCTACTTACTGCTCATGTTGCATAGCAAAGGGTATTCAGAGGCATACTGCAGATGCCACCAGAAACAATATAATGGCATCATGACTAGAAGCTACTAGCACTCTTTCCCCAGTTTTATACCTACACATGTATTGCAAAGAGGCAACTGTACTGGTTTCCATGAATGTTGCCATGCATAGATGAAACAAATTGCAAGGAGAAAGTCCAAAAACTTTGCTAAGGACAAAAATGTTGGAAATGGGGCATCTATTGAGCCTCTTCAAAACAGTCCTCTAATGCTCCCATGAAGCATATGTATGGAAACCTATCATTTTTCTGTTCATATTATCCATGGTTTATGAGGCTTGGCTTGGGCATTCCCTCCTCTCTGTGAATGACTTACCTCACCATGCTGCAGTTGGTTTTCCACATATAGTGTACAATATTAGCATTATATCCTCATCAACATTAATTATGGCCAGACTTAGTCAGAGACATCTCAAACCCACAAACCCTTAATGGCAAGGCATTTTGCTACCCACAATGCAAATAAAATGCCAACCAGATGGTTACCTCAAGGTAGGGAGAGGTGGGATTCAGTCACAAAGAAGACTAGGGAGTGTCTACTATAAAATTTTGAACTGTAATCCATCAACCTTTTATTATGTTACTTCACTGACTGTGTTCTTTCAAATATTCTCAGGTCATCACAGGCTCCACGATTCTCAGTATCTCACCAGAAAGAAGTTTAGAGTTGCAAATAGCATATGTTATCAGGCTCCACCTCCCGCCTCTTTACTACCATATCAACTGACCTGTTCTCTATATGCAAATTCCAGTCCTCATGAATTCCCAAATTGCTCTATTTCCAGTTCCCTTCCTCTTTGTTTCGTGCACAACACTTCCTAACCCCACTTGGTAGATCTTCTGCATGGTCAGATTTGAATCTTGTAACCACAATTCTCATGAGCTTCCTCAGGGCCCTGCCCAAGACTATGTGATGGAACCAGCGGCAGAGGTAAGAATGACACCCATCCTGGCTTGCTTCTGACTGTTCCCTCCCTCGTATTTCTTCAGTACATCACACCATACTGCCTTGTGAGAATGTGGTCACAAGTTCTGCAACTGGCAAGACATGTTTCCAACTCCACCCCTTTAGCTCTGTCACATTCTCTAAATTAATCCAGCAAGACACTGGGAGGCTATTTTTCTTAACAACAAGTGACAGGCATTTAACTTCAGCAATACTGACCATCTCCTTTTAAAAACACAGGGACATGTCAGCTCCTTTTGGAAGTGCAATAGAAAGCATTTTTAGATGTTTCTTCGCAGACTGAATCGTCTTATGCAATAAAGAGAAAACTATCATATTTACAGGTAGTGGTACATGTGTATCAGTCATAGCATCTCATTTTCACATAGGGGCTATAGCAGTAATGGCCATGCAGTTCCAAGTAGGTTAGTCAAGCTGCCATTTTGCATTTTCCAGAATGCTATGCAAGTTGCTTTTTCTATATACATATGTAATAGCAGCCAGCACTAACCTTGAGAAATACATAAGGGGATAGGAACAAGACAGGTATCAGCACAGTACCCTGCTGGAGCTCCAGAAGCTTTTCAAGAAGGGCAGGTGCCAGTCCGATGGCAAGGTTCCTATCAAGACATCCTGTGGAGGACCTACATCAAGCATAACCTAAATGCCTCCTGTCAAGCAGCTGTCTCAGACTTCAACACCCAGAAAGATCCACCAACACGGTCAATGGCCAAAGATTCTAGAAGTTGATGCCTCAAACAGTTGGAAGGACAAAGTCTGAAAATCCCTGTGTTAGAATTATTTGGCTTGTGTTCCCAGTTTAGTATTTTAAGGCCATTGGATACATTGGCAAGCAATTATTTAGCAGCATCTCCATCACTAGTTCTACATGGTGCTATGGGAAAGGCAAGGTGATGAGCACAGCCAACCCTGCCATTAAGCTGAATGATGCAATGCGTCAGCTTTGACAACCTCCCATCCATTGTTCATGATCTTCCATATATCTTCCCTCTAACGGAGGGACAGGGCTCTGTATATCACACAATCTTCCTGAAATTCTTAACTATCATACAGACTCCTATTTCATGAAGGACACAGTATCATGGCCAGTGCTGAAGTAAGATTCAACTGCCAGTCTGGTTGCCATTTGTCTGGCAGTTTGGTTGCATCTTTTCTTTCGCCTTAGACAGCAAAATGTCATGCCTGAAAAAATGTTTTGCAGGCAGCAATATATACATCTGTTGATCACATAGAGAAGCTGAAGGTTCAGAGCTATATACTAGGTGACTAAGAAGCTGGAGCTACCATCATGAGAAGCCGAGATGGGGTGCTGCTAATTAATCAGAAGCTTCATCTAAGTAATAATAGCAACCAACCTGCATATGTGCTATGTGGGCAGTATGTGTTTACTTTATATACAAGACAGTATGTCAGGAACACAATTCCACCAGAAGTCTAAGTCAGGCTATTATTTCAGCAGTAGTAGATCCAAGGAAAGATAAAAACAGTTCCCCGCACGAAGCAGCCACGCACCAAAGTTATCAGATGACGGTGCTAAGATCTAGAAAAATTCAGATATGAATCACTTTAAAGGATATTGATTGTTAGGGAAACATCTTAAATTATATTTAAGAATTTCTCATATCAATTATTTTCTATATGTATTTCCCTTTCCTGGCTGGAACATCTGAATATATCTTGAAAATGATTTATTTTTTAATGTTGTTCATATTTGATGTCTAAATTTTTACAAATCTATTTTCTTTATTGTTGCTATTTGAAATATTTTGCCTTAAAAGACTGATGAAATATACTGTTGTCTGGCACACCTCTTTTGAGACCTCAGCTATGTAGTGCCATTTTAATACAAAGAAGGAAGGAACCATAAAGAATGGAATACAGAGAGCTATTTCAAAAGGATGACAGCGCATTGCACAGACTACTCTTATTAGACATATAGAGCAAAATAATTTTAAAATAGAAGAATTAAGGCACCTTTAAAATCAACAAATTTATTTTATTTCACTGTGAGTTTTTGTGGACAAAACTGAAGTCAGAATCTCAGACATACCATTATAATTCACAATAAGCTCACAGTGAAAGAAATCTGTTAGTATGAAAATTTCCCCTTTGCTTCTTCTTTTACGTTTTGCTTTTATTTTTGTTATTCGTGCAGATACAGACTATCACAGATAACGCAACGAGAACTGGGCATAGCAAGATTTTACTTTCTTTCAAAACTAAAAACAGCAACATGCCTTCAAGGTGACAAGGTGATTGATACTTTAAATGAACAAGTAGGTTGCCTTACTATTCAAAAACATGGTGGTGAAGTAGTGGAAAAGTTGGTATCAGCAATAAATGAACAGCTGAGCCTCCTAGGACATCTATCCCAAAAGCCAGCTGTTCTGAAGCCTTTTGGAGCTAAAAATGATGTAGTTATTTATAGATCTATGCTAGGGATATTAAATATTAACTAACCCTGAGCCCAGAAATTCAGTGACACTGACAATGAACATGGGATGGAACAGTCAATTTCTTTCTCGATATACTGCTGCCCATGTGTGAGGAAATGAGTCCAGGGTGTGCCCACACTTAAGATATCAACAACGCATACATGAGCCTACTAAAGGAAATAAGATTTCCAATTGCTCCTAGGTGACCTTCAGTAGCAAGTGACTGTGTAGTTTTTAAAATCAGCACACACCAGAATATAGCAATAAAATCAGGATAACTTCATAGACACATACCATTAAAGACCCTCATTTACACCTAATATACTTCTGACTTCTTTTTTATGGCAAAAACACATTGATTAGATTATTAATTCTACCACCATTCCGGGTGTTTGATGAGACTGTTTGCTCTACCACAAGAGCAGTACTAGTGCAATGCTCTTGCCAGGCATACCATCAACATGGTTCAGTGTCACAAGTGAATTTAAACACCAGTTTAAACTCTCACAACAATTTGTTCTACCTGGGAAATGCTGAAAAGGGTTGCCAGAAGTCAGAATTGACATGACAGTACGTGGCAATTATTACTGTATTTCATAACAGCTTGGTGATTAGGGAAATGTGTTGAAAATCCTTTGGAAAACACTGCCTGATTTATTGAAAGGTTGCCAGTAACCATGTATTTCGCAGATCGAGCAATCAAACAGAAGCAGTTGTTGGCAATCTCTACAAAACAAAAATACAGTCTGCTTATATTTCCAGTGTCCCAAGACCAATACCAGGACTCCACCACCATCTGCCAAATACAATCACTGTATAGTCCTTTCAGAAAGAGGTTTCCGCTTTATATTGCAGGGGTTTTTTATAAAGCTGCTATCATTTCAGAGATGGGACAGAGAGCTTTGCAGAAAGAACCATACCTCACCCGATAATTTTGTACCAATTAAATACAGTGATATAGGCAGCCTATAAATCAAAACTACTTATCTGTACAGTTCCAGCTGCTGAAGGCGGAATTGCAAGCATTCACAACTCAGCCTTTTAATTACTAAGAAACCATTTCTCCTCTGAGAACATGTTAAAAAAAATCTCCGATCCAAATGTAACCACTGCAAACTTAAAGTTAGCTACATTTCTCCCTCTAGTAATAACGACACATATAATCCAAGTTAAGAATGTTCATTGCAAAGTTACATCTTCACTGACTTACTAAACATGTCCCCAGATCTTTTGATTTCAGAAGCATATTTTACCTTCTCATTTTGATTCTGAACGAAAAATATGGCATAGAGCTTTTTGTAATTGCTCCTCAAGCACAGTCCATGAAACGACTGTGGACAATTCGCTTCAAGTTATCAACGAAGATTCCTTCCAGCTTGCTCTATAAAGAAAGGTTTGTATTATGTCCGACTTACATTTAGGAGGAAAATCCAGCCTTTTCATAATCCTTTAACAGCCCAGAGGATTCAAAAAAAGCAAAAGCAAGAAAGGTAGCCCAAGCAGAAAAAGTACACAACCAGAACTGGACAAGCTTTGACTGTTTGTACTTAATTGAGGTACTCTTCTTATCCTCCTAAGCAAACATGGTTTGGTTAGAGTTTAACTCACCTTTACTAGGAAATAAAAACAGTTCCAAGTACTCTGCCGTGCACCTAACAAGACCAAACAGGCTATACCACCTTCTGTTCTCTTCTTGACCTCCCACTGACTTACCTAGACAGGTAAATTCCTCCTCTGCCTTCCCTCCCTCCCTCCACCCTGCTGATCACTCTCAGCCAATCAACACATCCTTCCCCAAGTTCCACATTCCAGCTGTTTTCCAAAGGAGGGGGAGGCAGGATTAAAAAGCTCTTGGCCTACTACATAAAGTTTGGCAGTTAGAAGTGAAGGGAAAAAAGGTAAACATATTCCCCTGGGTGTTTAACTGCTATAGGGAAACATTGTTTATAGCTTGCTATTCCCCAGGTAGTCTTTTTCTCCACCTCCTTTTAATATCAGCCACTAAAAACAGTGCAAAAACACCATCATACATGGCTTGGATCCAGGTTTGTATTTCAAGTACTAATGCTGTAAATTAGACTAACTTATAGTACTTCAGTGCCCTGTCTGCATGCTCTGGCATGCAAGAAAGAGTAAAATGATGGTGCTCTCTGACTTACAACTACAGCATCATTTGTAATGGAAAAATGGCAAAAAAGCCAAATATTGAAAAACAGTGAGTGTGAAACAGGATGCAATATTTCATTATTTGTAAGGCTCTTCCCTCACTAACTGGAAAAGTATTTGACTTTCCTTTCTTGCCTTTAAAAGAGCTTCTTTTGTGCTGCTTTTCTATTTGTATTAATTTATGAAAAATGCAGGTACAGGATGCTAGTGAAGAATGCAGGAGTGGATTAGGTCCTTTCGTGTCAAACATCTGATTTAGATTCTAAAGCCTTCATTTGAACAGTTTGATACCTCTCCTTTTATGAGATTATTTATTCAATGGGTCACCATAATGGCACTTATAAACCAAAGCAAAGCAAAGTGTTCTGCTTATATACTGCCCCACACTACTTCAAGTAGTCTCTGGGCGGTTTACAGTTTTTATTACAGTATGCAGGCTACACATTGCCCCTCCCCAGCAAGCCGGGTACTCATTTTACTGACCTCGGAAGGATGGAAGAATGAGTGAACCTTGAGCCTGCTACCTGGGATTGAACTCCAGGTTGTGAGCCCAGTTTTACCTGCTGTACAGGCATTTAACTACTGCACCACGGGCATTGATAATGAATATACCCCAAACTCACTTTTATTTATTTATCAGACATTAATTATACTGTACTTTTGATTACAACTGCTTTTTTCTTTGAAGCCAAAGAATTCAAGTGATGGAATGATGCAATGACTATCTTTAATAATTCCAGGCAAAAATCAAAACAAAACAATATAAGAGACAAAAACATGTGGCAGCTTAAAGACTATTATATTATATTTTAATGTAAGCTTTCATGGACACATCCACTTCTTCAGACATATAGCAGTGAATTTGAAATAACAGCTGTCAGCTTCTGAACCAGGGGGAAGGAAAAGATGAAGGCATAGCAATATTTCTGCAGGCCTTAACATTGTTTGGCAGGCTGGCTACACATTTTCAGGGTTCATAGGGTCTTATTCTCACTGAAAATTTATATCAGATGGAAGCTTTATTTGCATTTCTCATCAATCAGCCGAGTCTTGTGATGCTAGTGCTTATTCAGATGAATGGACATGCTATTTAGCATGTCATGCTAAAGAGCATTTGCTATACCTGTCGCTTGATTGGCTGGCACTGTATATCTGGAACAATAGCATTGAGTAAATTCTGAGCTTGCTTTAGAGGGGTGGGCAAGCCAAGTGCAGCCTTCCAGATGTTGTTGGACTTCAGCTCTTAGCAGTGCTAGCCAGAACAGCCAAGAGAGAAATACTAGAAATTTCAGTTCACCAGCATCTTGGAAGGCTGCATTTCTCCCACCCTGCTCTAGAGCAATGGATTTTAAAATTCCTACCCTTAGGAAAACCCTTTCTATATCAATTCATCTTCAACAGACTACTTGACAAGAGGAAGAAACAAAGCCATCCCAAGACAGAGTGCTGCTTGAGGCACAAGAACAAATGACACCCGTCCTTGTATATCAAAGGACAAAATATTGAAGGCTTTTATTATTAAATTATTCTGCATCTGAGACAGAAAATCCCCCCCCCCCAAAAAAACATGCCACTTTCTAGAAGAACTTACCAAGGGGAAAAAACACCCATAATATAATAATAATGATCAATTTGCTGCCTTTTTGTGCCATCCTGTCATCAACTGCTTAGCATAGCCCAGTGACAGTTTTGGTGGAAATCAAAGCCCCCCCCCCAAAAAAAACAAAAAAATCCAGTTGCAAGAGCACTGAGAAAGTATTTGTGGCTTAAACAGAAAGGTACAGTAATGGACAACAGACCTTTAAAATTTCAGTACTCTTATTAAAAACCAAAAGGCTCTGTGCAAGCATTTTACAGTCTTTTTCTTCTGAAATGGACTTTGTGAGATAAGAAGAATAGATGGCAGACGCACTGGGCAAATGTAGGAAAGGTACACATGGAAGATGACAGTGTCTTGGTCTCCACCTTATTCCCTGTTTTTTTGGCAAGTGATTGGTAGCCATGTGAAAGGAAGAAACATTGGGCTTTCATTCATTTCAGGTTCTTTAAAGGGTAAGCCTCATTCATTTTGGGGGGTCTTCCATCTACCAATCCCTATAGAGGTTCTTTTTGTCTCCTTCCAATTGTGTTCTGAGTTAAACTGAGAAAAAGGCACAGCCCACTCTGTTCCTACCTCCTCCTTTCTTGGCTTTGAAAAGTGTTTGCCGTAGACATTCCAGGTAGCCACATCAGTCTTTGAAAACAGGAATCAAAGAAGGTTTCTGGTTTCATGGTTACCCCAATGTTCCGCCCCTCCATCCATCCATATGCTCATTCTATGCCCATGCTTTTAGCCTCCAAAAGTTATCAAGTCAGTCTTCACTGGTGCTGAATGTAGCTGATGTGTCTTTCTAATATGGTGCTCTATCTCCAGCCCTGGTCAGTGATCTTCTCCCCTTCAGGAGGCTCAAGCAATGTGGGTGGGGTAAGGTCCCCCTGGGATGCTTTCCTCTCCATCTCCCTGCCTTTCAAAGTGGCTTCTCTACATGTCACAAAACCAGCCGGAGTTATTTTCTCCCAAGAAAGATCCACATCAAGGTCAGCATTGACCTTAGGCTTGCTTACTTAGCATGAAGCCATGACTGTGCGGACTGCCCGGTCAGGCAGGAAGCCAGTGAGTTTGCCCACCTGCCAGGTGGCCTGTAACTTCTCCACTAATAGGCAGTGGCCGCTGCCACAGCCACAATGGTAAATAATTAAAATAACTGAGCTGGTCTCAGCATCTGCATGCTGCCAGCCAAACCCCTGCCATCAGTACCATCACCACCACTGCCTCACCACTGCTTTTGCCACCCCCTTTCCTGGTCTGTTACTACCTGCTGAGGACACGGCTTGATAACTTCGCCATTCTGTTTTCAGGCGAACTGCTGCTGTCGAGTACTGCCCACTCCCACAGTAAATAAAATCTTCCTTTGCTTGGCTCAGCCCGTTCATGCTGTAACACAGTGAAACGAATACTGTGGAACAGTTAATGAGCACCAGTCTACCTCCTATTTTGCCAGGCAGCACACATTGCACAAGCAAAGGAAGAAAAACATGCCTCCTTACTGGGTTCCAACAACCCTGGCCCTTGATGCCTCCACAATTCCCATCCCTTGGTGGTCTAATTGGCTCTTAACAGCAGCCCTTGCAACTCTGTTTGGCATGTATATTGTCATTCATTATTGTAAGCCACCTTGGGTCCTTTTCCAAGGAGAAAGGCAGGGTAATAAATAAATAAATAAATAAATAAATAAATAAATAAATAAATAAATAAATAACACTTCCCCAGGAAATTTGGCAGGCATCAGGATAAGGAAAGAAACACAAGAGAAAGACCATGAAACTTTTGTGTCCCTCTATTTCATTGAGATTATAATCCTCTGTGTATTGAAGCACAGCAACATGCAGGAAAAACTGGTGTATTTGAACAACTTTAGCACGTTTGAAATCAGTGCTTTAGAAGGTTACTATATGGCACATTTGGGAACACATGGTTACTTGGTTTTTTGTTTGGAAAGCAAGGTATTTTGCTTGTGTGCAGGAAGGCCATTTATTTTGAATTGCTTTTGAAACTACTTAATTTTGTATTGTGTTGTCATAACTGAATGCCTCTGCTGGTGTAAATTATGTCTTTCCATTCATTGGTGTCCCCTCTGTGCTCCCTCTTCTTCCCCACACTGTGTATGGTGGTGGTGGTGCTGGGGACTACAGCATGAAATAGCATTTCTCTCTCCTTTTTTTTCTATCTGTCATTCTATGCTACGGCTATGCCAGATGGCAAGAAATAAAAGTATGTGCATTTTAAAATGACACCACAGCAGTAGCAGGAGCTTCTGATTAGACATGTGAAGGGTTGTGTTTTTAAATGAAAGATTATTTATGGAACCAAATAATTTCAACTTAAAATACAAACCCAATTGTGCTGAAGTTGTGATAAAGCTCCATGTAGCAGTTGTACACTCTTACAATTATTTTATCAGAATATGCTTGAAATTCTGTTGTTTGGTGTAGTAAACTGGAACTAAAGTAGTCCCATTTAATTAATGGGACTTTTGTGATGCTGACTCACCAAATCACTGATTCAATAGTTTTACTCTAATTGTGACTTATTGTATTAAGCAACAGGATTTCACCCCATGAGTCTCAAGTACATATATGGTATCTGAAACAGAGGATTCCTGTTGCCCTTCTACCTTGCCTGTGGAATCCCAGGCACAACTGATTGGATAGAATTATAATACTGGATTAGAAAATTGACTTTTTGTCTACTTCAATGAGGTTTTTAAGGTATAGGAGGATCCACCTGTAATTCCATCCTAAAAAGTTTCCCACATATCCCACATTTTCTCCTTTTGTTTTCTAGTCACTCTTTTGCTCCATTCATCTCCTGCCCACAAAACAGCATTATAGACAAATAGCACTAAAATAGTAGCACAGTTGGTACAATCCACTTCTAGTGATCCCACCACATTCACAGCCAGATTGCTGACTAGGGCAGGTTACAGAGATCACATTACACCCCTATTAAAGCAGCTCCACTGGCTGCCAATCAGCTATCAGGCACAATTCAATTTGCTGACCTTGACCTACAAAGCACTGTACAACCTGGGCCCTAGCTACCTTAAAAATCGAATCTCACAGTATGAACCAGCTTGGGTGTTAAGGTCATCAGGAGAGGACCTGCTCTCCATCCCACCACCCTCACAGGCATGTCTCGTGGGAACACATTAAAGGGCCTTCTTGGCTGCTGCACCCAGATTCTGGAACTCCCTCCCACTAGAATCCAGGACTGTCTGACCTTTCTCTTCAGGCAAGCTTTCCCTGAATGATGGACTACCTATTATGTGACTTTTATATGAATCTCTCATACATGAACACATAAGACTTTTTGTTTATACAGTTTATGATTGCATTGACACTATGTTCTCAATGTTAGTTTCTCTCACTCATAACTTTGCATGGAATTTTACTATCCTTTTAACTGCTCACGTTCTCTGGTAGCTTTAATGTAATGTTGTCTTTTGATGCTTGGGTGCTGTAGTTCTCAATACTTGAATATGTCTTAATTGTACTGGACTGTGTATTATACCTCATTACTGTAAGCCGCCTTGGGGCCTTTTCAAGGAGAAAGGCATGGTAAAAATACACTAAAATAAATAAATAAATTTGGTGGGGTCACAAGACAAGGCCTTCTCTATTGCTGCTCCCAGACTTTGGAACTCTCTCCCATAGAAGGCCAAGTAGACCCCATATCTGCTGACCTTCCACAAGCAGGTGAAAACCTTTCTCTTCAGACAAGCTTTTTCTTAATGACTGACTGAGGGTTTTATTTATGAATTGTATTTTTCTCCTTTGAATGTGTTTTGGTATTGCTTCTGTTTACCTATTTTTAATGTGGTATTTGTTTGACACTAGTATTTTATATTCTTTATGTCATATTGTGGAACCGATTATTATTTTTCTCTGTATTTTGTTGTATGCTATTCCTTGTTAACTGCCCTGAGTTCCCGTCTGGGAAAATCTAGCAGTATATAAATATAAAAATAAACAAACAAATAAATAAATATTTACTGTTAGCTTTGTGCACTGTCTTTTAATGAAGTAAGCTGCCTTGGGTCCTTATTTAAGTAGAAAGGTGGGGTAAAAATATTGTTAATGAAATACGTAAACAGTAGTAGCAGAAGCCAGATATTCTTTTTCCTTAATTCTATTTATATTCTTCCTGATTTAGTAGGAACACTATTCTGGGTTTATTTGATAGTACCAAATAGACCTAAGCCCCCCACCTCATTACGAACAATGAATTAAAAGTAATTTCCCAAACCACAGAATCAAATGCACAAATCAAATAATACAAAATGATGGTGATAATGCTCATGTTATACAGCGGCAAAGCTACACTAATTGGTGGGGGGGGGGGGCAAAAGCTACCCTTAAAACTAGTTTTAAGTTGTCTTTTAAAACTCTGGAGGAAAAAGACTTGTTGAATCTCAAGTGGGAGGCCAACATGTGTCCTGTCTTAAGAGCTGAAAAGCAATGACTTAATGAAACAAGGCGGTTCTTTCAAGTTCTCAATTTGAAACTGTGGAGAAAACAAGCTGTCCATAATTTCAAGTGGAAGCATTCCTTTCTTTTGCTTTCTCAGACACTGCAGAGCACTAGCGAACACCACCTTAATTTGGCATGTTGTTGTTCTGCATATTTTTTTGGTGACGCCTCCAGAAGAACCTGTACCTTTGACTACAATGTGCTCCTACTTAATTAGATCCTTCTAGGATGTGGCTTGGAATATTTTAGTTTATCAGTGATTTTTTTGTCCTTAATGACTTAGTGAGAAGGAGATTTGACTTGGCAGATTCTTTGTATCATGTTTCTTTTTTAGTAAAACACAAATGAATCAAACTTCTCCCAGTGCTTTAGTAACATTTGCCACAAATCAACTGCTTACAACCTTTCAATTTCAGCAGAAGCCTAAATTCTTAGTTATCCCAGATGCTAAACAGTTATTACCATTATTCAGTAGAAATAAGGAAAATTTTCAGAAGCACAATACCATTTTTAAAAATATAGTAACTTCTTTAAAATTTGTAAAAGATCTACACGTTTATTGAATTTAACAGAAGAGTGATAAACATGATGGTAGAGTCAAGAAAAGTGGCACTATGATTTATAAAATTCTCACTTCCAGACTTTTCCTATTAAACTGCATTCCCCCGTCTGTTTTTAAAATGAGGTCTCCATAGAAAGTCCAAACCGATATGGAAAATTCTAGAAAAAGGCAACCATATTTGTTCTGACTCATTTTTTTTTTTACTTCCATGGCTTATCCTTTAATGTGTGCTACATGCAGACAAGCCAGTTCAGACTCATGATGACCCTATAGTGTTTCCAAGGCATGTGAGATATTTAAGGGGTGGCTTTACCACTGCTGCAGTTCTGGAAATTCAACATTTAGCCCAAATGATTTTTGGACTCTGAAATGCTCAGTCTGATACATAGTCCAGAAGCTGAAAGCTTGCCTTTCTGATGATATTTTAGTGGTCTAGTCAAAGCATTTGCCAAACCTGATTTTTAAAACTACGTGCCATCTATAAAGTTAATGTTTAATGTTTGTTGAGGTTTAACGAGATGTAACTTTCTTTTTCTGTCCAGTACTTCCTTATATAAATAAGGAACACCTCCTGATCATAATCCACTGTAATTATATTTGTGCCAAATCAAGAAGAAAGCATCTGTTCTTATTAGTCACAGAAGTGGGTGCCTTCTTATTTTATGAATTTTAGGACTATTTAACGAGTACTCAGGAACATGCATCTTTCCTTTTTATAACCAACTGGTCTTGATAATGAACTACACTTCTTTCAAAACATGGAAAATTAATATTTTAGATTACAATTTCCAGAACCAAGACATTGTCTAGAATATTTATGGAAATGCAACCCAAAAAACTTTATTTTTCTGAATTTTGCTTTAAAGCCATAGCAATCTGTATGATTTTCTCAGAACTTCAGTTGTATTACAAACTCACTTTAATACAACTGCTAATGTTGAAGTGACAAATCGTAACCCTAATTTGTAATGAAAACATTTTTACAAACAGCTTATTAATGAATGTTAATCCGGTATACACTGTACCTGTTGTTGTTTTTATAAGCAGTTGCAGATCCCTGAACTGCCTCTCTCCTTTCCACATTGCCAACATTCTAAGCTGGCACAAAAATGCTCAACATTCCATTTTTCAAATTATTAACTAAAAAGGTTCTTCATTAGGTAAGAAAGCCAATGATTACTCCAGCTCAATCAGTATAGCACAACATGAAATAGGTTTCTGCAATTTGTCATATACACGGTTATCTTGAAATAAGTCTTACTGAGTGAGGGTTTTTAGTGAGCAGACAGGCTCCAGCAGAAATTGAGCACTGTAATATGTCTTGAACAACATACTCTTGAACCTCTTAAAAGAATTATTAACAATTACATTTTTTCTCATCCTACCCATTACATTATGATTATACTTTCAGTTTGTAATCCGAGCAACCAAGCAGTTATTTGAGACTGCAGTTTTCAAAAAAGGTGCTTGAAATTAGAGCACAACCTCCATGGAACCAATCATTCTATTAAAACTGAAACACAGAAGTTGATGCACAAATAAAATAAAATTAGAGTATTCACAACTATTTAATCCTTTACAAACAACACACTCCATTTTCTTTCCCCATTTCCGTGTACGGCCTTTCTTCCCTGTTTAGTTTTGCTTTAAGATTTGTTTGGCTTGCTCAAGTTCAGCTATTTAGAAATATCCAGACTTATCTCTATACTCCTGGAATTCCAACATTTAGTTAACTGTACATCCAAATCTTTGCAACTACAAGTCTGCTTTGGTTAATCTCAATGGTGTCAAATGCCCTGGAATTCCTATAGTTTGGTTGTATATTTAAGTAGAGTTGAATTCCATTGTTACTGAATTGCTCTGTGTTTCTGCTTTTACTATTTGCATGTTTTCCAAATAATGTTTAAATTCTATGTACTGTATGTTCTGTCTTGGGGGCCAGGGGACAGAAACAGTAGTAAGAAAAATCAATTTACTTTTTCATTGTCACTAATTACTGTCCCAAACTTATCCAGAAAACTGAATTTATGGTCCTCGTTTTCTGCAACTGAAATTCAAGCCTGTATGACAAGTTCATGTTCCTACTTACCTCTGCATCCATTTATTTTCCATTTCCTTATTGTCTCTCCTATGTCATTTAAATAGAAAGGGGGAATAAAATCTGTTCACCTTTTTCTCTGAAAGGTGGTAAGCAAAAGGTGTATTGGAGCTTCAAAGTAAATGCATTCATAAAAAGTCAACTGAGAGAGTTGTGGCCTGACAAATCACGTTTGAGCACAACTACATCTTCTAGACCAGTAGCCAGCCACCAGAGGTTTGAGTGCCACACAGACCAGGAGAATCTTGGACAAATGCTGTACAAAGTGCCTTCAAACCTTCTGAATAAATGAATGTTTGTGACCTGGCTGCAGCTACCTCTTAATGACTTTTAAGTTTCATGATGGAGGCTATAAGGAACAGACACAATTTTATTACAAAACAGTGCATTCAATGTAATCTCTATTAAACACCGTGCATGTGGTCTCTTGCTTCAGAAAGTAAATGTCTCACTGGATCAAACTATGGTTTGCTCCAGCATCTCCACAAAAACAAAAAATAAAACAAATGGTGTGTGTGCTCCAGAGACATGACATTGGCTCATGGCTTATCTTTGGTATAACCTTGGCATAACGGCAGACAGGAATATATAATATTTATATAATATAAATATAATACAGTATTTACATTTATCACAAATGAACTTTTTGTTCCAGCCAAATCATACATACACATGGACACCCTTCCATACATACCATCCATCATAAGAAGTCTACTTCAGATTCTCTTAGTGTGCTGTAACCACAAGCTAGCTGAATCCTTTTAAGATGTACATATTCCCATGAAATTTCGCTTGCCAGACTTACTCCACTTTGGGTTTTAAGAAAGCGATCCATGCCCTTGGGGGGGGGGGGATGTTGCAGGCTGTAACTTTATTTAGCTACAACTTTAGGAATGGAGTGGCTTTACTCATTTTCTATACAGTACTTGATTTTAATCTCTGGCTTTTGTTTCGTGCTGTGTACTTTTTAAATGTTTATTTGCACTGATATAAACCACCCAGAGTGGCTCTGTTGCCAGATGGGTGGTATATAAATCCAATAAACTGACATTTTAGTCAAAGTGTGAGGAACAGTTTTCAATATGATTTGCAAAACTTCCTGTTGATTAAGTTCAAAATATCAGTATTTAAAAATGGAAAGCAGAAGTACAATAAAACACAATGTTAAACGTACATGCCCAAATCCCTTTTATTGCTGGTATAGTTCTTTAAAACTTTTAGAGCATATGCTCAATGAAACGCTTTACTAGGATAAAGTGGAAAGATTCAGTACTAGAAAATATTCAATACCAGGAATTCTTATAAAGTCATTACATATTGTATAGTTTCTGTAACATTAAATTCCTTGGCAAGAGATGGAAATTGTAAACTCCGATAGACACACTTTAAAGTGATGTTATTTGAGACATCCTTCATATCACAGAGTGTGCAAAAGGCCACATGCTTAATACATTAACTAACTTCCTATATCTGGAGCTTACTGCTGGTGATACTTGCCATATCTAAAAGTCTCACAAGAGAACATGTACATTGAACTCAATCAAGTAACATTACAGTAAGCATTCAATCATAATTTAGGTATGCAGTCTTTCTAATTAAATGTCCAAAAACAGAGTTGGTATTATGGCAATTAACAGAGAGAAGATGGCAGGTATACAAAAACAGTGCTGGAATGAAGAGAATAAAGAATATATTCAGTTGTTACATGAGCAAAAAGGAAATTTACTAAAAAGGGTATACTTTATTACAATGCTCAAATAAAAGTTACACTTCCATTGGACTAATATTTGGATCCGTGTGGTTACATGATTTTAAATGTTCTAGGCATCCATCCCACTACAACACTGAATGTGTTCAGAAAATATTAGTTTCAATTAACACTTCCCAAAATATTATTGCCTATCACCTAAAGTTGTAGGCTTCAATTCAAGATAATCTTTCACATCGAAGATGGGGCCTTTGGGCACTGACATTTTTGTAGTAAAAGCATGCGGTCACTAGCATTTAATAAAACAAATGTGCAAAAGTCTTTTATGGAAAAAAATCCAAGGGATATTGAACTTTTTGTTGGCACCATATTTATTTTTATATATTCATTCTTGACAGTGAACTTCAGATTTTCTGGCATACTTGAATTTTCTGCACAAAACAGTTCTCAAGGTAATGGGGGAGTCTCTTCAAATTCTGGCAGATGGGTATGCTCAAGTATCTGTTTCAAGAAGGTTCTTCTACAGAATTAGGAGTTTAATGAATGGTAACATATTTTCTGCAAAGCAAGCCTCAAATGGGTAGCTCTAAAATCTACCAAAAAACCCACAACCCCCACACAGACAAAACTGAGGAGGAAAACACAAAGATATGTTAAAGTTGGCAAAGAATAAAGAAACCTGAGGTGTTTTCCCTCCCCTTTCTTATAGTATGAGACACAGGATAAGCAAATGTGGATAGTTTAGGATGAGATTCTTTCATATAATGTACGATTATGGAACTCCAGTATCAATAAGTATAGTAACAGCTACTTGGCAAAAAAAAAGGAGGCTTATTCATGGTTGTTAAGCAAGAAAGCCAGATGAAATTCCCATGTTCAAAACTGGTGTCCCTCAGATAATCAGAGCCTGGGGATCAATAGAAAATAAACAACACCTTGACACCTAAAATATGAGCTTTCTGATTCTGTCAAAAGCAAGTGGGATGCAACAGAATGCCAAATTAAATGGACCTTGGTCTGGTTGAACAACAGAGCTCTTACAATTCCATACATTATTTCCCCACTGAAATGCAACTGATGTGTGTTACATTACTTCAACCATAGTTTCAAGAAAATCAACATTATGTTCATTTGAAAGCATTTTATCTCAAATACCTATTAACACAATTAAAACATAAATACATAATACTGATAGGAAAAAAGACATTTTGTGTTCACATTTCTGCTTTTAAGGTGTGTTACAGAATATACAAGGGTGACTCAGAATACATCAAATTTCTCCTGAAAAAAATCTCATAGCAAAAATGAAAAAGTGTAGCATATGATACACTCCCAAAATCAAGCACACTTAATAGAAGCTATACAAAATAAATAATTTCCTATAGCACCTTTGTCCAAGCAGCATAAAAATAGTCACCAACCACCTTATGAAATTTAAAGATTTTTCAAACAGGCAAACTTAGGCTAAAATTATCCTCTGTCAACATTTTGAGACAACCAGTGCACAAATATGGTACATTAATGTAGTCTGACCAAATGAACCATAAGACTTAAACAATTATTAATACTGTAATTCATTTAACACTTGTGAGTTCATTTCAGGCCACAGTTTCACGTCCTCTCTTCAACACATTCATTTGGTGGGCCTACTGATTGTAATGAGAATGAATTCCAAGAAAAGCTGTTTAGACATATCATTTTCAATCAAAAATTTAATACAGCCCTAGAATCAAGTACTTTGTATAAAGTGTGCCAGGTGTTTTTAATCCACCCTTCTACAAACGTAGAATTATTAATAGCTGCTAAAAGCTAGTGGAACAAGCTAAAACCAAAGGAAAGCATCCTCAGTAGTATTATAGTGCAACCTTATACATGCCTACTCAGTAGTAGGCACTTATTCCCAGGAAAACACATAGGATTCCAAAGACACACTCCTTGAATCTTGAGAGAACATTTGCGCTATTATTACTTACAAAAACTCTGACATTTCATGGGGACTACCCTGAACTTATATTAAGTTCAAGTGAAGGCTTAAACACATCAATATAATTGAAATTCTTTCCAATCTCTGCCCCCTTGGTAAAAAAAAGGGGGGCATGTAACTATGCAATCTTTAAAATGCCTTCCTACCTAGTTTCTTTAATTAAAGGCTTTTGGAGATGTTTCACAGAAGTCTTAATATCTTCTGCATTTAAGGGCCCCACACCAATTATGATGTCATTGTGATTTAGGCTACAATCCTATGCACCTTCCCGGAAGGAAACTCAATTGGACACAATGGAGGTTTACCTCTGAGTAGATATGTATATGAAAGCACTGCTTAAATCCCTGTGATATTAATGGGAATTAATTTAATCGTCATTAACATTTGTCCTTTCTGTGTAATGTGCAGTTAATTTTAGTTGGATTGAAACAAATCAACCTCAACTGCTAGTTGTGGTTGTCTCTGATGAAGAAGAGCTTAATAATTTTATAGTACCTTCCCTTCAAAACATTCAAACTGAAATTAAGCAGAAACACAATAAAGTGGCTCAAATATGTATCAAACTTACATTTAAAAGGTGTTGACTAGACACACTGTTACACACCTTTGCAGTCTAAAGATAACCTGAAAATAAGTAGCTGCCAACACAGCAGAATACAAGCTATAGCAGTATCCTAAGTGCATTCAGTGTTAATCTCATTCCAACCTCACACTATCAAATATTATATGTGCTAATTAGATACAAATTATTGTATCTACTACAATTTAAATTTCCACTCAGTGTCTCTTATGGAACAGCTGCATACTATGTTGGAACTTACAACTATGGCTCCTTCTAACAAAACTATACTCTTTGTGCCAGCTCAATGCTGTCCATATGCCATGTTTTATTCACACTAGTGATTTTATCCCATTCTCTCCATTTATTTTCCTGTTTCCTTTTGTGTGAATGATGAATTCTGCCTAGCTTGCAAGCCTGGTGAATTGCAACTACAGAAAAATCAAAAGTATTTACTCTGTGTCTACGTCAATGCTGTTTTCTGATCTTTTAATCATGATGCATGTCATCTAAGCCTTCAGTACTCAAAGGCATTTTAAATCAACTATAGCACCTTCTTTCAAATCATGCACCCTTATTTTTAAAAAGAAAGAAAGTTCTTCTAATCTGATTTAATATAGCCCCAAATATAAACTCTGCTTTTCTGCCATTAATCAAGTTCCTTGGATTCAATTTTTAAAGGTCTACATGTAAACTGTACTATTTAATTTTTTTCTTTATAAGTATCTTTTCTAAGAAAAAAGATCCAAATGGTCCAAATTCTTGAGCCTGCTATAATCAAATACTTGATACAATGCCAACACAAAAACAGCTTAAGACCCAGATCCAAAACAGTCTAATGGTCTCCATAGAAAATAGCTTTTATATATATTAGTGAGAAACTACTCACATAAGAGCCTGAACAGCTAAAGCTGAAGCAACCTACATCCTGTGAAGTAGTAAGCAAGATCAGGGTCCTAATGAACCAGATATTTGTAGCTAAGGAGTTATCTATTTATCGTACTATATCCATAAAGAGTTCAACTCAGGAACTTTACTCAGCAGAAGCACCAATGCCAATTGGCACCACACCACAAAATCAAGACCCCTCCAACCCCAAAGCACTTACATATTTAAGGATATATTTTTTCCCTGGAACTGCATCTTTTTCAATGGAAGTCAAACAGCAGTTACCAGGGCACTGCCATGTTTAGAAGATGAAGGTGAGGACACTTATTTATACTAGGCATCCATTACAATTTCAGTAATTTGGAAGGGTGTGCTATCAATACACATCAGCATCCAAGCAGCTGACAACTGATTAAAATGCAATGAATCAGTACTAATGTATTAATTATAGCAATGTATAGTTCCTCTTATCTGTTCATGTCTACGAAATTTGAAGATATGATAAAACTAAGGGCTTTTACGATGACAACCTTACTTTCACACACATTACACTTTAAAACAATGATTCGCTTTGGGATTACTGAATTCAAGAGGCAACTGGGTGGCTGATCCACTTTTGTTATATAAGTAAACATAAACTTTTTGCAAGAAGGCTGAAATGCAAGCAATCTTCCAAATTAGAATGGAGGCCACTATAATTATTTACTAGACTCTATAATCAGGAACTCAGGAACTGAGCTGTGATTTTTATTCCATCAGTGATTCTTAAGGCCTATACAAAAGCCTAGCTACAGTAATGTCTGTATATTCAATTGTGTCCAAGGAATTTCTGTATCAGCTGCTCAAGAATCTTCCAACAGCCAATAGAGCAGATGGCATCAACAATTTTACTTCTTAAACATGCAAAAGATGACTCCAAACTAGCTGGAAAATATGGCACAACTGCATACACTCTTGTAAAGGCTGCACACCAACTACAGCAAACCTTTCTATATCAGCCATAATTATGTTTAGGGCATTCAGATCCTGAATGGATTTCTTATGATTACATATAGCTTATCTGAGGACTCAAGAGGCTTGTTCTAGATCTGTGAGGTAGTAGGTATGCCAAACCTCACAAAAAATTCAGACTTCTCCAAAGTTGGTATGTCCCGTCTCCTTGGCATGTTCTCTGGCTTCTGCTTGCCCTGTTAATCCTTTCTGACACACGACACATCTCAAGGTAAACCGGTTCACATCAGTAAACTGTCTCTTTCTTCTGGCTTCATCTGCTAACTCCAAAGCCTGTGCAAGGACAACATCATCAGATGTTGAAAATACTGTTTGGGGAGGAATGTCTGAGTTTGGAATTTTATGCTCAAGTGGATCATAGTGAATACCATCGTAAATTAAAAGCACCCGTTTAGCATAGCCAGCATCTTCCCCAAAACGATCAATTCTAACCGTCTGTGTGTCCACTACACATATTTCACATTGATAAAATTTAGACAAGATAGACACCTCAATTGCACCTCCCCATGTATCTTCTCTTCTGATCCATTCACAGTAATCTTGATTAGTTTTCCCTAGTACTGCCTCACTATAAGATTCTGGATCACTTGCTACAATCTGGGCTATGAGATTCCTCATTTCTGGGGCACATCCTGGGTCATAAACCCCACCTTCTACTACATAGTAAATGCTGGTAAAGAGACATGAGTTATCTGCTGGAACAACCTTCCGGGCAAGCACAGGGAGAGCTTCCCTGAATGAATTAGGAGCAGTCCGTTTTGTAACTATAGATGACTCAGTCTTAGGGTTGGTTGCATCTTCTTCCACTATTAGGGTATCACCTGTTAAGAAGAACAGAACAAAGAGATAAAGATTGGCTTATTATCAATTACGAATATAAATCAAAAGTATATTTGAAATTTAATCTCAACCATGAGCTCGTATCTCTTCTCTCTCCTAAAATGCACCTAAGTTGCAATTAGTGAGATGGATAGAGAAATTTGAGCCTTCAGATACAAGCACAACCAAGTTTCTCATGGAAACAGAGATGAAATTTAGATTTGACTATTCATTTAAGCCAGTGGTAGGTAAAAACCAAAGACAACGTGAAACCTGGATTATTTCTAGGTGCTCCTGAAATAATCCAAATTCGAAAGATAATTTCTGCATGTTTTCTTCTGAAGCCAATATACATGTTCATAATAGGGGTCACATCACTTTTAGTTTTAGAAAACATCACAATTCAATAACTGAGTTCCAATTCATTAAATAACAATAACATTTTCCTGATTTTTTAAAAAAACAGCCAAAGATCACATTCTTCACTACATTAAAAACTTCAGTTCACTAAGAGTACAGAGAGGGAACACAATCTAAACAATCATCCTATGATGCAAGGACAAGTTGAGTGATTTACACAAATAGATAATGAAACTCTGAAACATTCTTAATGGGTGGTAACAAACATTTAAGTGTTTTCAACAATCACAGGATTTCAAAACCTATGTGTCACTGCTTTAACACTTCCTGTTTTGAATAAGGAAAACATAGGTTCAATGTTCTAGGGGTGCTTGCAGTGCTTCATAAAACATATGGTATACAGTATTTCAAGAAATATTGCCAATTATATTTTTAGAACTTACTGGGAATGGGGAATATGTTACTGGGCTCAAAGTTTTGTTAACACCACTGAGAGAAAAGTGATACTCAGCATTGTGAATCATTAGAAGCCACAGTGAATGATTAGAAGCCATATTCGAAATTCAATTATCTATTTCCCGGGAGAAGCAGGACAGAAGAGCCATCTTTCATCTACTTACTTGCTCAGCCACCTTCTGGTGATTTCTCTGCATTTATATAAGTTTTGTTTTCATTTCCCATATACTGTAGTCTCCTTAATCTAACTACTTTGACTGATCTCTGTACAATATGAAAATCATATCCTATAGGAAAATGTCTACATTTTGGTACACTTTATACAGACTTAGTTGTTTTTCACTTTGGGTTTGCCCTGAGGAGGAAAGCAATTTATCGTTTAAAAATAAAGAGCAGGAAATAACAAGTGCATTCAGCAGAAAGAAAAACATCAAGCATATTTTCTCTCATCTCCAGAGTGGCTTCCTTATTTGTCCTTTTAAGAAATGCTGCTCTAAAATAGAACAAACAGGTAGATCAGGATCTACTAGTACATATCTGGGTAATTTGCAATGCATTGACAAGGGCTGTCAGCCTCCAAGTAGTTAACACTGTGTTGTGTCATTGTAGTCGTGACCAACTCTTCATGACTCCATTTCCATGGAGTTTTCTTGGCAGGAATACTGGAGTGGTTTGCCACTTCCTACTCCAGGCACCGACAACACCTGGTATTCCCTGGTGGTCTCCCATCCAAGTACTAACCAGGGCCGACCCTGCTTAGCTTCTGAAATCAGGCAAGAACGGATGTGCTTAGGGCATCTAGACACTATCAATTAACAAATGCTTTTTACTAACTAAATTAGTCAAATGGAATATGTGTGATTATCAGCAGCTTTTTGGTACAAAGGGCAGCATGTTTGGGTCAGATTTCAGACTGAGAACAAGATTTTGGTGATTACTTATAAAGCCGTTCACGATTTGGGACCCATTACTTGTTGAGAGTGTCTAACCCTCCGGCCGCCCCCCCCAATACATCAACCTGCACCACCAGATCCTCCAAATCAATGCTCATCTGGGTTATCACACTAAGGTACGCTAGGAAATTTTCTGCCAGAAGCCAGGCCTTTTCAGTTGCGGCATCTGTCCTTTGGAATTGGCTCTTGGTTGAGCTCAGCCTGACCCCCACCCAACTAAACGTTCAGAAGGCTGCTCAAGACACTGCTTTTTAAGGAGGTGAGATTCTTTACATGAATCTCCCTTTGTTCTTCCACCCTATTGTGTGTGAATGCTGTGCCACCTTTGCCTCTCATTGTTTCAGCTAATTTCATATGTTTTATTTATTTGCTACAATTGTGTTACTGCTTTTGTTTTCTTATCCTGTTCATTGATTGCGAACCACCCAGAATACTGATTTGCACTTTTGGGACAGAATATTCTATTTTATACACATACACAGTATGTGTCTGGGTGTGTGTAAAATATTATAATGCAGTATATTTTTATGTAGTATATTATTTGCATGGAACTTTACTCCCCTTAGCTGCTCATGTTCTCGTGTAGCTTTACCAGAGTGGTCTCTGTTGCTAGATGGTGTGGTATAGAACTCAAATAAATAAATAGCCTAAAATTCAGAATTTATGCACTGTCATGGTAGGTGTAGTTTTTAACTATCTAATAGAGGCCTGCCCAAAGTCCAGCCCGGGGGCCAAATCTGGCCCGTCAGGCCATTCTGAGTGGCCCGCGGCTGGCTGGCCTGCCCCTCCCTCCCCCCATGTTTTTTTTTAAAGTGGGTGGGGCTTGCAGTGGGGTGGCAGGGTTGGGGAGCAACCGCCACCTGACACATTCTCAGCCACCACATCTGGCCCTCCTTACAAAAAGTTTGGGCACCCCTGATCTAATAGGTACTGGAGTCACAGAGAAACGGGTGGTCTCTCCTTCTAACAGAAGGAAAGGAAGAAAGCACTTAAAGCACCATGTTGAATTTTTTTTCTCCTCATATATTTTGTTAGACTATCTTGGACTAATCCAATACCCAGAGCACAATATGAGCCATAAAGTGAAGTTACACATACTGTATATAGTTTATTAATATCTTGTCTTTATATACTGCCCAATTAGAGAACACACTATCCAGGCAGTATATAAATTAAACAAAGACATAAGTTGCGTGTGTAGATGTAGCTTCCTTCCTTCCCTCTCTCTTTCTCCCTGTGTATAATATGTACACATATAACAAAAAAAATGAGTTCAAAGAAAATTCCGGAGATAGGGAAATTTGCTTAACAGAATCCCCTATGGGGCGAATCTGTACAACATAAAAATGGTCGCAATTAGGGATTACTCCATTTTCAATGCATTCCTATGGGATACACACACACACACACACACACACACACACACACACACACACACACAGAGAGAGAGAGAGAGAGAGCAAGGCAGGGCAGTGCGTATTCCCTGCTTAGGCGGTATATAAATTAAACAAGTAAACAAACAAGCCACCTCGGGGCCTGCTAGGAGAAGGTGAAGCCGTCTCTCTCCCCTAGGCCGCCCTTGTCCCTGACCGGCCGGTGTTCAAACCCTCCGTCGCCCAGGAAGGTCTCGGCTCCTTCGAGAAGGCTCCCTTCCTTACCCGAGTGAATGCCCAGCTCGCAGAGACGCTGCTCCCCGTCGCTGAGGTCGACCCCGCGCGGGGGGAAGCCGAGCAGCAGGCGCTGGGCCTGGACGGGCACCCCGGTGAGAGCGGCGATCACCGCCTGGAGCTCGCACAGCCTGGAATGGGCCGCCAGGCCCGGCAGCGGGAAGGAGCCGCTCCGCGCTTTGCAACGCAGCCGCAGCATCTTGGCCCACCGAGGCTTCTCCCGCCGCCGGCGGCGGCGGCGGCGGCGGCGGCGGCGGGACGGGGAGTCGACGCCTCCCTCCCCCCTCCCCCGCCTGCAGGGAAATGGCCGCGGTTACCTGCGGCCCGGCAACCCTCGCGCAACCCGGCCCTCGGGCTCCCTATTGGTCGGTTGCCCCCTCACGTCTACGTGCTCTATAGAAAAACAGCCAATGAGACCCACGGCTGAGTCCACAAAAGGTGGATCAGAGGAAAAACATCCGATTTGCCAAGACCAGGCTTCTTCCAATGCGCTTGCGCGGGAATGGGTCGTCTGTGCCGTGCGCGGTGACGTGTGGCTTGCACGGCCCCTGCCCTCCGCTTCTTCGTTTGGCTTTGTTATTATGCGGCGTCCAATCTATTCCCACGTAGGGGACCTTATGAATTAATGACGGGCAAAAGACCCGATCGTTAACATTGCTGCTAACGTTTTGCAAACTAAAAACTGGAATCGCTTGAGTCAAATCATCTCATGTTCGGTCTTCCTCGTTTTCTACGACTTTTCATATTTCTCTTCTTTGTTTCTTCCCTGGGAGCTGCCAACATCTGTCCAAAGTCTGATAGCTTCACTTCAGTCACGTTGACAATGACAATTCAGGCTTGTTTTGATCTGAGATACACTTGTCATTCCGAGAGGCATAGTATCCATAAGGCTCTGCCAACATTTGAAATGAATTATTTTTGTCCCCCTTTGCAATCAGTTTACTTAATATCCGACCATAAATATAGCTCCAGCTTTTCTGCACAGCCATATACATTTGTTGAACTGCCACTCATTGAATGATTTGTGCTGTATAATACAGTCGTTTTTGCATATATTAAATATTTCCTCATCAAGGAATAATTTGCTATGCCCAAGAAGTATTTGAAAAACTCGCAGCGCTTCCTGGAGCTTAGTAGACGTGGTAAAATTTTCTACCCAAGAAAGAAAGTCGACTGTTAATGCATGCATACAATACAGTATCTGTTGTTTTCAGGCAATTGGCGGCTAAAGGCATCTCTCCACCAACGCCTGCGATCTTGAGAAATTGACTTGTCATATAAACATCATTACGACAGCCCTAGATTTAAATCTAGTCCCCAGTTCCATAACAGGCTTTCTTCCCCCTTTCCGCCTTGGTTTGCGTCAGGTGGGAAATTCATACAGTACCTCCTTAGCGTATCCGGCACTGCCTCGATAGCGCGTCCTATTTGCAATATTTGCATAGCTGAAGCCAGCCCGCCCTCCACCTGCTCTCCGTCTTGGAGGAACAGGACGGCATCATTTGAACACCGGCCGGTCAGGCTGGCCACGCGGCAGCGCCTTTTCTTAACTGGACGACCGACCGGCTCCCCTTCCTCACTCAATCCACTGGTCCAGGCGGCGGGGACGTGCTGGATTTTGGAGGTGCGTTTCTTTTGCATTTCCGTGGCAGGCAGGCAGGTCTTCCTAAGCTCGGAGGACAGCTGTGGAGTGTGGAAGCTTTAGGTGCTGCTGGACCACAGCTTGAGGGAAGTTACTTCTTTGGACTACAACTGGGTTCGAAAAAAGTAACGCTTCCGACCTCTGTACTGGGCTGACAGATGCTTTGCTGTGGGTAACAGTGCCCGTTGACATTTCTGGTTGCACAGGTGCAAGGGCTCCTGGCATGGTGGATCGGAGAATGTGAGCTCGCTATTATAATGTACTCTGGATTAAAATGGTGTTTGCCCTTAAGATTTATGAATAAGCCAGAGAGGAAAATGAGGAGGAAGCAAGCGCTAAATAAAGGATGGTGACCTTTCTATAGGATATAATTACCTGACTGTTCATTGCAAAGCTTCTAAGGGGAAGTTGAAGGGGGGCATCTTTCTTGCATTTCTCTTGTCCCTTCCCTTTTGTAAACTATACTGAGGATTTCTTCCTTGTCTTGACCTTGACTAAAAATGTCCATGTGGCTTCCATTTCTGTCTCCCCCTATCCCCCCCCTTATTTGTTGGGGGAAGAAACAGCAACGTCACAGACAGATGGCTGCTGTGCATGCAATTTCTTTCTGCCAGAGGATTTCATAACACTCCTTTTTTCCTGGAAGGTGCCGGGCCATCCAAAAGTGAGGAAGTGTGTGCCTTCTAACCATGTCTGGAGATGCAGTTCCATTCTCGGAACTGGTAAACGGTAATGGTTGCAGCCAACAAAGCAAGCCTTCACAGCTGCGCGTCTCTGAGAAGAAATGCTGTGAGTATTTTATGATTATTGTGGACTACTTATCAGGACATAACATAAATACAGAAGCTCAGATAGTCAAGTATTTCCCCCCCGCACACTCAGTTTAATAACAGTTTTCGCTGTAGGATAAAGCTAACAGTGTTGTCAAAATTAATAATATTGTCATTAAAACTCAGGCATTGAGTTAGTACTGAACAGTGGTGGATGCACTGTAGCTTATAATGCAGAATAAGATTGATTAAATGAAGACATGGGTGCAATTTTTTCCCTAGCCATAAAGCTCAAAAGTTGTTGCTTTATTTTTATTTTTATTTTACTATTGAAAAGAACAGTTCTAAGTGTGAAAAAACAAACAAATCCAGAACTGGGGTAGTGGGGTGGGGTTGGAGATGGATAGAGAAACACGTACATTTTGATGAGCTTCATGTAGGAAAGATGAAGTTAAAATGTACAAAATATGCTTTAAATCAAAGTGTTTTAAAGAATTATCATTATAAAAAGAGCCGTGTAAAGTTACTGTCATTTAGCACTATTGTGGAACACATCTGTTTCTGCGGCTCCATTTTTACTAGAATGATAACCCCTTCTGCACTCTAACAACTTGTGCAATCTTCATATATCTACCAAAGCCCTTGCTATGTGCTCTGACACACTAGCCCTTTGGGGAGGTTGTAAACTGGAAGAAGGGGGTCATACATTAATTTGCTGATAATGCAACAGCTTAAATAGCAAGATCCTTTGACCTATATTTCTCAGTGCTTTTTATTTGTTCTAAATCCCTTGAAGGGGGCTGAGGAGAGAAAATTAGTTCTAGTAGGTCAATATTGTTACTTTCATCCAACATATTTTAAAACATATATATATCACATCTGTTCTACATGATTACTCTACATTACTCTCACCCTGAAGATCCTCACACCCTGCCCAGAGAGAGGACCAAATAGGCCAGGGCTGTAAACTTCATCCCTTCAGATGTTTTGGACCGCAACTCCCAGAATTCCAAGCCTAGATTGCCAGTGACAAAGGACTGTGGGAGTTGTGGTCCAAAACATCTGGAGGGCTGGAGTTTGGACACCACTGAAATAGGCATTTACCCTTTTGTGTTTCACCATAGGTCACCTTCTCCCCCAAGAAGGGCTTTGAAGTTATTTATCTGCCCCATTGGCTTTTCTGGCCTTTTCCTCCCACCACCATCTTGCCGAGTATCTATTTTAAATTTTTATTTTCATTTCATTTTATTATTAATTGTACAGTTCATTTATTTTATATAATTTCCTCATTTTGTTTTGTTATATTGCTGTATTTGTTCCTGTTGCTTGTTTGTGTTGTCAACCGCCCGGAGTTCCTCCGGAAGATAGGAGGTATATATATATATATATATATATATAAAATTTTCCGTTGTTGATTTGGAAACATAGAAGAAGAAGAAACAGCTTGTCCTTTAATATTAGTACCTACTTTCTTTAACCTTGTCAAACTATTGGTAACTTGAGTCTGAGAAAAGAATTGATCTCCTTAGTTAAATTAGCAGGTGTTAGGATATGATGTTATTTCTAAAAGATCCAAATGAATTTTAGGTGATTCACCAATGAAGCATTTTCTGATTGTATGATCCCTGGCAAGGATGGATCTTGCCATATGATATGCATAAAATGCTGACAAATAAAGGCTTAAATCTGGGATCCTTTACAACAGGTAATGGCAACCTGCAACCTCTGACTGAACACCTGCAAAAGAAAAAGAAAATCCCTTCTCTGTTTACAGTAGTTGAGAATTGTGACATTCATTCTTATGGAAGCCAGGATTTCTTGGAATAGGTTCTGTCAATTTCCCAGCATTAATGCAATCGTACTATTCAATCACAGCCACAGTTGACATAAACCAAATACAAGTCTCTTTTCCCTAATTACAAAGTTTAATTTTAATGAGAAGATACAATAGTCTGTGTCTTACAGAACAACACCTAAGCTTACATCACATGCAGCTTCCTCTATGACAGCCTAGAATGAGTGTTATTAAGTTCACCATCTCTAAATGGGCTGGAGAGGAGAAGTATCTGGCTAGGTGTTTCACATCTCTCTGTACAGTGTGTTCTCAACAGAGCCTGGCCTGATTTGTGCTCTCAGGAGGGATCCTTGAGAATAACATTGTCCTCTTAACCTTGAAAAGACTGTGGCTTAATTAGGGAATATTTTTACCTTTGAGTGATATACTCCGCTGGAGCATAGAAGTCACTTGCACTTTTTTTGCTTTGCTATTTTCATAGGTAGGCACTTGGTCCACTGAGGAAGAAATAACTGTACAATATCCATGTCTTTGTGTATGGCAAATGCATATCACAGAAGGAATGGGGGTGGGGTGGGTCATATATTAATTCAGCTCCTTGCTAGCATTTTTTCCTCCAGCCTGTGAAAGTTATTTTTTTTTGTCTGTCCTTTCTTTACAGCATGGGCCTCCTATATGACCAACTCCCCTACTCTAATTGTAATGATTGGTCTTCCTGCAAGAGGCAAGACTTATGTGTCCAAGAAATTGACTCGCTACCTCAACTGGATTGGAGTGCCTACGAAAGGTGTTGCATATTTTAAAGTGTGGAATGTTGTTTTACCTTGTGGATTGAAATCCAGTTGTAAGTTGCAGCTAGAAGAGCCCCCTTGAATCAGAGGGGATTTCACGAGCCAGCTCCTTTGTACATTCCAGTGCTTCCGTGAGCCTAACACTACTGGGAACTTACTATGGGATTGCAGGCATTGGGTGAAAAATAAACCATTTGTTTCTGATGCTAGTCATAATGGACATCTTGGGGGAAAGCTTGCAACAGTTCTGTTTTTGGACGGCAGCTCAGTTTTGGACACAGCTGTTGCCATGCTGACTGGGGACTTTCTGAATATTGTAGTCCAAAAGAAGTAACATTTTCTGGGTCACTCTGTGGGTGGCTGAGAAAGGTGGTGGTTCAAACTTTAGATTAATTCTCTTCCAGTTGACTGAGTATGACAAGAAGCTATTATCCTTTGACCTTGACAAGAGATTAATAATTACTCTCCACAATTAAATTGTTACTGTGAACTGTTAGATTTCCAGAAGAGACTTTCATTGTGTGTGGTTGCTCTGCCTTGTTCCGTGGAATTTTACAGGAACTCTAGGGGATGTTGTTTTCTGCTTCTAATCCTTCAGCATTTTTTCCCAACTGCTGCTCTTTCTTTATTGTTTTTTCCATCAAAAGTAATTGAAAGAGGAAGAAGTGGAATACCTGCACAAAGTCTTCTGTCTGGTCGTTCTGGGAGGCCTTTGTGTGAAATGACCTTAATCACTATTACATAACAATAATGTCACAATGTTTCTAATTATTAAAAGCAACATTGCAGAGTTAAAAAAATAAACTCCTGTTTTGGTGCTATATTGGTAACAGAATTTAGATTTTTCGGTACCACATCAAATTGAGCCCTTTCTCGGCAATATCCTCAACATTTTTATAAGGCTGAGAATCCTTGTGAAGTCAGCAGCCCTCGCAAAGTCATCGTTCAGGGTGGCTCTGCTGCATCTCCTCAGCTGGAAAATGAAACTGTTCAGATTTTTAAAAGCTTATTTATAGTCTTGTAATGACCAGAAGTGACTTCACAGCACACAATTATTATTGCAGCTGATCAAAAGACTAACATTCAGAGGCATCCATATTGTTCAGCAATACTAGTGCTCAGGTTAGCTGCTGGATTCACTTACTCCTTTTCAATTTCACAACCCACCTCTCAAAATATGTTGGTAGGGCATGGGAGTATGGCACCCTTCCAGGTGTTGTTGGGGTGTGACTTCTTTGAGCCCTAAATGGCATAGCAAATGGTGAAAGACACTAAGGATCAAAGTTCGACAGGATTCAGTGGCCCACATGTCCCTCATCCCATGTAGTATTTCAGTGATCACTGTTAAATGTACTTGTCAGTTACAGCTCTCTTGGGCTGTAATTTATAATTCATATTCCATTTGCTTTAGAACAGTCATACTGATTTTAATAGGGCCATTGCCACATACTGTGAGTTGTATAGGTTGCAAATTGCTGCATTGATCTATGGAATTCGGTAAGATCTGAGGGCACAAACCAGGCCAAAGATGTGTTCTTGTTGCATCAACGTTAGAGAGAAGTTAAATAGGCTCTAAGCGTTCTCCCTCAGAAACCAGAAGGCTTACTATATTTAACTTTGGCTGTATTGCACCCTGTATGTGTACCCTGTGAAGTAGGGCATGATTATGCCCATTTGACAGATGGGATACTAAAGCCGAAAGAGAGTGGCATGGACAAAGAGATGCAAGGACCCCTTGACAAAAACAAGATATAAATCCAGATTCCCAATTTCACTTTAAATGCTGTATCCACGGAGCAGAAGTGAGTCTTCCTAATCTCTCAATGGCCAAGATGGATCTCTGTTTATAGAGGAAAATGAGGTTTACCAATATAAGTTACCTTGCAACAAGTGCTAAAGAATACACTGGTAAAACATGGTATGATGCCAATATTTTATTTCTAAAGTGCTAATGAAATGAAAGGAAATCAAATGTGAGTAGCTTTACTTATAATGAAGACCATAATTTAATTGTTAAGCTTTTTTTTAATTACCAAAAGATATCAAAGCAAGTTACACATTACCTCTTAGATCTCAGAGGAATTTGTAGAATGTTACCAACTGATTTTCTTAATTTGTTGTTTTTTGTTTGTTTTTTAGTGTTTAATTTAGGGGTTTATCGCCGTGAAGCAGTAAAATCATACAAGTCATATGATTTCTTCAGGCATGATAATGAGGAAGCCATGAAGATTCGGAAGTAAGTTAATTAATATTGTTTAATATTAGTATTCATTAATTAACAAGTATCTTTTAAAATAGCTGCCTAGATGCCCTAAGCACATCCAGTCTCGCCTGATCTTGGAAGCTAAGCAGGGTCGGCCCTGGCTAGTACTTGGATGGGCGACCACCAGGGAATACTAGGTGCTGTAGACGCCTGGAGTAGGAACTGGCAAACCACTCCAGTATTCCTGCCAAGAAAACTCCATGGACATGGGCTCACGAAGAGTCGGTCACGACTGTAACAACGCAACACACACATCTTTTTAAATATGCTAAAACTTCAAATATGATTAAAACTGCAATCCTATGCACTCATAGATTTATGAAAAGCCAATGTTCATAAATTGGGAACAAGGACTGGTAAGGTCTCTCAGAACCACTATTTTATTGAAATCATGGGAAATGGGTGATGCACCAGATGACTGGATGAGGGCTGTCCCTATCTTCAAAAAGGGCAAAAAGGAGGGACACAGGAACTGAAGACCAGTCAGCCTAACATCCGTCCCAAAGAAAATTCCCAGGGAAAAAGTAGTCACTATGCAAGTACCAAGCAAGCAATACAGTAAAAACTAGAACTCAATACAGGTTTGTCAAGAACATATCCTGTCAGGCTAATCTGATTTTTTGATCAGGTAACCCCCCTGACAGACAGTGGGAATGTTGCAGACCTAGTATATCTTGACTTTAGCTAAGCTTTTGACAAAAAGCCCCACTATATTCTGATTAGCAAACTAGCTAGGTTTGGGACAGATAGAACTGTCAGGTGGATACCCAACTGGCTACAGAATTGTACTCAGAAAGAGATGGCTGGCTCATGGCTAACTGGGAGGAGGTCATACGTGGAGTGCCCTAGAGCTTCGTCCTTGGCCCAGCGCCTTTCAGAATTTTTATTAATGACCTAGATAGGGGAGCGGAGGGAATGCTAATCAAATTCATAGATGACAAAAAATTGGGTGGAATAGCTAGTACCCTGGAATACAGAAACAACATTCAGAAGGATCTAGATAGGCTTTAGCACTGGGCAGAAAACAAGAGAATGAAATTCAAGATGGGGAAATACCTGGCTCAGCAATACTATGAGCGAGAAGGATCTTGGAATAATCGCAGATCACAAGCTGAAAATGAGCTAACAATGTGATGCGGTTACAAAAAAGGCCAATGGTACTTTAGGTTGCATGAATAGAAGCATAATCTCTGAATCATGTGAGGTACTACAGTAGTTCCCCTCTATTCAGCACTGGCTAGGCTTCATCTTGCATCCTGTGTCCAGTTCTGGATAGTGCACTTTAAGAAAGATGCTGAAAAACTGGAACAAGTTTAGAGGAGGGTAACAAGGATGATTAGGGGACTGGAAACCAAGTCTTATGAAGAAAGACTGAAAGAATTAGGCATATTTGTCCTTGAGAAAAGGAGACTGAGGGGATATTTGATAGCACTTTTCAAATATTTGAAGGTCTGCCATTCAGAAGAGAGGCAGGATCTCTTCTCAATCATCCCGGAGTGCAGGACACAGAACAATGGGCTCAAGTTAAGAGAACCCAGCTTTTGGCTGAATATCAGGAAAAACTTCTTAACTGTTACAGTAGTACAGCAATGGAACCAATTACCTTGGGAGGTAGTGAGTGCTCCAACAGTGGAGGCATTCAAGAGACATTTAGACAACCACCTGGCAGATACTCTAAGATTTGTATCCCTGTCTTGAGCAGGGGGGTGAATACGATGGCCTTGTAGGACCCACTCTGTGATCCTATGATTTCTTGTGAGTAAGCTACCACAATGGATGATTATTTTAGTAAACAGACTGAGGATTATACTTAGCATTTTACATAATAAATAAAGTAATATAGTCAAAATATGGAACAAATTAAAATCTACCAGCTATAGAAGGAGTAGCAGCCATCCATTTTAAAGGCCATCACAGAAGAACCCAGCTTAACTGCAAAATATTTCCACGTATATAAACAAATGTGATTTATAACCACTGGAAGCCCTGTCTGGATTTGTCTAATTCTCATTCAAATGCCCATCACTGCATTTTGTGATAGTAAATTGTATACTGAAGTATGTAAACCTGAATTTCCCATGCCCTAGAGTACAAGACTGTAATCACTGCCCTGCATCGTGAGGACTAATTCAAAGGTTTATGTAGATTATTTCAGATGGTTTACCTTCTAAACTGCTTTCCAACAGATTTTTTCATAACATATGTTAAAATTATTTTTGGCAGGCAATGTGCCTTGGTTGCCCTTCAAGACGTGAAAGGTTATCTCACGGAGGAGTCTGGCCAGGTTGCTGTGAGTAAAAGCTAGATCATTGGTTGAATCTGTTGGTTAGGAGGATCCCTAGCTGAGTCATAATCTGACTTCAAATGGGGTAGAATACTAGGAAATAGGAATAACACTATGCAAATACATGAAAAGCTTGTTTAATTTTAACCAATTTCTTAATGTTGCTATGTGTATATGTGAGCTAAAGCTGGATTCCTGGTTTCCTGTCAGAGAAGAATGAGACAAACGCTAGAAGGACAACTTTTCTTAGCTATATTCAGGAGTGGCCCCAAATTTGGTAGTCTCTGGACAAGAGGGGTATTTGGTAGACCTTGTCTTCCATTGGTAGACCCCGATAACTTTATTGGGAACTACCTACTTCTTAGAGTCTAGAACAGGCCTGCCCAAAGTCCGGCCCAGGGGCCAAATCCGGCCCGCCAGGCCATTCTGAGTGGCCTGCAGCTGGCTGGCCCACCCCTCCCTCCCCCTCCCTCACCCCATGTTTTTTTAAAAGAAAGTGGGTGGGGCTTGTAGTGGGGTGGCAGGGTTGGGGAGCAACCGGCCCCTGACACATTCTCAGCCACCAAATCTGGCCCTCCTTACAAAAAGTTTGGGCACCCCTGGTCTAGAAACTGAGGTATCTGGGGAGATCATGCGATGTAAACAAAATGCACACATTTTTGCTACAAATCTAACGTGTTCCACCCAGTTCTGTCACATGAAGTCTTAACCTGAGAATTCTGAGTTTTGGCTATTAACAAGAGTATAAGCATGAATTAGCGTCAAACAGATATTGCCGACTTTTTGTGTTGGGGGAAATGTTTCTGTTAGATACAAGGCACCCTAGAATCCTGGACTTTGATAAATAACAGTGTAGTAGATAAATAAAAACTAAATGAATTTGGCTGTGATTCAGGGGTTACTGTTTCATGCATACATTTTGCTTGTACATGTATGAATTAGGAAGGCATGCAACTGTGTTTTTTAAATGTGGAAGCCAAATTGCTGCAAATTAATGAATTGCCCATTTGGGTGATGTGGCAAGTAGTCCAGACTCCAAAGAGAACTAATAAATTGTGCTGCTGCAAGTTACACCATTTCCTTTCCACCTGTGTAACTATGCAACACAAATTAGGCTAGATATCTAAACCTACCTGAATGCTTCATGATTTAGCAGGCAATTACTGTATGCTTTGAGTTGGATTTGAATGCCATATTGTAAAATCTGTTGTTTACTCAATAAAGGAAGCCACAGCTTATAGTTTGTAAGAAATGAGTAGAGTGCTTAATTCATAAAGTCACTGTAAGTTGTACATGACTTGGTAGCACATGATATCCTCATATGAAGAGCTAAGGTTTAAAATTGTCTAAAGCATTGTAGCCCAGAAATTCTAGCTGCTAAAGGACACCCAGTTCTCACAGGCCATTCTGGAAATTGCAGCTACAGTACTTTTTTACTTAACATCACAAACATCTCACTCCTTCCTTCTTTTTAGGTTTTTGATGCAACCAATACAACTCGAGAGAGGCGGGACATGATTTTAAATTTTGCTAAAGAAAATTCATTTAAGGTGACTGTTTCATTGTAACTTTGCCTCAGTGCAACATCGGAAATGAATCTCCACCCTTCTCAATCCAGGCTGGAGCAAGAGATTATCAGAAAATATACAGTATTGTCACTACCGGAAACCTGGACACATTCTTAGTGGATTTCTGTTATTCAGCAAAGCAGCCATGCTGATCATTCCACACAATCCATTCCCTTGAACCATGTAAAAAAGGGCTTTTAGCACATTTAGATCTCTTGTGCATCCATGCAGCTGCTCATGCTACCTCACGCAGTCCGATTTGCGGAGGCAGCAGAGGGACCGTCAGCAAAAAGAGACTGAACTTTTCCTAAGATGCTTCTTGTGCTTTCCAGTTAAGCGATAAAGTCCAGCTAGTTTAATTTAGATTTAAGCTAGCAAATAATTCAGTGAGTTCAGTATCTGGCTGCAGATGGCTAGAAGTTCAGTTGGCCCCTGTCCTTACCAGAAGAGCCCACATGTGTGACCTTTGGCAAGCTGCACAGTCTCAGTGCACCCCCAGAAGAAGAAAATGGTAAACCACTTCTGTCTAGAAAACTCTGAAAAGGAATTGCCATAAATCAGAATTGGCTCACACAATTTTATTTTTAATTGCTCATTACTGGAGCTACAGCATATTACTACATTAGGAGGTAGTCTGGTGGTTCTTATAGAGATAACATCTGAAGGCAAGTCTTTAATATTTTAATTTTGTTTAATTTTTGCTTGACATTTGCTGAACCACCCAGAGTAGTGCCTCCTGCACTAATGGGAGTGGGATACAAATTGAAGAAATTAATTAAATAAACATTTAATTTAATTGTGAGTTTAGGAATATAAAAACGGTTAGCATTGCATTCTCAAACTTGGGTTCCCAGGTGGTCTTGGATTTTGGGGAGTTATAGTCAAAGAACACCTTGGAACCCTCTTATAGAGAGTTCCGAACATGATGCTGCCCGTACGTTTTGAATTGCACCTCCCATCAGCCTCAGCCAGCATTGCATATACTATGTTGAGTGATCTTGGCTGTAGTCCAAAAGAGCTGGAGAACACTGGATCAGGGATGGTTGCTGTCATTTTATTAAGCATTTTTTCTTGTGGGTTTTTTTTTTTCAGGTTTTCTTTGTGGAGTCCGTCTGTGATGATCCAGAGGTCATTGCTGCTAATATACTGGTTAGTTCTGAATATTCAGAAACACTGGGTGCCTAATATTAAGCTGTAATAAATTCACAACAATGAAAACAGCTGCCATTACTTCATTTGTACTAGAGATAGCTATTGGTTTTGGATATATTTATTTATGAAAAAGTTAGAGCTTTATTTATGTTTTAGGCTTGTTGCTTTCATACAAGTGAGTTCATGAAAGGGAAATGTTATAGTTAAATGTAGAGCAAGTATTCTGTGAAAATGGTCACACATTTAATCGTTCACAGCTCCAGGAAATACCACAAAGAGCTCATAAACCTTTGTAGAGCTCCTATCATCAGAGGCGAGAATATTAAACTAGATCGTGCTGGGCTGAAGTATTTGATCGGACAATTTTAATAACTTGAAAGGTTGGGAAGGAGTCCCCTAACTTCCAGTGTGGTTTGATGTGTTAGTTTCTCAGAACTGTATGTGGGGAGAGTCGCCATTAATGATAAGTGAATGGATTTATTGGTTTTCTAATTTACAAGGTGAAAGAAAAAAAAGCCTTTGCAACTGGTGCCAGTAACAACTATGACAATCCTGAGTGATATAACCCTTATAATTTGGGACTGAATGCCTCAACTGCTGGTCTCATTGTCTAACTCTTCATAGATAAGGCCCTCTCAGTTCTGCATCATTTACATTTCCTACTCTGTAAGGTATATTTTTCTGCATATGACTGTTGGTATCATTATAACTTCTAGAAAGACACTGCCCTTAACCACTGCTCCTAAGTCACAGTTAGGGTGCCACCAGCAAATGAAGTGAGGCTCATGTCTATGTTATGTGACAACTCTTTTTTATATATAGTGCTCCTTCCCTTCCTCCAAAGTGAGGGCACAACTTTCACAGCAAAATCTCCTGGGCATCCTTCACTGAGGTCCTTTCAGTGTCAGGGAAGCTTTTCCTGTCTGCTAAGGTTTCACACATAATGAACCAATTATTTTTTAAATCTGTGTTTTTAATTCTGGGGTGTTGTGAGTTTTGTTCAAAGTTTGGAAATTGCTTTTGAAAAACAAAGTTCTAATTCCAGGAGTTCTCATTTCCTCAAACAGTTGGCTATTATTCCAGTTCCAAGTTTTTAAAGTTTTTGCCTTGCTGTTTCTCACAAATAGTATCTCTTTCTTAGTGTCTTATTTTTCTAAATATCTAAACAGTACACAACTAATGGGCCATTGTGGAACAAAGCAGACTTGTCTTCTGCCTGCTTTATCAGAGCCTGAGCACTCACAACAACCGCCTCCTTCCATGCGAACCTACCCGGCAATTAAGATCGAGCCAGGGGGCCCTTTTGAAAGAGCTATCCCTCAAGGAGGTGAGAGGGATGGCCTGTAGACATAGGGCCTTCTCGGCAGCTGCCCCCAAGCTATGGAATGCCCTCCTAAGTGAGATCCACCTGGCACCAACACTGATTACATTCCGGCGCCAGGTAAAAACCTTCCTGTTCCAGAAGGTTTTTAATTGATATAATATAGATTGTGGGTCCGCTGATGACAATTTTAGAATAATGATTTTACTGTAAGGTTTTATTGATGATTTATTAATATTTTACTTTTAACTATTTTAAATTGTTTTATTTTTTGGATTGTAAGCCGCCCAGAGACCTTTGGGTAGTGGGCGGCATATAAGTTAAATAAATAAATAAATAAAATAAATAAACAACAACAGTGCACAAGGCAATAGCATAAATTATTGTACAGGCCATCCATTTAACCCTGTGCTGTTCCCCTTTCATCATTCCCTGGAGGCCAAACACTTGGAACTATAAACGAAAATACTATAATTGCATTGTGAACTGAGTGACATTTTCCCTTATTTGGTAACTGATCTAAGGTAATGTTGTTATAGACCTTCTTCACTATACAATCTACACCATACATTCACAAACAGGAATTAATAACTAGTATTGACTTGTTAGTAATTAGTTATTTTTAAGATCTGCTTATGGCATTGTCATTTGTGTTTATGTTTATTTGTTTAATATGGTATTTCATTTTATAATAATGTTTACAATAGTTTATTGTGCATGCCACAGTACAAAGAGCCCAAAGTTTTTTGTTTAGAGTGCACCACACCCCACTGTAAAAACTAGGCAATACTAAGGACCATTACTTATAGAGTCAGTGCTTGAAGAAAGTCCTCAGTATTTATTCAGGTATCAGATCAAAAGGCAAGTAGACATATTTACATTCATTATGTAAAATTTGGAAGGTGGTTCAAAGCTTTTAAACTACAGTGATACCTTGTATAAAGGAATTAATTCATTCCAAATGAAATTATGTTAAGCAAATTTTCCTTTATACAAATTTCCCATAGGAATTCATTGAGAACAGAGTAATTCCTAATCGCGGATTCGTGACCATTTTTATGTTGTACGGATTCGCCCCATAGGTGATTCTGTTAAGCAGATTTCCCCTATCTCTGGAATTGTTTATGTTGTACAGGTTTTATGTTGTACAAACCATTTGTTATACAAGGGTCCACTGTACTTGATCTCTTGGGACAGATTTTTTTTTTTTTTGGATGAAGAATGTGTCACAAATATTTTGCATGCAAAGGTAAAAGAAAGGGCAGCTCAGTTCATCTCTCCATGTGGAATATTCTTAATGTTTTCTTTTCTTTCTTCTTCTTCTTTTTTGCCAGAAGGGAATTTGCCAGTTAGATTTACATAGGATCTTTTCCCTCTGAAGAGAAAAAAAATATAGCTAGTGTTTCTTTCTGAATATGTGTGATGCTTTCTTAAGTTCTCAGAAGTCTCTTTTGGTGTCATCAGGAAGTGAAAGTCTCCAGTCCCGACTACCCTGAAAGAAACCGAGAGAATGTGATGGAGGATTTCTTGAAGCGAATAGAATGTTACAAAGTCACCTATCAGCCTCTTGATCCTGTTGACTATGACAAGTAAGATATCCTTCTAGAAATTTCATGTCATACACTTGGACCCAGAATCGGGGTGGTGCCTGAATAGGGTTTGAAATGATCTCTCCAACCCTCCTCACCTCTGTTAGAACACCTCTGTTTCCTATGCATTCTGAAAAACCTATACATTCCTGAATGGGATGGCATGTGTTGTGGAGAAATAGGGTGCATGTGCATGCCAAAGACTTGAGTAGGAGCATCTTGCATGGCAACAGGAAAAGAGAGAAAAGAAATGAATTGCCTCAATAAAGCAAACCATGGCCTTCAGTTTACTGTGCAGGGCTGTTGATGACAGAATCATTTAGTGGCCATAATTTAGAAGTGACTTAGTACTTAGTACAACCCCAGGAACCCTGTTAGAGGCCCACACAGGGCAGTGCCAGGCTTGGGGAAGTGCAGGAGGCCCAAATCAGGTCCATGCAGCTTGCTCCAGGGGGCCTTGCCTTCATATACAGTAATACCTCGGACAAAGAATGCCTTGGATAACAATTTTTTCGGATAACAAATGGAAATATCCAGGTATAGGGCTGCCTCAGATAGCAAACGTTCCCTATGGGCTGCCTTGGATAACAAATGTTTCATAATGCCTTGCAAAAAATGTGTACCCTGCATGCATTGCAGGATACATAGTTTATGGAGGGGTGGGAGGAGTTAGAGCGTTTTTAATGGTGTTTTGGAGCCATTCTGGACATGTTTTGCTGAGGGATTTGGACCTTTTGAACTTGGTAAGATAGGGTGCTAGCTTTTATTAATCTTTGCACTATTTTTCTTTGCATTTTTGGCTGGAAGAGACTGGGGTAGTCTTGCTGGTTTCATTTCTCTGTGTTTGCATTTTTTTTTATTGCTCTGCGGGCAAAAATGGGCTGGATTTTTCTTCCTGCTTATGTTTGTTTGTTTGCATTTTGCCCCATTGCACTTTGGGTGGGAACAGGCTGGGGTAGTCTTGCTGGTTTCTCTTGTCCATGTTTGCATTGTACTGCAGTGGGGTGTTCTGGGATGGGTGGGTGTTCAAGCACTGCAAGCCTTTAAAGTGCATTATATTAAAAAAAAACCCAGCTTTTTTGCCTTTTTGGACCTCCTGACTGGATTAATTGGTTTCCCATTCATTTCAATGGGAAACCACATTTTGGATAACAATTTTTTCAGATAACAGATTGCCTCTGAGAACGCGATATACCGGGACCACAGTATATGAACTGCGAAATGGCAGGGGATGTCTGTAATCATTAAAACTTGGATCTGCCCAGTATCCATTGACGATCAAAAGCAACAAGGGGAAAGTCAAAGGAATGCACAGGGGCATAGCAAGGCTGGCCAATATAGAAGCAAGAATGGCAAATGGTATTAATCAGGGGCTAATATGGGGTCTATATATCCATTCTTTGGTATCTCATCCCTTCATGATGCTACAGTATATGTGTGTGCTTGCTGTTTTGGTATCCCTGAGGTAAGATTTAGCATAAAATGAGGGCCACAACTATGGCCTGTGTCACCTTGGGCAAACATGGATTCCATCCCACCACCACCACCAGTGGGGGAGGTGCAGAATAGTTTAAAGTTCATTTTGGCGCGCCCATGTGGTATTTGGATTCATATTTGAATAACTTCAAGGTTCTACATGTGATAGATCTAGACACATTTGTGCATGTGAAGGAATTATTACATAGAGGAGCTTCTATGGTAAATCATTGGTGCACATAGCTCATTAATTGATTCTGCAGAGGATTTCACTGCAAGTAACATATAAAGAGGCTTCTATGGTAAATCATTGGTACACATAACTCATTAGTTGATTCTGCAGCCAATAAATGATGAACATGAAACTACAAGGCAGGTCTTCTTAGCTCTCTTTCTTCATCTGCACCCATTAGGTAATAATTTTCATCTACATTTTAGTAGCAGGAGGTTGTAAATAGTTCAGTTCCTATTCAATTTCTCATGGCTCCACATACAATAGTACCATGAATTTTTGTTTACACTCTACATGCCCATGATTATCAAAAAAAATCAATTTTTTTCATGTTAGAGTCTAAGTTAATCTGAAACTGTAAAATACTGTATGTGTGCACGGAAAAAAAACTCATGAATGCCATGATCTCATACCCAATGTTTCTGGTATTTTCTTACTTCCAGAGATCGTTCTTTCATTAAAGTGATCAACGTAGGGCAGCGCTTTCTTGTCAACCGTGTCCAAGATTACATTCAAAGTAAAATCGTCTATTACCTCATGAATATCCATGTTCAGCCACGTACCATCTATCTTTGTAGACATGGTGAGAGTGAGTGCAACCTTGTCAGCAAGATTGGTGGGGATTCAGGTCTGTCACCTCGTGGAAAGCAGGTACAGTCTGAGTATGAGGTTTGTTGCTGTGCCTACATTCGCATATTAGGAACGTGTGCTAAAGAGCAGAGGTACACAAGCATAAAAAGTTAAAAGCCTGAATCCAGTTGATAGTTTTGACTAGAATGACTCAATGAGTCCACATGATGTAAGTGTTGATTCATCATTCAGCAGATGATTCAGTGATGCCGCATTACTTGGAACTAGCAATTGGATTTGGAAACATTATGATCAAAGAGCAATTTTCATCTTATTGTAAACACTGTACAGTAGTTATTTAAGGTAAGTCCTTACATAGCAGTTACAAAACCTGCTGTTCTGTGTCCAACCTGAGATAAAACTGAAATGTTCTCTTCTCTCCACTTCTTCATCCTTTGTCAAATCTATCCTTGCTAGCGCTGGTTTTACTTTAGAGCACCATTACAAATTTAGGGTAAATTTTTCATTCTAAATTAGTGCCATGTACAGGATTCCTACTGGTGATTTATTCCATTTATTAACTAGTAACTGGAAAGCATAATGATTTTTTTCATTGTCATATATATATACAGTATATTGAAAAATTACCCTAGTAAAATACCAATGTTTTCATCAATCAAAAGTCTGAGTGATCATGTGATCATACATGTGATCATGAGATCATACATCCAGCAACAAACTATTCACATTGGAGAGGTTCTTGAATGTAAGGCAAGAATTCAATATTCTACTTGCTGTTATTTCTCTCCCATCAGGAATTGGACAACAGTGTTGTTCTTCTTACTTTTAATACAGTGATGCTGTGTTATATCCAAATGGGTTGCTAAAAGTTTTCAGTTCAATACAGTTTTTTTACTTTCACTTCTTTCCCATTTTATTTTATCTTGAATTAATCAGCTGTAAGAATGTGTACATTTCGTTTCTTATTTCGTGATCAAAAGTATTCCAGCTTTCTGCATTTTATGATTTCTTGGTCTCTACTCATTTGCCTTAATGTTTGTTCATTGGTCCAAGCTTTTTATATAAATGTTGGCATGCAGAGATAAATTCACATTTTAGATGCCTCTGTCTTCTCATAATAGCCAGTGTAAAATACACATTTCCAAAATCAATTTTAAAATGTGAATTTTACACTGGCTATTATGAGAAGACAGAGCTTTGAACCCACTGTTTATTTAATCTGGGCGTCGTCCTAGACCCGGACCTGACCCTGGAACCCCAGGTGTCAGCCGTGGTCAGGTCGGCCTTTTACCACCTAAGGCTTATCGCCCAGATTCGCCCGTACCTCGATGAGAGTTCCCTGAGGACTGTGGTACAGGCGCTGGTCATGTCGAGGCTGGATTATTGCAACGCTCTCTACATGGGGCTCCCCTTGAACCTTGTTCGGCGATTGCAGCGGGTCCAGAATACGGCGGCCAGGCTGGTGGCTGGCGCGCGCCGTTATGACCGCGCCACCCCTATCCTGGTCCGCCTACACTGGTTGCCCGTTGCCTCCCGAATAAGGTTCAAGGTGTTGGTTTTGACTTACAAAACCCTCCATGGCTTGGCCCCATCTTATCTGACGGAGCGTCTCACCCGGCAATTAGATCCGGCCCGACCCACCCGCTCCTCGGTGGCTCTTTCACTGCGGACGGTCACCCCGAGGGAGGCCCGTAGGGCGAGCACTCGCGGGCGGGCCTTCTCGGTGGTGGCTCCCTCCATTTGGAACCATCTTCCCAGTGAACTACGGCGGGCTTCATCGCTGGCGGCTTTTAAGAAAAACTTGAAGACCTTTCTTTTTCGTGAAGCCTACGGCGATGCTTAGGGACCTGTTTTTTTTTTTTTTTTTTTCCTGCCCGCCTTACTGCTCTTGGATTTTACTCTTTTATTGTTATTGTTCTTGTTATTGAGTTTTATCTGTTTTATTTGTATGTTGTGAACCGCCCAGAGTCCCCTTGTGGGAATGGGGCGGTATACAAGCGTAATAAATAAATAAATAATAAATAAATAAATATATGTACCAACATATTCCATAATTTCTCTGTGGATCTTTTAACTGCATTTCTTTTTCGTCATGACTATGAAGTTGTTTTCTTAACATTCATTTTTCAAATGTGTTCATTGCTTCTGCCATTGATGTTATCAAGTTATCATCTATGTGGTTTATGTGTATGCACAATAGTGTCCCCCAAGTTCCAAACCCTACCTTGAACCCCAACTGGGTGCTTTCACCCCCTTTCTTTTTTGTAAATTCTGTCATGTATTACTTCCAAGAAACTCTGAAGCCAACGGCCGACCTCACGCCAAAATTATTTCTAGATTATGTCAGTATCCATTTAGTGCTGCTCTGTTTGATCTTGTTTTAGTGGCAACCCTTAAAATGTTTTCATCTTGCTGCGGATAACACTAGTGGAACTTGTAGGAAGATCATTTTCAGAAATTCATATTCCACCCTGCAGCCTACTGCACTTCTGAATCTACTCCAAAGGATTGTAGGACTCTTTGGGGGAAAGGCACGTGGACTCACCAAAAATCACCCTCTTTCCTATTCTGCTGATGAAGAGTTCTGGTGGCTCAAAAAGACATCTGTCAACTGGGAGACAACAGTTGGATACATATCCAGTGACTAATGAAATTCTCTACTGAAATCGAGCATACTATTGTCGTTTTATATTGTATAGGAGTAGAAACATTTTCAGGGATCCATGTCATCTGCATTTTATAGCCCCCTTGAATATACTACTATAGCAACTGTACTGACAGTTTGAGTAGCATCAAGCTTTGATGGTTTCATCTTGGTTGCAACAAAGTAGGAACCTTGTTCCCAGTGCAATAGCAAAAACTGCTGAAGCCTCTCAGTTATATTGTGTTTTCTTGCAGTTTGCTCAAGCACTGAAAAACTACATCAAAGACCAGGAGATTGTGGATCTGAAGGTTTGGACTAGTCAACTGAAGAGAACAATCCAGACAGCAGAAGCCCTGGGGGTACCATATGAGCAGTGGAAGATATTGAATGAAATAGATGCTGTAAGTAGAACAGCTATTCTGGGTATCTCCATAGTCCCATGAAAAATAAAAACATAACATGGTCCTTGCACACAATCAGAAAACAAAGGTGGGTGATATCTAGCTTTTCAGTCCTGCAGAATTCTTCATCTGGCTGGGCATTAAGAACATAAGAACATAAGAAGAGCCATGCTGGATCAGGCCAAAGGCCCATCTAGTCCAGCTTCTTGTATCTCACAGTGGCCCCACCAGATGCGTTTGGGAGCACATGAGACTAGATATCTGTCTCCTGATACCACTCCCCTGCATCTGGCCCTTGAAGTACCCTGGTTTTAAGCCTGGAGATTACACATCTCCATCATGGTTTGTAACCTGTGATGGATTTTTCCTCCAGGAATCTGTCCAATCCCCTTTTGAAGGCATCCAAGCCAGATGCCATCACCACATCCTGTGGCAGGGAGTTCCATAGACTAACAATGCGCTGGGTGAAAAAATATTTTCTTTTGTCTGTTCTTACTCTCCCAGCCCTCAATTTGAGTGTATGTCCCCTAGTTCTGGTATTTTGTGAGAGGGAGAAGAGCTTCCCTCTATCCACTTTACTCATACCCTGCATTATTTTGTACGTCTCAATCATATCCCCCCTCAGGCGCCTTTTTTCCGGACTAAAGAGCCCCAAATGTTTTAGCCTTTCCTCATAAGGGAGGTGCCCCAGCCCAGTAATCATTTTGGTCACTCCCTTCTGCACCTTTTCCAGTTCCACTATGTCTTTCTTGAGATGTGGTGACCAGAATTGTACACAATGCTCCAGGTGGGGCCTTACTATTGTTTTGTATAATGGCATTATAATGTTTGCTGTTTTATTTTCAATCCCCTTTTTGATAATCCCTAGCATGGAATTGGCCTTCTTCACCGCTGCCACACATTGGGGAGACACCTTCATGGAGCTGTCCACCAACACACCAAGATCTCTTTCCTGATCTGTCACGGATAACTCAGAGCCCATGAGTTGATAAAGTTTTGATTTTTTGTCCCAATATGCATTACTTTACATTTGGCTACATTAAAACGCATTTGCCATTTCGTAGCCCATTCCCCCAGTTTGGAGAGATCCTTCTGGAGATCTTCACAATCTTCTCTGGTTTTTACCACATGGAAAAGTTTTGTGTCATCTGCAAACTTGGCCACCTCACTGCTTATCCCTGTCTCCAGAGAGTGTGCAGGCATTTCACTCCAGTTCTGTAATGCTCAGCCTATTAAGGAGTCCTACAAGATTAAAAGGTTAGCTTCTGTTTGTGAGATGTTAGTAGTCTAACAAAGATGTCAGACACCCTTGTTTTCAGATTGTGCAAAACAGCCATACAGATTTCTTCTCTTTTGATACAATGTGTTACATGATCAGAGTTGGTGGGTCCTGCAGATCTAATATTTCCATAATGTCTCAGAATAAGTCTTGCTCATCTCTGTAGACTCCAGCCAGAAAGGTTGAGAAGCATCATGATTTTCAGAACAGAGATGTGTTCTCCTTTGAATTTTCTGAAATACTGCTCCCCCCCCCCCAGGGAGTATGTGAAGAAATGACATATGAAGAGATTCAAAAGAAATACCCTGAGGAGTTTGCACTTCGAGACCAAGAGAAGTACCTTTATCGTTACCCTGGAGGAGAAGTGAGGAGGTTTTATAATTGATTAATAAAACATTAAAATGTTGGTTTTATATGTTTGAAAGCACTTTTGCAGCACCTGCTAAATACTGTAGAAGTTTTCAGAATATTTGCACAATAGATAAATAGTATGGAAAAAAGCAATCATGTTAAACCAGGTCAATGTTATTGCTTTGTGATAAACTGTTTTTCATTTCCAGTCTTATCAAGATCTGGTCCAACGCTTAGAACCTGTGATTATGGAGTTGGAGCGCCAGGGCAACGTCCTAGTTATTTCTCACCAGGCAGTAATGAGATGTCTGCTGGCCTATTTCCTCGATAATGACGCAGGTGAGAAATTAGACAGTGATTTGTACATGTTTAGTGATACGAATGAGGACATTGTCTGGAATGATTTCAGACCAAACCAGATGCGAAGCCAAATGCATGCAAATACGAGGTATGTCAGCTGGAAAAAAAAACACAAGTATGAATATGAGATATGGTTGTTTCTGGTTTGTCCAGAACTGCTGTGCATGGGATAAAGGTATAACTTTTCCTTTCCTGCCATGATCCATCAAAACCTTCCCCCTCACTTCTATCTTAGATATAAGGGAAGCTATTGGTTATTGTTTAGATGGAGGATTAGCAGACACGGTTGTTAATTAGGTATTCAGTGTCATGCCTTTTGGGCTTTATTTTGCTTTTGTGGTTTTGCTAAGCAGACTAAATACTTGCTCACTCTTTTGCACTCCCCCTCACCAATCTGGATTGAGGAAAGCAGCCAATTATAACCATGTTCTGTTAAGGAGTCTTTCCCGTTCTTTGACTATGATAACTATTCTTGGCCGTCATGCACTCACTCACCTGTCACACCACTCATTCATTCTATTATGCAACCATACATATATACATACACATATATAACATCCCGCAGACAAAATAAAAGGAAGGGAACCAGCATTGTCAGAGACTGCATTGCAAGCTTTTTGATAATTTACTTCTATACAGTACAAAACATTGTAATTTTTAAAACTGTACAATAAATGCACAACCACTGCAAGAATGCCATGTGCTGGATATAGCATGCTTTCTGTCTCTTAATGATTTACCACATTCTCTGGGGGTCAGTTTTCAAACTTCAGCATTACTTGGTTGTGAAGTAGTAGTGAAAGAGGTGCCCTACTGTTCCATTGCTTTATTTTCTATTTACTCTCAATAAATTAAACAAAGCAAAATGAAAAATATATCTGTCCTGGGCCAAGGCAACATAGAAAAATAGCATACAGGGTGTGTTACATCTTGAACCATGCTTGGTATATATAGATTTTCATTCCTATTTCTATCTTTGCAGATGAGCTACCTTATTTGAGGTGCCCACTTCATACCATCTTTAAACTCACTCCAGTTGCTTATGGTAAATATATGTTTCAATATTTATGTGAGCTTGAATGGGGTGCTGGGACCAAAGGAGGGAAATAATTTATCTTGTGGCTAAGATCTTTGTATTTTGGACAGGGATTAAGATGCCATCCCTTTACAGATCTTATGAAAAATACCAAGTCTAGCCAGAACTCAAGTGGTCCCATACTGTGTGCTTCAGCAGAATCAAGCAGGGAAAGAGTGACACAGACAGGCAGCCACTAAGGCGTCATGGCAGGCTCCTTGTCAGTATTCTGCGATGACAACAGGAAGTATACCGCCATGACATGCTGCTGCCGGAGGCTGATCGATGGGTGGGGCTTGGTGGGTGGATTTTACAGGTGGCAGAGAGGAAGAGGGTCTGCCTGAGTACTGTTTAAAAAACAAACCTTGGCCAGCCAGTCTTCCCTCTACTATTGTTCAGTTCAGGGGGTGGGGGTGGGGCTGGCAAATTGCAGATTGTCTCTTTTATGAGCAAGGTTCATTTAATTTCTTCTCGTAACATTTTCAGGCATTGTTGTTGTGTTTTTCCCATTACACAAAATGTGCATATTTCTCTCCAGAATACATAGGAATACAAACTATTTTACAGTGCAGTTCTATGGAAATCCAGAAATAGGTCCCACTAATTAGTTTTGCTCCCAGGGAAGTATGTTAATAATTGCTGCCTGAACCTCCCTGAAATTTGCTTTTCTATTATAAATTTCAGAACATAAAGCCCCTGTCTTTTCCTTGCCTCTCCAGTGTTTCCTAGACATTTTCTGGTTTCAGTTTGAGATTAGATATTTTTTCCCTTTAGGTTGTATTTTTAAAATTTTCTATTATTATAGTACTTTTTGTCCCTCCCTTCCCACAACAATATATAAATTTAAAGTGTTACTTTTTTCATGTTTGTGAAGGTTGTAAATTAGAAATGATTTCCCTGAATGTTGATGCTGTGGACACACACCGAGACAAACCATCTACCATGGTATGTAATAAATGCAAACAGTTTCCTGTCTGTTTTGTTCTGTCCTAGTTACAGCTAGTCCTGTTAACATCAATAAACTGAAGCCAAGCCCTTTGGCTTCATTAGGGTATAGATCACATTGTAAGACCACTGTGAGGAGAGTGTGTCCCCTCCCCAAGACTGTTTGGCCGAACTTCCAAGCATTCCTAACCAATGTAGCATACAGACTGGAAGTTGATATATTTGGTATCCCTGAGGTAAGATTTAGCATAAAACGAGGGCCACAACTATGGCCTGTGTCACCTTGGGCAAACATGGATTCCATCCCACCACCACCACCAGTGGGGGAGATGCAGAATAGTATAAATACTAAGTTCATTTTGGCGCGCCCATGCACACACCCAGCATGGCACCTGGGACACATGCCCCTCCATCCCTCTGCCCATTCCCTAGTTACGGCCCTGCATCGAACCCTTAGAAACCAATGAGAATGTCTTAGTTTAATCTAGATGTCTGTGAAGATTCTCAGTCATCCAGGTGAGTTTATCTGGAAGTTTAGTCATGGCAACTGGACTTCTTTTCTTGAGACATTTCTCTTCAATTTCTCAAGAAAAGATTTCTCTTCAATCTCTCAAGAAAATGTCATTTTGCTGTGACCCGACTTCCATATTTAATCTAGATAAATCCTACTCTTTCTTTGTGAAGTATGAGATTAAACTCTTTTTTTGTTTGTTTTGCAATATGACCCAGAATCCTGTTATGGCATACAACTCATATGGCATTATCAGCCATCGCTATTGAGCTGCCTGGACTCCCCCCCTCCCACAAGGTTATGGGGATCCGTAGGGATCCCTTTTATCATGGAGAAGCTAGGGAGTCATGGAGTTGGATAGGGAACAATTTAAAGCCCCGAATTATTGCCATCTGTCTAGTTGAATGGCACAGCTCCCTCAGCAGGGTTACAGCCAAAAAGTCCTCTGAAAAAAATGTTTGTGAAAATGTAATTCTCCTGTGGCAACTTGGATTCTGAAGAAGTAATTGAGAATTTAGGTTAGAATTTGGAAGCTAATTTAAATTGGTCAGATTCTCACATTTTTTTTAAAAAAAAGGAATTTGAAGTACAGTAGGACCCCGATATCCACTGGGGATTAGTTCCAGGCCTTCTTGTGGATAACAAAAAAGTGGATAAGCAAGACCACCCCAAAACTCCCCAAAACTGCTGTTTTGTGACAGTAGCTTGCTTTATGGCTGCTGTTTTGCAACAGTAGCTTGCTTTACGGCTGCCATTTTGCAACAGTAGCTTGCTTTACGGCTGCTGTTTGTGACTGTAGATTGCTTTGCGGCTGCTGGATTATTTATTTAATTTTTTCCTCTGCCAACCGTGGATAACTGAATCAGAGGTTAATGAATAAGTGGATACGGGGTCCTACTGTACTTCTATATACTTGTTAACAGTTAATAATAAAATTCTTTTTCTTTATGTGTTTTTTAAAAATCTGCCTACCTTGGGTAATGTTAGACTTAAAGTTTCCCATTCTCTTCTGCTTATACGCTGCAGATAATTAAATCATAGATTTTAATGTTATCAGACTAAAAGAAAGATACTAAGCATCACATGAGGCCGTTTTTGAGACAGTCCATTTGTTTGGCTTTTCCAGTGAGCTACAAAGTGTGAAGGGTGCAGCTATAAGAAAGTATTTTTTTTTAGAAATCTAAACATAGGCAGCTCGGTCACAATAATCATGTGCTTTTGTTTCTGGCAACTACCTAATTGTGTTCTCTTGGTATGCAAACAACATGGTAAACAGAGAAACATTACTAAGTAGTAATGCACCTCTTACATACTTCACCGCACCCATAAATGTGCCAGTTATTGTGCTGCCCATAACCTTAGCTCATCACAGGCCCCAATCCTCTTGCATAACAATGCTGGAGTGCCTTGCCATAGCACAAGCCTTGACAACATTCCCGAAACAATGTTTCACAATCAGCTTTACAGAGTGTGTTATGCGACCACTTGCCACAATTAGATTGTGCCATCAACTCTGTATGGCGTAACTTTTTAGTGGTACTCCCTGGAAACTTCCACATAGGAAAATGTATGTAATTTGAAGGGCAAAAGGATTTTGCTATAGGCTGCTAAAAGATTGGATAAGCACAAATTCATATATATTAGTATGTTCCAGCACTAGGAAAGGTGAAATGTGACCTTTGGATTCAGAGGGTTAACACAAATACTAGGTTTTCATAGCAATTTGTTGTAACTTTAGCATGACTTCATACATGAAAATGTCATGGATAAGATTGCTAGTAGCTTATTAACAGCCTACAGTCAGACTTACTAACACAGGCTGCTTAAAAAGTACATCCAGCATTAACAAATTTTGAATGTTTGGGCAATCTGTTCTCTTGTTTTCAACTCTGCAGTAGAATCAGTTGTAGTCGGGATTAATTTAAAAATCCGCAGCAATATGTCTTGGCCAAATACCATAGCACTCAAAATAAATGCTTTGAATATGCTATATCTTCTACATGCTACTACTAGGATATTACAGTGTGGAGTGAAATGTATGGCCTATGAATCTACTGGATTTTGTTCTCAATGAAATAAATTCCAGGGCAAAGTTAACCACTAAGTATATTGGGTGGCTTGGATTTTTCCCCTGTTTGTTGATTTGGAAGCCTGTTTCTGTCCATTAACAAGGTGAATGAAAATAAAATTACAGTTCCCAACATGTGTTTGTTTGTATTACAAAATGTTTTCTCTTCTTCTCGCTCTGTTTCCAGTGCAGGCAGGCCTTCTATCAGTCCCCCACTTCACGCACACTCTAGCTGCATGTGGGCTGGATAGGATGTTTGTTCTGGAACTCCTACCCAGCAAAACCAATAAGGAATAAGGAAAATGGATGTGTTGGTGATCAATGAAGAGGAAAATTGGGTGTGATTATAAGATTTAACCAGGCTATAAGATTTGTCTAGACTGGTTCATATACTGGATATAGGTTTCCCCTGGCAACTCTCTGAAGGTAGTGATGCAAGACTGTTCAGCATTCTCCCATCCACCTCTGTTTTTTATGAAAACAAGTGTCAAGCATTAAAAAAGGGAGCCCAGGACCCAAGTGGGATTTCAAATGTATTTCCTGGCCATAAATTTTAACATACCACATTTCTCAGAACCATTATAGCTAAATCGTATAACCACACACAATCTTCTTAACTGCTAGCCAGTGCTTTTATCTTTAGATAGATAGATGGATGGACAGATGGACAGACAGATACCTAATATTAATTATACAATTCTATTCTCCCTATAGGGAACTTAAGGTGGTTTATCAGCCCAGTGAAATGAAAACTAACAGCGCTGCATTAGCACTTCCAGACAATTTTAACACACCACAAAGCTGAAGCTACTCAGAGCAAAATTGGGGTTCAGGAACATTATATGTTCTTATGACAGCTAATAGTAAATAGTAAATTGAGCAAGTCAAGTAGGTAGGGCTTCTGGAGAAAAAAATGTAGTTATAGTTACGGAATAGTTTATCTCCTACAGATTAAAGCAAAAGCAAAGTGTTCTGCTTATATATCGCCCCATAGCACTTCAAGTAGTCTCTGGGCAGTTTACAGTTTTAATTAAAATATGCAGGCTACATATTGCCCCCCCCCCCAGCAAGCTGGGTACTCATTTTACTGAGTCTTTGAGCGTGAAATGGTTTTTATTGACACCGACTACTGAAACAGGCAGGTTAGCATATCTATAGCATTTTATAGGCACTTATCCCTACTCCTTTTCTTCCCTAATAAGAAAGACCAGTCAACTTTACTGAGGAAGTTGAAAAAAGAGTTATACTGCATAGCGCTTTTACTGTATTTGTCCATTTAAGTTCTAGTGAAGGGGGACAGAGCTAAATTCTGGCATGTATCACTGACTATTCAGAAACGTGTAATAGAATGCCCCATTTCTGCCATTGCTTGAATGGTACACTGCCAAAAAGTCAGAAAGATCAGTTTTTAAAAGTACGTTTACTGTTAATATTTGCTGCTGAAATTCATGCAGAACTCCACGTAAAGTTTGAAGATGTATGATTAGGTTGTATCCAAGGGCAGCTTGTACAACGTGAGGCATAACCAATTCCTATGGCTACTACAGCCCTCAGCATATCTCATATTCTTTCAGGGATCTCCTAAATGTCTTAGAAACCTTTGGACAGTGGAGGTCTGTAGTGTGAAAGGGGATTTGGCTAAAAGGCTGTCGCTGTGCCATGCTCAAGGAGAAGTGCCTTCTCTTAGCAAAAGGTCAAAAAGTTACATTTGGTATGCTAGTGGGCCAGTGATTTCATATGATGGAAGAATGGGATCTGCACATAATTAAAATGGCTTTTGACGGGGGTTGGACAAAGTCATGGTGGTCAATCATAATGGATATTTCCTCTGATACCAAAGATAGTGGGTTCCTAGATCACATTCACTGGGAAACACACATAGCAGACTACTGTTGTCCTACTGATTTTCAACGGCACTTGGTTGACTATGTAAGAAATAGGATGTTGAACTAGACTAACGGGTCGAATTCAGTAGAGTTCTTCTTACATTTTCTGTATCTTAAGTGAAACACGTGGTAGAGGATGTGCCCCCACGCCTTCACCAAATGCTTGAATGGCATGTATAAGACATAAGAAACTCTTCAGCTAATTTGAACAGTGCACCCTGTCAAGTTACAAAGGTCCTGGTATGCACATGCCTGCCGTCAGAAATGTTCTGTGGTGTTAATTTGGAATTAAGATATTATGGCTCAATGTTTCCTTCCTTATGGTATCCTCCATTTTCAATCAGAACAACCTTCCCAAGAGCCAAGGCCCTATAAGGATGAGAAGGAACAGCTTCACGCCACTAGCCAGTCCGGACACAGTAAAGCGTCCTCGCAATTACAGTGTTGGGAGCAAACCTCTCAGTCCAGCAGGGTCGCTGCTGATCCTGGAGGGACGAAATGAGAATGAGCAACAGAAGAGGCAAGACAGTTTTCAGGTGGTAATTCCTCTATCCTAATATTCTATCCCAATGCAAAACACTGCAACAGAAAAGCACAGTATGATGCCGCCTGCCACTGCTGTTCTTCACATTGCAGAAGAAGGGTTCTCTTAAAGAACTCCATATGTGACCTTTTGGATTGTTGGATCTAAAGATTTAAGGTGTCACATTTCAAACAGTTATATAATGTGAATGCTTCCGCTCTGAATATTCAGTCTAAAGAGATTTTTAATAGCTGTCTAGTTGGACATCTAAAAGTAATAATGGATTCTCATAGCTGGTCTGAAGCATTTCCTTTTATACTTCTAAAAATATCATTTCTAGTGACAAAAACACCCCAAATCCAGGGTGGTAAAGTAAGCACATTAAAAATGATGTTTTAAAGATAAATGGGCAAGATTCATAAAAATGTGTTTACTGAGCGCAAGTGCTCCATTCTCTTTACTGTATACAACGGACACTATTTGCACATTTTTCTACAGAATATTTTCATATCAATGGCTACTAGTCATGGTGGCCATATACTGCTTTTTGTACCAGAAATTTGTGCTTCTAGACATAAGTTGCTGGGGTTCACAAGTAGGAGGGTGCTGTTGCACTCCTGTGCATCTTGAGGGCTTTGCATAGGCAGTTGTGAGCAGAACGTTGGACCAGATCAGCCACCGGTATGGATCAGCACAAAAGGACAGTGGTATCCATGAGGGACTGGTTCTGAGCACCCCCATGGATGCTGAAAAACCACAGGTGATAGCAAACCTTATACATAGCATCGGTCTCTGTCTCCCTCTCGTGGCCAATTCTCGTAACTAGATCATAGAATTATTTATTTATTTATTTATTTATTTATTTATTTATTTATTTATTTATTT
>JAHTLZ010000129.1:64499129-64516490 GCA_023846285.1 Phrynocephalus versicolor
TTTATTTATTTATTTATTTATTTATTTATTTATTTATTTATTTATTTGTATACCACACCAATTTCCCAAGAGGGAACTCTGGGTGGTTCACATAAAAGACACAAGAAATCCAAATAAATAAAATAATAATAATAATAAAATTAAAAGGGGTTAATACCTAACATCAAACAAGTAATTGGCAAGAGGCATAAGACAACCGATAACAGGCACAGACCTCAAAACAGGGAAGAATATTACACACCCTAGCGAATGAGTATAAAGACATATTTCTGGGTTTTTTATGTAATATTTTCAGGCAGTGGATGTGAATCTGCAAATATTAATTGTGTGGGTGTGGTGGATCTTATATGTATTTTTGCATATTATTTACTGTACTTTGGACAGACTGGGTTTGCTAACTCTGTCCTTTAGGCTGAATAAGGGGACTTTTGCCATCATTTCCAATATACAGTATGGGTTTTTTAAAGGTTGTTTTTTCTTCGTTTGCAACAATTGCTATTTGTCTGGTATTGTTTCTACTTTTTTTTTACTTTGCTGCTTTTTTTTCTCAATAGCCAAGGCATGCATTCAAATGCCTAGTTATAAAACCCTCATTTCCAGTGAGGATTCCAGATGCTGGTCTCTCCTCAGATAGTGGTCTCTACTACGATTAATTGGTTTGATAGACCAGGAGTAATAATCATATGGCCCTGTTTCTCTTCTTACATATTGGGCCCACAGACCTGCAAGAGATGCTTTGGAAAATAAAACCTGGTGCTGAAATCTTACTTTACTTTGCAAACCATCTTTGAGGCAATATTTTAGTTTAAGAAAAACAGCAACTGAGAATGAGCTGACAGGCCTCTTGTTGTTCTAAAACTTCTGCGTGTGAGTCTTGGATGTGGTAATAGAGCAATACACAACATAGTTTGTTTTATTCATGACATTTTCTTTGGCTTGGCAAAAAAACTGGGTATGCCATTCTACCAGGTCAGGTGCTATTTAGTATTCATTGGTTTCCATTTTCCATTTATTTTGGCTACAGTAGATATTTGTTCTTTGTAGGGGGGAGGTGGGGGGTCATCATCCTCTTTCCCCACAATTTTGCTTTTTCTTTTCCTTCTTTTCATGTTTTTACTGAACTGCAGCTTGAGCTTTCTTCTGCTGTTTTCCCCCTTTTGCAGCTTCAGGCGAAAACTGCTTGCCTGTGAGTATCGCTCAGGACAGCGTGGATGTGTTGTTTTATGTTTTCCATTAATGGACACTTACAAAAGAGGTGGGTTAGGTGTCTCCTGAGAACGACAGGGTGCATGACGTGCTTCTACAAATTAAGAATCCCTTGAAAATTAGGTGAAATAGATTTAGGTATGCAGCTGCATTTAGTCATATTATTTGCTCCCTCAAACAAACAAGAGGAATCACGTACAGTAGGACCACCAGAAAACTGCTTTCAACTCCCCCCCCCACACACACACCCTGTTAGATGCTGAAAAATGTGGACAACTTGAACGCTATACTGTACGTAGCATTATCCCTCTAGTGGCCAGTTCTTGTAAATACACCTTAGGAATACATATGCAGTACTGTACCTAAGACCCTGCCTAGATGCCCTAAGCACATCCGATCTCGCCTGATTTCGGAAGCTAAGCAGGGTCGGCCCTGGTTAGTACTTGGGTGGGAGACCACAGGGAATACCAGGTGCTGTAGGTGCCTGGAGTAGGAACTGGCAAGCCACTCCAGTATTCCTGCCAAGAAAACTCCATGGACGTGGAGTCACGTAGAGTCAGTCATGACTGTAACGACATAACACACACACACACTGTACCTAAGATCTTTTCCATTTTCACCCAAAACATAATAAAGGATGACTGCAACTAATAATTTGTAAGTGTGTATATAATATCATAGAATCATAGAATAATGAAGTTGGAAGGGGCCTACAAGGACATCTAGTCTAACCCCCTGCTCCATCCAGGAGTACAAATCAAATATACCTGCCAGGTGGTTGTCCAGATTTCTCTTGAATGCCTCCAGTGTTGGAGCACTCCTCTCAGGGTAATTGGTTTCATTGCCAAACTACTCTAACAGTTAGGAAGTGTTTCCTGATATTCAGCCAAAAGCTGGGTTCTTTTAGATTGAACCCATTGTTGAGTATCCTGCACGCTGGGATGAGAGAGAACCAATCTTTTCTCTTCTCTGTATGACAGCTCTTCAAATATTTGGAAAGTGCTGTCGTATCACTCCTCAATCTTCTTCTCTGTAGGCTAAACATCCCCAGTTCTTTCAGTCTTTCCTCATAGGGCTTGGTTTCCAGCCCCCTGATACGAACACAGGGATCTGCCATATGCAGAATCGGACCATTGGTTCATGTGCTTAATGATCACCTGCCACTCTCTAACCCCTCGGATGGTGATCTTTTTATGGCCTGGTATCTATGATCCTTTTACAAGTGGATATGTTGATTATTCAACAGCCGGTATTTTACTGCTAGTCGTGACTACAGTAGAGCAATCGACTCAGTGTGGTTTAAATATCTGTTGATTTATCATTCAGCAGTTGATTCAGTAGGTCAACTATTAGGTAAGGCTGACACTTGCCAGAAAATTATAAACAAAATAATTTTCATTTGTCACGCATTCTCTGTTTTCAAACCAAAGTCCAGGAAAAAATGTTAATCTCATATGTCCTGCTAGGACATTCCTATTCAGAGTTATACTTCTGCCTCCCACAGGAAGCTGGTGGATGTTATTAATGAAAGAATAACACAGCAAGGTCCTATTCACATTCCATGTCCAAAGGTATTCAGAGGAATTCAAGAAAAAGGAAATTAAGGTTGAATAGATCTGGAGATGGTCTTCACACAGTGTCATCCATACGCTAGAGTCTTTGTGAAATGGCATGCCTCAAAGTACAATGTTGATGTGTCCAATTGTCCCAGAAGCCAAAATAGAATATAATTAAGAAATATTGTGCAGCTCTTTGCTCACACACTGTAATATGAGAAGTACCAATGGCCTCTTGTTCTCCTCTCTACAGGGAGAAATCAGACTCGGTCATCTGTGAGCCTGTGGTATCTGTCTCCACTACCAAGTGAGACTGTTCTGTAAGAGATGTGTTGGCTGTTGTTTCGTGTACTGAAGGGCTGCCCCCTGCATTGCTTTGCAACTCTGCTGGACTGCATTCCCTCCTCCTGCAAATGTTGCTGGCAAATTTTTCTTTATACAGTATTTGTTTTCATTGTATGTATGAACCCAATATGTACTTATATTAATGAAAGTGATTTTTTTAAAAAAACAAACACCTTTTATTGGTGGTGGTGGTGGTGGTGGTGGTGTGTGTGTGTGTGTGCGTGCATGCGTCCAATTTTTATGTAGCATATTTTCTTTATGGTGTGAGATTCCTGCATGTATTGGTAATGGTGAGAACCCCTGTGTAATACCTGTAGGAATGTATTAACATTTACAGAATGTACATTTCCTGGAAGCTGCCACTCATGCTGTGTGTTCTTTACAGCTGTGGCTTGACATTCCTGCAACAGAGAAACATTCTGCTAGCCATTTGTTGTTTGTTGAGACGTGAACGCAGGGAGATCTGAGTTAATGCCTGGGATGTATTGGCCCTGCTCCTGTATGTTGCCTTAATAGTAATATTCTCAAAAGAATCAGGAAATGGTTTGCTTGGCTTATTTATTTATACAGTTGTACCTTGTATAAAGGAATTAATTCATTCCAAATGAAATTATGTTAAGCAAATTTTCTTTATACAAATTTGCATAGGAATGCATTGAAAACGGAGTAATCCCATTTTTATGTTGTACGGATTCTCCCCATAGGTGATTATGTTAAGCAAATTTCCCCTATCTCCGGAATGTTTTATGTTGTACAGATTTTATGTTATACAAACTGTTTGTTATACAAGGGTCCACTGTATATCTATTTATATTACTATATGCCATATTTCTCTCTATAGAGAGGCCAGGGCATATTTTAAAAGCTTGGTAGACCAATATTGTATCAGCATACAATCCCTCAGACAATATATTTTATTATTTGCCCAAAATGTTTCTGTTTTAAGCCTTGAATATCTGTGTCTGTTTATGTGTGTGCATTTCTGAGACTCTCCTGTTTAACCTGATTCATAATTGTCATCTTGTTTAGCTGAGTACTTTTAAAAATATTTTGATAAATGCTCCTTTTGTGAACTTGCACTTGTCTGTTCTAGTTTACTGGGGAGACTGGGCCTGATTGTGCCAAAATACATGTACGGTAGAATGTAGTGTGAATGGTATGATGTTTTTAGTGTGTACAGATGGAAGTATCCCAGTAGAAATCTCATTCTTCTGATACAATACCTATAGTGGGCAATCCTTCCTATGCCACTGCATTTTAACTGCATTTTCCACCAGCACTGATGGAACATTGACATGGAAAATATCTTCTATTCATCTGGTTCTGCCAAGAGCCTAACTGGTTTTGAGAAGGCCATCCTTAGTGTTTGTCTAATTTTAATCTATTTGTGGAATAGCTATTGGATTGGCAGTCCTTATCCAACAAAAAAACACTGTATCCCACTATATGATGTGATTTTCAGTCTAGAGAAGACCTGAAATAGAGCTAGTAGAGATTTGACTAATCTGTAGGGTGCTCTTCAACTTTATTAAGCCTTGGGGGCCATCTTTATTATCACCAATTTACAACATAGGACTAGATTGAAAAATGCATATTTAATTGTTCTTTTACTTTCTTCCTTCTACTTTAGTTTTCTCCCCAGTGTTCTCCATCAAAAACTGTGTGCGTACGCGCGCGCGCGCGCGCACACACACACACACACACATGACAATGGTGATGTTTTCAGTACTACGCATGTGCCAATTTGAGGCTTTCACAAGTCACGACCAATGGTCCTGGGAGTTACTAAAATGACACTGATACAATCTGAATAATTTGGATGGCACTCTTCCTTCTTAGTTCAACCACAGTATAGCTGTAGGCAGTTGATTTCAGTAAAGCTCTTTTCTAGCAGTTTCTGAACTCTCTTACTTCTCCTCTTGCCTGTCTATACTGTATTTCTAGTCCCTGCCAGCAATGAGTGATTCTTTATATACTGCACTTACAAGGGAAACGGAGCATGGTGTAGCTGCAGAGGATCATGTGCACTATTTTTATGACCTCATAAAGTATTTTATGAGCTAATCTATGTGTCTTGCATTTGGGGAAACAAATGAATGTGTTTCAAAGCAGGGGGCAATGTGCCTTGTTTTCTTTGGTCCTCTGAGGATAAACTTGAAACAGCGAGGTTATATTACATATTATTTCTATACAATATGCAATGTGACTATTTTATAAATCTGGGACAGTGCACAAGTCTCAGCAATGATTTTATTGATTGCACATGTGCATTTGTTGAATTTAAATTCCACCCTATTGTCCAAATTGCTCAAGGTAGTATGTATGGCTCTCTTTCTCCATATTGTGTCCTCATTGCATGGTGAGGAAGTCAAGCAAGGTCAACCACCGAGCTTTATGGTTCACTAGGGATTCCCCAAAACTCCTGTCTGTTATTCCAATCACTATATTTATCCACTGTACCTCCTGGGATAAGTGTGGTCATGCACAAGCTGTGTGGCCTCACAGGGTTACCTGGCATCCCGTCAGAGATTTGGTAGTTCTGTACATAATTTCCTTCCTTTAACAGGATGACATTAGAAGCCTCGTTTGTTTGTTCTGAGCTAGAAGCAATGTTTGCGTTGAACAGCGCTTTATGAAAATAATCCAGGATTGTTGCATGCATTCAAAACTGACTTGTTTAAATATTTGCTAACTAGTTTGCCCTAGGTTAGACGTAAAGGCAAAGTACAGTTCATTGAAAATTAAAATGTTTTCCCTTTCATCTCAGCCATGCATGGTAGGAAAATGCATGAGCCCAAAACTTGCTCATAACATTATTTGTTGTTTAGTGCTACGTGGTTATTTTAGCTAAAAACTATTGTTTTCCAATATATGTTTCAAATCTTTGTACCTAAACTGGGATATCTCAAAAGCTGTCCGCCTTATAGTGGAATGAAAGGGAGACAACGTGGATAACTCGAATAATGCAAGGTTCAGATTGAAAACATAGCAACAAAAATCGTACTGCTTAGCATAGTAAAATACACTAGAGAAGGAGCAATAAATCAGTTTAGTACGTCAAATCTTCCATAAGTTCAGTTGATGCAAACAAGTCTACTTGAACAGAAGCTTACTGTGCTAAAAGTTAGTTGCAGTTAGAGTTTGCATATTTGAATCAATGGAATTTACAGACAAATTTACTCTCCAAATTCCCATAGATTGAATGGTACCATTCTATTTTATTTAGTATACTAAGCAACAGGATTTTTGCCATCATACATCAAATATGGATTAGCAAGACTACACTACATGGCATGATTTTAACAAACCATTATACATGTTTGTAGATTTCCATACTGGATTTTTCAAAGCTGTTCTTCAAAACCAAAACGAAAAGCAAAAGAAAATACAAAATGTATGCATCTTCTTGGATATGTATATGTAATTTTACTTTGGAGAGCTCTATGTAATGATGAATGTCTATTCCTTCTAAAAAGCATCAGGCTGCCAAACAACTTACTTTACAGAAGGAAGTTTAAATCATAAAACCAGCAGGGGTTTTTTTTGGTTAATATTTTTTTAGATTGAAGGCCTAACTATGAATATTGTGATGTGTCTTACATGGTTGTATTTTGATTGTAAACATTGTAAACTTTCCTGTGACAAAAGTAAATAAAACTTCTTCCATAATTGTAAACCAGTAAGCTATAGGGCTCTTCCTTCTGAACATTTATTGCTGTCTTGAAAATGAGTAGCAGCTGTAAAGCTGGAGGTAAACTGCCACTCCCTGAATACTGTGAAGATCATACACATTTAAAGAACAGTGGTCATACAGATTTAAAGGACAAAGATCTGCCATTCCAGAGAATCCTAAACTTTGAAAAACTTCCATGGCCATGAGGAGATTTGTATCCTTGTCTCTTCAATCCCACTCTGACACTCTATCCCAGTCTTGACGAACCTTCAGCATTCCAGATGTTTTAGACTACAACTCCCACAGTCCTTTGTCATTGGCTTGGAATACTGGGAGTTGTGATCCAAAACACCTGGAATGCCAAAGGTTCACCACTGCCCTATCCACTGCCGCACAGTAGTTCTTGCTTACAAGAATAGCTACAGAATCCCATCAGTTACATGATGGCATTCTGAAGTTTTCTGATCAGTTAGATTTTGGCTAGCATTTTTCAAACCAAGATGGGTTGTTGCAGATGGTTTTCTACCCTTTTCTGCTGATGTGACTATAGCAAAATCATGTTTCAGAGTTTTCCAACGGCATTTGAGGAAGTAAATATACAAGTAATAGCATGTCTAAAATGGTTGAGGCTCAAATTACATTAGAAGGAATGTGTAGAGGCAAGAGGGAAATGTGTGTATAGGAGCCACTGGGGAGGAGCATAGTGCAGGTGAGGAAGTGCTGGGAGCTGGTTATGTAAATGAAAGGGGGTTTCTGAGAAGGAAATGTCCAGAGAGGGCAATTATTTTAGAACAACAGAACACTTGTATACAGCTTGAGAAGTACTGCTTTACATCAGATAAGGTTATGTTTTTTGGCATTACGTTTTCAGTATGATCTAACACTTCATGGAAGAGTAGCAATTTAAATGTCTAAGGTCCAGAGTTTCGTTTTTAATTATCATTTCTTATTTTTTCCCCTCCTTTCTAGAAAACAGCTGGCCTAGCAGTGTAGATGTCACAGAAAACCATCACAGAGATATCAGAAAATATATCACCTTGGACTGGAACATTTTGCTTTTGATCAACTCTAGTATGTTTCATGAAGCTGCTGATGCCTCACAAGGCTTTAAACCATGGTGGATACCCTAGTTTTCCTTATTAATGACATGTTCTCTAATATCTTCAGACATGGTGGTAGTTACAATTTACATGGTGATAAATGGCTACAGTTACAACATTTGAACACAGAGTAAGCTTGCTTTAAAATCCCACTTGTTAGGACTGCACTTACAAAACTTCAAGAAACAATATTTTCTCAAAAGGCAGAGCATGTTTGTGTGGGGCATTTAAACCAGTTTCAAAATTATTTAAATTTTTTGCTTTCCAGCTAAGCTACCCTGGGAACATGAGCTTTTCAGGAGAAAGAGCAGTCTCTGCCTGTTTGATAAAACAGTTGTTCCTTTAAACTGGTTTCAGACTGGATTGGATATACATGCTCCAAGATATCTGGAGTTGCTCCCACACAAAAGAATACCCTCTGAGAGTGGGAGTTGGCTGCTCAGTTTTGATTGTACTAGTATTTAAGAGTATTGTTCCTGACAGAAGAAATGGTGAGGATTGCTGTAATGTGCCTGGTGGTGCCTAGATGCATCACTGCTAATTCATATGGAGCCTCCTCTTGAGTTTATTTTGTTTTATTTATTATATTTAAATTATTTATATGCCACCTTTCCCCCCATAGGACATTCAATAATAGTATTTATTATTCTAAGTGCAATTGCTATTTCAAAGCCATTCATATTGGACATTAATTAATGATAACGAAACTATCCAGTTTTAATATCTTTAGTGTTAGGAACAATTTTTCTAGCAAAATCTAGTCACCCTCTTGTGGCTATGAGGGAATTCTGAAGTCCGTTTGCAGATTTCTTTGCACAGCCTTTGGTTTTCATGCTCAGTGTCATCCCAGCACAGAGCTCTCATATATTCTCATTCTTTCTAATACACCTTGATCTTTCTGTTTTCAATAGTTATTCAAAGAATATGGCAGCATTAAGAATACCATACCATTATGACAGATTCTGCAAATCTGTGGCAGTTCTGCAAAAGATTTAGCACCCTGCTTTTTATCATTCTAAATATTGCAGAAACCTACCATAAATAAAAGTTTGCTGATGCAGATTGTCTTCCTCTTAATCTAAAGGATTATGGGGATGTAAAGTAGGGAGGTGGTGCCACATTGTATTCTTGGTGCAGCTCAAACAGCTTTATTCACAGAGAGATAACAAATATAGGTGGTGACTCTAGTCTATAAAATCAAGAATGTTTAAAAAATGGCTGAAATCATATTGAGCTCAAGGCTGGTTCAGAAGATCCTATTTGTTCATCTTCAGTTATTTCCTCCTTTGATCATCACATCTGCTGAAAGGTTTGGCATGATTCTAACACTCACAGCCTGCATTATTATGAGCACTAGTTTCTTTGGCCTCATTAAAGTGATCTAAAAATGTATCTTCTACAAGGCGAATGGGGAGGAGAGGAAATAGATATTGTTGCAGAGTAAGTCCGTGTTGTAACTCTCCCTGCATATCCAAGACAAATAGAAGCGAAGCAGCATGTTATTATCCAGATGGAGTGATGGGGGTAGGGGAGGCTTAAAGCCACTTTTGGAGACAGAGGAGTGCTGAAACATCCCCTTCCATGAAAAGGTACTTTGACATTCTGAGTGTACATTTCTAATCTAAAGTTCTCCTTCATTCTGGTACATTGACAGAAGTTTCATGCAGCCAGCTCTGTCCATGGCGACATAAAAGCAAGCCTCACTGATAAGGTATAGCATTTAAATGCAAATATTGTTACATAATTATTTGTATCGAATGAAATTATTAAGGGTAGCCCACACACAGCATCAAAACATAACAGAACATCTCAATGCTCCACAGTCAGTATGACGATATTTAATGTACATCCTAGCACAAATATTTTAAGAACATTCCGATAAAATTAAAACTGCACATGGTGCATCTAAATGTACGCACAACTTTTATCTTTACACAGTTTTCTTAATTAATATTTCCTCTGCTGGCATCAAGAGATGAATAATATATTTTATATTCCAGGTCATGTGAATACGTGACGGTTCATCTATGAACAATTTTCTCCTTAGCTGACACTAAACTACTTCTGTAGTACATGCATCTTCCAAATGCCTGGCATATATTCCAGATCTTATAGAGTTATATCATGTATCATGAAGAACTTGATCCACGACATGTTTTATTGTCAGAGAAGTTTGAATGATTTAGTTGTATATTTAAATCTAGTTTTATTGTGAATTGTGTGTTGACAATTCAGATTGCAAATTATGTATTTTTCATAAGAACAGCCATTAATAGCTAATGCTTTAAGTGCAATACTAATCTGATTACAGGTTTTTTGCTCAGTGCCTGAATAAAAATGGATTTGGACAATGTCCAGGGACTGCTCACTTGTAAATTTCTGTATAATGATAAAATTGACCACGATCCTTCCAGTCAGATATGTTTCATTTGATCTTGGATCTTTATTTCTTAGGATTATCTCTTATTATTGCAGGAGTAGGCATCATCCTTGTATTGGCCAAAGGCATAATTATGATCCAATAATGGGCATCATGTCTATCATTTCCCCTCTCCAACCAGTTCTCGAGTTTCTAGGTAGATGTCTCCTCATGCTAATAGAGGGCATGGTATAGCTACTCCGCCCTTTTCTTCTTAATAGATTTCCCATGCAGAGAAAAAAGCCCTATAATGTTCCTAATAAGGCTCTCAGTGTGAGCTATATAAAGAGCGGTTTTACTAGTTCCAGTCCCCCAGTGAGTTTCCATGGATTTGAACCCTAGTCTCTCAAATCCTAGTCCATCACTCTATCCTTTCACAGTGTTGTTAAGAACACATATACAGTATATGTATATAAGAACATATATATTTATTTTATTTTAGCATATTTTTACCCCGCCTTTCTCCTTGGAAAAGGACTCAAGGAGGCTTACAGTAATGAGAGATAATATACAGTCCAGTACAATTAAGCCATATTCAAGTATTTGAAAACAAGGAATTGAGGGACATCTTACAGCATTAATAGACAACATTACATTAAAGCTACAAGGTTACAAAGTAGTTATAAACACAAAGTCTATGTAAACCTATAGATTCATATAAAATGCACACGGTAGTCCATCATTCAGGGAAGGATTGCCTGAAGAGAAAGGTCTTCGCCTGTTTCCGGAAGAACAACATGGATGAGGCAGTCCTGGTCTCTAGAGGGAGGGAGTTCCAGAGTCTGGGCGCAGCAGTTGAGAAGGCCCTTTCATGGGTTCCCACAAGGCATACCTGTGAGTGTGTTGGATGGAGAGAAGGGCCTCTCCTGATGACCTTAACACCTGAGTCAGTTCATACTGTGAGATTCGATCTTTGAGGTAGCTAGGACCCAGGTTGTATAGTGCTTTGTAGGTCAAGGTCAGCACCTTGAATTGTGCTCGATAGCTGATTGGCAGCCAGTGGAGCTGTTTTAATAGGGGTGTAATGCATTTTGAATCTGTTAAGTTTCCTGAGAATTTTCATCAGTAGCCCCTCATAGAGCGCATTACAGTAGTCCAGCCGGGACGTCTCTAGGGCATGTGTTACCGTGGCCAGACGTGGTTTCTCAAGAAAGGGGCATAACTTGCATACTAGCCCTAATTGTGCAAATGTGCTCCTGGCCACAGCCCTGACCTGGGCATCCAAGCTCAAGGATGAGTCCAAGAGCAACCCCAAGCTGTGTACCTGATTTTTCAATTGGAGGGTGACTCCATCCAGTACAGGTTGCATCCCTTTCCCTTGTTCTCCCTTTCAACTGACCAGGAGCACCTCTGTCTTTTCTGGGTTTAGTTTCATTTTGTTCATCCTCATCCAGTTCATTACTGCATCTAAACACTCACGTAAATTTGAGATAGTAGCTCCCTTAGAGTCCAGAGGTGATGAGACTCATTGTAGCAATTCATGTTTGAGCTAAATACAGCTTTGTTTACCTGTGTGCTTTTAACTTGTGGTATTTTAATGCCACTGAGCAGCAGTACAGTTGAGTTTTCAGGCTATAAATGAAATACTGAACTCCATCTTCTGACAACTTGTCCTTAACCAGAAAGAGACAGAAGGCAATCATGTGAAGGAAACTGTGTATAAGAGTAATGGGTGTTTACAAAAACTGGTGACATTTTCTGAAAGCAAACTGCAGTGCTCTGTGGCAATATTTTATGGGTACTACAGTAAAGTGCCATCTTGAGCCATTATAGTAATGCCAAAAGGACATGAAGACATCAGAGCCAAGTTTCTTGGGTCAGTGATGAGGAATGAAGAACGGAAAGCAATTTTCAATATCCAGACTGAGTAAGGAGTGGAATGCTCTACTCTCAATTGGTTCATATGAGGCTAACATATAAATGGGACTGACTTCTAAGTTTACTACTTAAAGCTCTGCAGTTGCTAGCATTTTATTTTAGCTATTTATTTATAAATAACATATGTATGAACTATTTGCATTGAAGAGGAATTATTGCACAATTCTGCATTTAGGAAATGCAGAATTGTTTATCTTTTTATCAATGAAACATGTCAGGCTAAGTTCATATCCTGTTAGTGAACTAGTACTGTACTGCACTAACATGTATGTGTAAAATATGGTGAGATTGCATGTTTAGTTTTTTGAAAATCTACAAATGGCACATGCTGTTTCAAAGTAACCCTGACTGAAATAATGATCTACAGTAGACGTAAGCTTTTGTATGATTTCCAAATAAGACAATACTGTGGCGCATTACAGCTTTATTCTCCTAAATATTTAACAAAATATTTACAATTATTTGAATATAATATAATAATGTGATTTTGTTTCCCTCCTATTACATTCCTATTACTGTAGACCAAACAGAAACTTTTATACAGTAGTCAGTTCTTTGTTGAACTGCACATGTTTGTGCAAAAGAATAAATCCTATCCATGTTCAGTCCAAATGAAAAACATAAGTTCAAAATATTGAATGTACAACCAGGAGGAAAATATAGTAAAGGACTCCTATTTCTACCCAAAGGACAGTCATGTGCAATGCCATAGAATCAATATAATATAATATTGTTTAGTTCAGTTTAAAGCAAAATATTAAAGATTGTCTTGCATTGTCATTGCCAGGAAGTAAAAGAGAACAAATAAACACAGGATGAGTTACACAATCTCCTGTTGATTTTGGCTTCATTGTTGATCATTTGATGACTCAGTCTTTCAAAACACTGTGAGACAGGCTTTAGACAGACATGTATACCACATCACTCTTTGGCTTGCCTGCTTCAGACTTTATCTAGACAAGTCAGTGAAGAGGAATCAGCAGAGGTGTTTGTTGAAACCAATGTTATGAAGAAATGTAGTGAATTGAACCTGGAAAGTGGTCCATGAAAGTGAATTTAAACCTTTAGAGGTGGTAGACTCTTATCCATTAGTTGGTTGTTGTTCAGTCGTGTCTGACTGTCCATGACCCCATGGGCCAGAGCATGCCAGGCCTTCCTGTCTTCCACTGCCTCCCAGAATTTGGTCAAATCCATATTGGTTGCATCAATGACGCCATCCAACCATCTCATTCTCTGCCCTCCCGTTCCCCTCCCCCCTTTTTTTGCCTTCAATCTTTCCCAACATCAGGGACTTTTCCAAGGACTCCTCTCTCCTCATGAGGTGGCCATAGTACTGGAGCCTCAGCTTCAAAATCTGTCCTTCCAGTGAACATTTGGGGTTGATTTTTTTTCAGGATGGATAGGTTTGATCTCCTTGCAGTCCAGGGGACTGTCAAGACTCTCCTCCAGCACCACAGCTCAAAAGCATTGATTCTGCGGCGATCAGACTTCTTTATAGTCCAGCTCTCACTTCCATACATCACTACTGGAAAAACCATAGCTTTGACTATCTGGACCTTAGTCGGCAAAGTGATGTCTCTGCTCTTTAAGATGCTGCCTAGGTTTGCCATCACTTTCTTACCAAGAACAAGAGTCTTTTAATTTCGTTGCTGCAGTCGCCATCTGCAGTGATCAAGGAGCGCAAGAAAATAAACGTTGTCATTGCCTCCATTTCTTCCCCTTCTATTTGCCAGGAGGTGATGGGACTGGTGGCCATGATCTTAGTTTTTTTGATGGTCGGCTTCAGGCCAATTTTTTCACTTTCCTCTTTCACCCTCATTAAGAGGTTCTTTAATTCATCCTCACTTTCTGCTATCAGAGTAGTATCATCTGTGTATCTGAAGTTGTTGATATTTCTTCCGGCAATCTTAATTCTGGCTTGTGATTCATCTAGACCTGCCTTTCGCATGATGTAAATAGGTAAGGTGGCAGTATACAACCTTGTCGTACTCCTTTCCCAATTTTAATTCTTATTTTCCAATTCTTATCCATACATGAGACAACAGTCTGGGTTTGCTGGTTAATTGATTATGTTTTGTGGTAAACTGGGCTTAAACAAAATAGATTCCACATAAGTAAAGTAGAATAAAGTAAAGTAAAGTAGAAGGTGTCAAATGTTATTGGGTCATACATTTGTTATCTGAAGAAGATCTGAAGGGAATAAATTTGACTCTGTTGCCATTGTTATAATCAGACCACTACCTGCTGAAATTATCCAACAGCACATACAAATTTCTGGTCATAGTTGGATCCTAGACATCTCCAAGAGATTGGGGGAGGGCAGTGTTTCCAAATGAGTTGATTGGTGTGGGTGTAGAAAGATTGACCTCTGAATGGAATTTGGCAATAACCCAGGCTGTCAACTCAATTTCTTTTAAATAACAACTTCATTTGAGAGCTCACCCCTCCTGGTGGTTTATGAGGGAGTGGCAAGCCTTGAACGAGGCTAGGAGAAGACTAGAGAGCATCTGCAGGAAAGTTCCTTTGGATTATAATAGAACTGCAGTTAGACACAACTCTGGTCACTATGGCAATGCCATTAAGGCTACGAAGAAAGTTTATAGCAGTTACCCATTGATCTATCTCTACCTCAGATTTTTAAAAGAGCTATGCCTCTCTACTTAAGTGTTTTCTCGCCCACCCTTCTTTTTCTCATCACAATGTTGTGTCATTCATGTAGTCAGTAAGCAGACTGAGAGTCAATTAAGACATGATCATGTAACCAGTCATTATTTTTCTGCAGTCTGCCACTTGCAAGATTCATCGGCTACTGTGACTACATATTTTTCCTTTGAACTAGGAAAGCACACTGCAATGAATTTCAAAATATCAGGCATTCCCATGCAAATATTTTGCAGTCTGAAATACAGGAGGAAGGGTCACTGATGGTGGAGTTTGTGGTCCCTTTCTTCCATTTATGTCAACCCAATGTTAGGGATTCAGATTATTGGTATTGAAACCCAGCCTCAGTTGCTGAGAACCACAGAAAATGTCTTTTTGGATATGGTGTCCTAATGCAGAATGTACAGGTGGTGGTACTCCCCACTCATTGGAAAATGAGGCACACCTCTCTATTAATCCTTCTAGAATATGTAAATTTGGAATGGATGTTATGGCACAAGAAAGACACAAAGACACATCAATGTTCCTTGTTTCAAGAAAGGCCAGGGAGATGATCTACATTTTTAGTTTCCTTACTCTGAGTACAAAACTCCGACCATAACTTGCCGGTCTTTTTCTCTTTGGGAATATTTGCAGATTTGGCAAAACAGAGTACTGTATAGTGATGGGTGCTAGCATCAATGTATTTTGAAAAAGAGACCAACTGAGTGTATAATGAAATTCCCTGTCAGTAGCTATTTAAGCACGTTAATTTTAAAAAACAAAGAAACTGCCTTCAGTTCTCACTATTATAGGTGCCACTAGACTACTCCACCAGGACCCTATGCCTGATGTATGCTTGTGTAAGGAAATCACTTTTGGTAATAAATTGCTACTCATTAATAAGTTCCTGATTGCATTCCTTGGTGCTGATGCATTTGGATGGGTGTCCATGGGAACAACTGAAATGTGCTGCTGAGGCTAATGCAGTTTCACTTACAAAACGATAACTCAGCCACTGGACTCTGCCCTTTGTTGGTTTTACTTCAACGCATTCACAACAGGCAATGCCTCTAGAATACATTGTGTAACTCCCTCCACCACCACTGCCCAAGGGAAAAACCTCAACCCAACTCTGGAGGTGTTCCAGCCAGCCGAAGGCGGAACCTACCAACGCTAGCCAATTACGAGTTTATATAAACCAAAAGAAGCAAAAATAAACTATTGTGACACCTTCAAGACTACAGTGACAGAAGCGACGTGGGAGATTAAACGTGTTGAAACACAAGATTACAGCCCCCCCCCCTTTTTAAACAAGCTACATCCCATTGACTGTGGCGCTCGAGCAGGTGCACCTCAGGAGCGATATGCAGGCGCGATCTATGTGAAAGTAATGACCGCCACGGCTTGCAGACGAGTCGAGGCCGAGGAATTCGTTGGGGGTTCGCTTCCGAAAAAAAAAGTGTCGGGTCAGCGCGGAGACGACCTGCTCTGTCCGCCCCCCTTTCCGCGCCCGCGCTGCCCAGCGACTGGACTGCCCCGCCGAGGGCGCTCCCAAGCGCCTTGCCGAGCCCTTGATCCCCCCCCCGGCGGCCCTGAAGATGGGCAGCGGGCGTGGCCTTCCCGCCAGGTAACGAGGTAACGAGGCGAGCGGGCGGGCTCAGGGAGGTTGAGCTTCGCTCCCCGACTCGGCTCCGAACTTCCTCCTGCGATCGTGGGAGGCCGCGCGGGTCGCCTTGCGGTTCAGTCCCGGCGCTTGTTTCCCCCTCGGTCTCCTCCGGGCGCGGCGGTGATGGGTCTCCTGCTTGGCTCCTGCGAGGGGCTCCTGACGTGGACGCTGCTCCTGCTCCTCTCGGCCCAAAGCCACGGTGAGCCAGGACGGGGAACGGGGCGGGGAGGATCGTTCTTTTTCTTCTTCCAAGGAACTGCCCGGGTGCGCAGGGGCAGAAGCTGCACAGGGGTGACAGGGATGGTTTAAAATAGTTCCACGCTGACGATGCGTTTGTCCTATTTATTTATTTCCACTTTTATACTACCCCACTAGTGGTGTGCTATAAAGTTCCCCATAATAAATGCAATAAAACGCAGTAAACCTTGTTGCTAGCTAAAACGATGAACAAACCTTTAAACTAGAGAAATCCATAAATTGAAACCCATTTGAGCATCTCAGGACAACGTTCAGACTATTAGAAGGCAGCTTTATATGATTCTTAATTAGCTTCTTAAACAGAGAGAAGGGTGGGTTTGGCAAGCCTCTAGAAAGGTTGAGGAAAGGAGCCACGACTGAGGAAACTGAGTTGCTGGTGTTGGCTTCCTTAGGTGTTATCATTCTCATTATCAAGGACTGCAAGAAGCATGTGGGATAGGTGGCTATTTTATGGGAGACAGATTCTGCGAAATATTTAGGTCCTTCAGGGCTTTATAGGTTATGACCAGCACCTTGAATTAAGCATGAAATTGAGCTGCTGAGAATGACCTTTTAGGTCAGAAGGGTGATGATAGATAGATAGATAGATAGATAGATAGATAGATAGATAGATAGAT
>JAHTLZ010000129.1:64533048-64571789 GCA_023846285.1 Phrynocephalus versicolor
TAGATAGATAGATAGATAGATAGATAGATAGATAGATAGATAGATATGATGCATACTAATCCTGTCTTTTGGGGGGCAGATTGTGCCTCTGTTTTCACCCTGCTATAGAGGCTCCCCACACGTCTTTTAGCTGCCTTTCTGTGTGTTTGTGTGTGTTTAGGTATACATGCACACATCAACTGCTTAGGCTTTGTAGTTAGAATAGAATAGAGAATACAGTTTTTATTGTCATTATGCATATGCAAGATATGCTCAACGAAATTAGAGTGCTGTTCCACTACACCAGGGATGGTGAATCTATGGCATGTGTGCCAAAGGTGGCATGCAAAGAGCTTTTGCCTGGCATCCGACATGCTCCCTGCCCCCCCTTCCCCCTCTGCTGGACCAGCCATGAGGAATTTGTGGAGGGGGAAGTGGGGAAGGCAGGGAGCATGTCACATGCCAGACTGACCCTACCATCGCTGTCCCCATCGCCATTGCGATCGTTGCCACCCCTGCCACTGCTGCCATCATCGACGGGAATCCAGCTTCGGCCCTGACTCCAGAGCCAACAGGCTCCTCCTCTCTCATCCCCCCACACACACCTTCCATCGGGAATATCCAGATGGAGGGGTACAACATCTGACAACTGGATCACAATCACTTGACTGTAGTAATGTAAATCTTTTCTGAATGTGAACTTGAAGTTCATCAAGAAGGCTGTTTAGATTATATTTTGGCACTAGGATTCTTTTAGTTCTTTTTCAGCTCTACTGTGATGCAGGAGATTAACAGTTCCTGATCAGCTTCTAGTCTTCTTTTATCAGAAAGAATACAGCTTCAACATCTCCTGCTTCCTGTCAAATAGTCTATTTTATTTCTATACTGGTCATCTGGTTATGTTCACAAAGATAGTCATCAGTTTGGTTGCTTGAAGCATGTATTTTCAATAGACATAGTTGGCTTTGCAGAACATTGAGTCATTATCTTGCTTCATTTCTAAACCTAGACCAAATTTTCCAGCAACATTTGGTTCTGCTTTGTTTCCTGCTTTTGCATCCCTATCACCCATGATCATATGCATCTCTTGTTTTATTGTGTAATCATTTGACTCCTAGATGCATAAAAGCTCTCGTCTTCGTCAGCTTCTATATTTGCAGAATAGACTTGAATGATGGTTGTGTTGATAGATTCTCCATGGAGTCTGACCGGTATTATTCAGCCCAATATTGCATTGTAGGCCCTAACTGTCTGCATCTTGCCTCAATATCAGTTGCTCCATTTTTTCTGAGATTGTGATTTCCATAGTAGAAGATTCTGTAGTTTTTTGATTGAAAATATCCCATTTCAGTCAACTTTCATTTCCTGACACCAATTACAGCAATCTATTTATGTTCTGTTTCTTGCTTTATAATTTCCAATTTACCTTGATTCTTTCTTCTCCCACTCCAAGTTCCAATTGTACATATTGCACAGCATCAGATTTTGCTTTCACTTCTGTGAACATAAGCCAGTAGATATCTTTTTTACTTTAATTGAGCTGCATTATTAGTGGCAGTGCTATTCCTATTTGTCCTTTGCTCTTCCCTATTAGCTGATTGAGTGCTTCCTGACCTGGGTGGCTCATCTTCCAGCACTATTTCTTGTTTAATTTTGAATTACATTAAGGTTTTCATGTTATATAAAGATCTGCGGAGATTCACCACTGCCATCTTCTGTGCAAAGGTAGCTAGCTACATAATCAGTGCTCTTGCATCCTCCACAAGTGCCACCTTCAACTACCAGTGTTGCCTACTGGCTACTGTCCCCATTACCCCTGGATTGTCACAACATAGGGCCTTCATTATACGGAAAATTCAGTAGTTTATCACTGACACCTGCACAGTACATACAAAGGTCAATTTAAGCGTCACCACCCTTGTCTCCTCCCCCCTTGTCACCTTCAGCTACTCCTATTCCCTAGTAGCCATTTAGTAATGCAAATTTGTTCCTTGTGTGTGTGTTGTGTCATTACAGTCGTGACCGACCCTTCATGACTCCATGTCCATGGAGTTTCCTTGGCAGGAATACTGGAGTGGTTTGCCAGTTCCTACTCCAGGCAACTACAGTACCTGGTATTCCCTGGTGGTCTCCCATCCAAGTACTGACCAGGGCCGACCCGGCTTAGGGCTTCCGAAATCAGGCGAGATTGGATGTACTTAGGGCATCTGTTCCTTATGTAGACTTTAAATTCCTCAGGAATGTTGTTTATGACTATATTTTGGGCAATGACTCTTTTCATGTTCTTTTGCAGCTTTAGTCTAGTTTAGATATTAACAGTTCATGATCTGTGCTACAATCCATTCCAGGTCTTAATAAGAACATAAGAACAGCCTTGCTGGAACAGAACACAGCCCATCCAGTCCAGCATTCTGTCTCACACAGTGGCTCACTATTTGCTTCAGGGTATTCCCAAGCAGATGTCTTCAACTGCTTAAGATTCCCTGCAAATGGTATTGAGAGATATCCTGCCTATCTCTCCAACTCAGAGGTTGTCCTTAGACATCCATAATGATAGCCATTGATACCCTTGTTCTCCATGAACTTGTCTAATTCTTTCTTAAAACCGTCAAGGTTGACAGCTGTCACCACTTCTTCTGGCAGGGAGTTCCACAGACCAATGATCCTCTGGGTGAAAAAGTACTTTCTCTTAGTTGTTTGAGATCTTCCGCCTAAAAGTTTCATGGAGTGCCCCCTAGTTCTAGTGTTGTGCGATATGGAAAACAGTTTTTCCTTATCTATTTTGTCCATACCGTGTATGATTTTATAAACTTCAATCAGGTCACCTCTTAGGCGCCATCATTAACAGCGAAGAGGCCCAGCCATTGCAGCCTCACAAGGTGTTCCAGTCCCCTAATCATTCTAGTTGCCCTCCTCTGCACTTTTTCCATTTCAATAATAACTTCTGGAGGTATGGTGACCAGAACTGTACACAGTACTCCAGATGAGGCCTCACCATAGATTTATAAAGAGGCAAAATGACACTTGCTGACTTATTTTCTATACCCTTCCTAATGATCCCTAGCATGGAGTTTGCTCTTTTCACTGCTGCAGCACACTGGGTTGACACCTTCATTGAGCTGTCCACCAGGACACCAAGGTCCCTTTCCTGGTTAGTTGCAGAGAGTTCAGACCCCATCAGTTTATAAATGTAATTGAGTCTTTTTGCCCCATTGTGCATCACTCTGCACTTACTAATGTTGAAGCTCATTTGCCACTGGTTTGCACACTCCCCTAGTGTCAAGAGATCCCTCTCGAGCTCCTCACAATCTCTCTCAGTTTTTATTATTCTGTATAATTTAGTGTTGCTGACAAATTTGGCTATCTTGCTATTTACTCCTACTTCTAGATCATTTATGAAGAGCTTGAAAAGCAGGGGTCCCAGTACTAAACCTTGGGGGACCCCACTCTTTACCTCCCTCCACTTGGAGAAGTGTCCATTTAGTGCTATCCCCTGTTTCCTATCCCTTAGCCAGTTGCCAATCCAGGACAAGACCTGTCCCTTGATTCCCTGACTGTCAAGTTTATTCAAGAGTGTTTGGTGCAGGACCTTGTCAAAAGCCTTCTGAAAGTCCAGATAACAATGTCACCTGGATCTCCCTTATCCACATGCTTGTTGACACTCTTAAATCATTCCAAAAGATTAGTGAGGCATGATTTGCCCTTCCAGAAGCCATGTTGGCTCTCCTTCAGAAGCTCCTTCTCTTATATGTGCCTATTAATTTTACCTTTTGGGATAGTTTCCATCACTTACCTGGGACACATGTCAAACTGACCTCTGGATCCTTTTTTTAAGATTGGTGTTACATTCACATGTATCCAGAGTGTATGCCAGTTGAGGAAAATTTGGCTAAAACTAACTATACAACATTGGGTAGTGTATTTGAGGGAAACTTCTAATTACATTAATCTGCTCTGTAGATTTCTGTGCAGATTTTTCTTCACTAGATAACTGGAAAGTTTTAAACCAGCTATTTTCCACATACTCTGCCTGCTAGTACCCCACTCAGTGAATATAGTTACAAAGCAGAGACGCCTATCACATTGTTCTTCATACTTATGAAATGTTGTTTCCCTTTTAGAGAAGTCCCTGGAAGATCGCCTAGACAGCATTGAGAAAAAAATGGACCTAATTCTACTCAAGGTCAGCCAGTCTTGCTATCAACAGACTAGAGAAGATGAACAATGATATTTACTACAGTCACTTTCTTCCCTTTTTACCCCTAACCAAAAAAGCAAAACAAAAACAAACAAAACAAAACTTTTCTCAAAACATCATTACCAGCAATTAATACACTACAGAAACTGCAACTCCACAAAAGAAGCAAGAAATAAACATAGTATTGAAACTAAATCACAGCAGCCATATCAGATTTTTCAATGGGGCTAGCATCCTTCTAACTTGTCACATGCTACTTTCTTCAAAACTTCAAGAAGCTTATTTGCAGATATCCAATCTCTCTTTTTATTAAGTTATCTGCTTGACCAGTAAAAAATAAATTACCAAACTTTGTAGAACTTTGCCACATTCTAAAGTTCAGAGAGTCAAATCTGTTGAAAGGTGTAGCAACACAACATGCTATGAATGAAAACTTTTTAACTTGTTCTTAAGCAACCAAACAACAGCTCTCTTTCCTCCCCACCACTAGGGAGCTTAATTGCCTTTACTCTGAGGCTATTTGTTTTCAGTTAGTTTCACTTTAACAGACTTTATGTAGCTTTTCTCTACTAGTCATGATTTTAACAGAGTAAATGATTCTTCTTTTTAAAATACTAATTCTCCCATGTCTTTGTGTCATGTATTTGAGCACATAATTTTGGTAATAAATATCATTTCTTCTCTTTACTATTGTCTCCCTGACTGAATATTTTCAATGTTCTATTTATGTCAAGGGTATTTTTGAGGAATTTGCTTATAATTCAAACTCTCTAAGGGCCTTTTCACACGACCCCTAAGATCCACTGGCCCTTTAAATTTGGACCACAGATCTTGGGGGTTCATTGCTCTTCCTGCCTCCCCACCCCTCCGCACTTCCTTGTTCCTGTCTGCGTGAGAGGAGGGAGAAAGAAAGGGACAAAAAAAATAAAGGCTTACCTCCCAGTTGCTCCGAGCCCCGTCGCTTCCTGGTTCCTCCTCTTAAGGGGTGGGAGGCAAAACAACAACAACAAAAAGAACCGAGGAGAGCCCCGCACATCCGGATCAGGGATTTTTCACCATCAAAGAGCAGGTACTTGAAAGGTGCGCTGGGTCGCGCTTATGGGGGCGGGGTCGTACTTAATTTTCTGTTAGCTCCGGAGCTGGTGGGGAAACTTTTTTAAGCTCCGGAGCTGGGAGCCATTTGCGGCGGAGCTTAGGGGTCGTGTATAAACGCCCAAACTTCCTGCTTTTAGCTATGCAGCTACGTTTTGCTAATCTAATGAGATGTTCTTACCTTTCTCCCCTCATATTATGGAAGAGATCTCTTTTCTCAGACTGGCAATACAAATATTTCTCTTTTATATATTTTGCCCATTTTTTCTGTAATCGTAAATTAAGACTGGAGGCAACAGCTAATTTCCTAATTCAATATTTAAATAACTTAATGAAATAACTGCATGCTCTCAAGATGATTCTGACCTATGGCAACACTGTGATAGTAAGAGGTAAATTAATAATAAGAGGTAAAGATCCAAGATCCAATCAATGCAATCCACTAGAAAGAACTAGTCAATGTCATAATCCATCAGTTACTACAAAGGAATTCTCAGACCTCATCCAAGTTAGTCACATATCTAAACCACTGAACTATCCAGCCTGCTGCTTTTTCTTAATTACCAGAGTAATTCTGCTAAAAGCACCACAGTGCTCTGAGAGAGAATTAACTGGCATTATCAAGTGTGGAAAGAAAAAGAATCAGAACAAAGACTGAGAAAACATGGGCTAGCAATGGAAAACTGATAGCTGCCACCACCACCTCCCAAAAATTCAGCCAAGATGATTGAAGCTTCAGAAGGGTCTATGGATAAAGGGGGAGGGGGGCTCATGTACTCCATCTTAAGTTCACTGGAAGAAAAACAATGATAGTATAGCTAATAAATTAGCAAGATGGAGTGCTTTTACAACAGGTTAGGTAGGGTATCTTTGCAGGATTTTATTTTAGCTATATGCATTATCTTAAACTCATGTAACAAGTTTTTAAAGGTTTAGGATCCATTTGTGTGTGATTGCATTCAACTGATGCAGAAAGGAAAGAACAGTCAAGTGCAAACACACACAAAGCTGTGTTCTGAAAACACCTTCCCATTTGCTTCTTGACTCAGGAGGGAGGACAAGGAGAAAGTGTGTGTGCGTGTCACAGGTCAGCATCTCTCTCAGGAATGCCTCTTTCCTAAGACACTGCTTGCTGCAGTGGGCAAGATAAGATCACCAAATGGGTAAATGAGAAAGCAAAAGCCTTTTTAAGGCAGTTCCTCTGAACAGCAGCACCTGCTATGGAACTGCAAATAGAACGGTTTCGCTCCTCTGTCTGTGTGTCCACTTAAATCAATGAGAACTGAATCCCTACAATTACTCATCTGAGGCCAAAGGAAGGTGAGCACAGGTCAGAGCAACTAAAGCGGGCATGTCCAAACTTTGGCCCTCCAGATGTTTTGGACCACAATTCCCACAGTCTGTTGCCATTGGCAATCTAAGCTTAGAATTCTGGGAGTCGTGGTCCAAAACATCAGGAGGGCCGAAATTTGGACATGCCTGAACTAAAGGATTGTCCCCATGCAAGGAAGGGCTGACATCTTATTGAGTGTCAGCAGTGGTGTGCTCAGTCTTTGTCAATGCTTTCAATCCCGTTTCATCCTAAGACATTTTCATTATTGGACACTCCAGGGCTATCAGCCCTAGCACCTTTGCATTCGCCCCATTTTTGAATGGCCCCATTTGATGGCTGTCTTGGTAACATGGCAGTATGGTTGTGGCCTAGGGCAACAAAGGAAAAAGAGTATCAGCATGGTGAAGAGGGAGCAGAAAGATTTCCGTGGGTCAGTTTTCAATAGAACAGAAGGTCTATTTCTATGAAAGTGCATTTTGGATTAACTTCCAAAAGCCAGAAAAATTCCCTTCTGCTCCCGTGATGCAACAAACCAACAAAGGGCTCCAAAAGCAAGTTTCCAAATGTCTGTGTCTCAGGAGGGTAAAGAGCAACTGAATTTCCCAAACCACCCCCAAGAACCACAAGAGCCAGATATACATAACATATGTTTGGAAATCAACTCCGTGAAGACATGTTAGATGAGGTGAGATGAAACCACATCATCACTTCAGCTTCAAGGAAGGCGTGTTGAGGGCCACACTGCACTGAACACTCACCATTAGAGGAGGGGGATTCATTCACTGTTGAAAAGTGTTGCATCATGCCGGCTTGAAATGCAGTTAATTCAGAACCAATCTGAAATAAGATCTGATGCAATGATAGAGAAAGGACTACAATGGATACATGTGCTCTGTTGACCTCTCACTCTCAGTCACTCACACACAAGCATAAACACCCACACCCACAAATAGTTAAGATAGACGTGTGTGTGTGTGTCTCTCTCTGTGTGTGGATAGATAGATAGATAGATAGATAGATAGATAGATAGATAGATAGATAGATAGATAGATAGATAGATAGATAGATAGATAGATAGACACACACTACAATACACATTCATTTGCTAAATTCTAGTGTCTTTGTCACTACAGTCTTCTCCATGGGTGGGGTCATTTATTCTATCTGACACAGTCAGCACTTAAGCAGCGGAAAGAATTCTTGCCTGCACTATGTAATAGAGGCCAAGGTGAGTCAGAGGATGAGCATACTACTCTGTTTTCTTACCCAGGCCCTGCTGTTTGCAACCTCGCCCTGGCCCTATATCATAAATCATGGTTTATTTTTCATGTTGGACTCGGTCCTAGAAATTGCACCAGTTTTTACACACACAAAAATCACAGTGTTCACACATAAGAAAAAGAGGTCAGGTGGGAGCATGGGCATCGGCAGACCTGTGGAACCTCATGGTTTCTCTAACTGCTCAAACAGGGATGGAACATAGCCTGGAAGGAAGAACTAAAAACTGGGAGAAAGCAGAGGACATCAACAGTTGGCAGGAAGTCTGAAAAGTAACAGGCCTTGTAGCACAACCTCCTGTTACAGTTTCCACTTGTGTGGCATTGTGCAATGCTATAGGGAGTATTCTGGTTGATAAGGCATTGTTTCTGACTGTTAGACCTGCAAACATGGCACATAATGTTCTGATTTTTTAAAAAGAATAGCTGCCTGGCAAACACTTGTGGGAATGTTTCAGAGAGGGTAGTCGTGTTAGTCTTTTCAAGAATTTCAGGCAACAAATCAAAGAAAAACAAAACAAAACAAAACAAAAGACACACAACAGGTGGCACCTTAAAGACTAACTTTTAATGTAACGTTTCATGGGCACGTCCACTTCTTCAGACATGTAGCAGCAGAAAAATATTTCAGAAAAATATTGTCAGAACGCCTGAGGCACTTGTTGATTATCAGAAGCATCCATTTGGTTGCTTGCTGGCTGCTGTTGTTATCCGCTTACCGCCCATTGTTCCATCCTGACCTATTGTTTTTATCTATTGTTTTTATCTGTTTTTATTATGTACATCGCCCAGAGTTCCATATTGGAAATGGGGCAGTATAGAAATAAGACAGACAGACAGACAGACAAATAAATAAATAAATAAATAAATAAATAAATAAATAAATAAATAAATATGTACCATGCCTAGGGATGTTTTTGGCATCTCCTGTCACTGGGCCTGCATGAATCTGGTAATCACACACCATTTCATCAGATAGACCAGGCCTGACCAACAGGTAGACCGGGGGCTACCAGTAGCCCGCGAAGGTTTCAAAAGTAGCCTGCCAGCCATCAATAAAAAAGTGAGGGGATAAGTTCTCCCCACCCCACCCCAAGGACCACCACTGCCCCAACAAAGTTCTGGGTCTGCCAGCCCACTGTCTCAGCCGAGCGGGGCAGTTCAAGGGCCATGGTGTGGTCCCGTGCTCCCCCCCCCGCCGGCCAGGTGATCAGCAACTCAGCCTGTTCAAAGTTGGACAAACTTTGGCTTAGACAAACTTCTTCCTGATAATGAAATAGGAATCCCTTATAACATGTTGAAGTTTTACATGCATATAAAAAATGACCGGTACAAGTATGCTATACATTGTCTTATTTTCAATGCATTCCTATGGGAAACCACTGCTCTACTTACAAAGATTTTTACTTATGAGCATGTGCTCGAAACGGATAAAATTTGTAAGTAGAGGTTTTAGTGTAGTAGCCTTCAGGTACTTGGGTCCAAAAAAGTAGACCCCGGCCTGTTCAAAGTTGGACAACTCTGAAATAGACCAAAATATCATATTTTTATTTCCTATGCAGTGTTATGAGCGGGTAAGTCAAGCATACTCAAGGGTTGTTTCTTATTCCAGAAGATTTCCTAGAATCTTATCAGGTTTGATATAGTTGTTAGAATGCTGGACAAGAGCTAGGATGACCCAGGTTCAAATCTTCATTTAGCATTTCGGCTTACTGGGTAACCTGGGAAAGTCACTCCCTTTCTAACCTACTGAATGGGCTTGCCATGACAATAAAATCCAGAGGGAGGCCATGACCTCCTTCAAGCAAAGCTGGTCCATATATGCAGTGAATGAATATATAATATCATAAAACTAAACCATCAACTTGTGAAGGGTCCCAAAAACTTAAATGTGACCCATGGTATCCTGCTTTTCCTTCTTACATGTCAGATTCTTGAGGTTCCATATGTCTCGGACACCCTACCCCATCATTTTGTCTTGCCTTTGTGCTGATCCTACAGACTGAGCCCACTTAACAAAGAAACAAAAAAAATCAAAGCATGTACTAGCTCAACCTTATGGCAAGGTTCAAATCAAAAACTAGCTTGGTTAGAGCTTGGTTAGAGTGTTGGACTAGAATTCAAGAGATGTGGGTTCAAATCCTCATTCACTGTGTTACTGTGGGCCAGTTACATTCCCAAACTCACAGGATTGCTGCCTCCAGATGACTAAAGAAAAGGTTGGATATAAATAAAATAAATACTGGAGCCTTTCACAATCACTATCCCCTTATCTATCCTGGCTGGATAGTGAGATAGGTATGGGTTGGGAGCTCAAATCCCCAATGTGTATCCCAGAAGAACCAGCCTGTGTGGTCTTGGGCAAGCTGCACAGTCCAAGGGTACCCACCATAGAGACGGACTCCTCTAAACTGCAGATATCCAATGAGGCTATGATAGTAGCCATGTATTTTGCAAACTGCCTAGATGCCCTGAGCACATCCGATCTCGCCTGATCTCAGAAACTAAGCAGGGTCGGCCCTGGCTAGTAGTTGGAGGGGAGACCACTAGGGAATACCAGGTGCTGTAGGCACCTGGAGTAGGAACTGGCAAGTCACTGCCAAGAAGAACTCAGTGGACATGGGGTCATGAAGAGTAGGTCACAATTGTAAAGACACAACAACAACAACAACAACAGCAGCAGCAGCAACAGCAGCAACAGCAACATACATTACTGAGTTAATACTACTGATGATGGGTCTAAGGAGGACTCCTTGCTTGCATGTCTGTGCAGAGCTCTATATTGGACAAACCAAGCAGCCGCTAAACAGGAGGATGGCCCAGCACAGAAGTGCAACAGGTGAGGACCAGAATCAGTAGCGTGCCTTCACTTGAAGGAAAAGGACACTCATTCAAATATGAGGATGTACACATATTAGACAGCGAGGGCAGGTAGTTTGAGACAGGGGTCAGAGAAGACATGTATGTATTGAAAACCCCTCTCTCACCACAGGTGGAAGACTAAGGCACAATCTGTCTGCCACTTATTTTGCTGCCCATTCATAGATCCCCAGATAAATAGGAAGCATTTCACACCTCCACCAGGAAGGCCATGGCTAATGACCCACACTTAATGGGTGCTGGGAAGGATCTAATTGGTGGGACTTCCACCCACCACAGGCCATTGTACATCCTAGAAGCCTATTCAAGCCATTATCTATCTAGCAAGCCTATTCAGGCCACTTTCCACCTAATAAGCCCATTCACATCAGGGTGGCATGAAATCAAGGTGAACTATAAGTTGGAGACCTAGCACAGACTTTCCTTTGACAAAGCTACTTGGATGAGTAGTGAAACATTTTGATCTCACAAGAAAAGAAGCCCAATTGCCATGACTCAACCACTTCTGATTATTGTCTACAGAGAAAATATCAAAGTGCTGTTTACTGCTTATAAAGCCCTATATGCCTGGGTTCCAAGCTATGTAAAGGGTTGCATGACTTTTCATAAGTTACACAGAAGCACCAAGCACAAGAATATGAACTGGAAGACAAGACTTTAGGGTCCTCTCAATTTCTGTACAAGACGTTTTCTACCAGGAGCAAGGCACCAAAAGGGTTCCACCCAGCCAAGCCAAGGCGCCTAAAGATAACCAAAGCCTAGAAATTCCTAGAAATACGATTGCCTCTCCCGACCAATGAAAATCCAGCAGTAAAGAATTATTAAATAATAACACACTGCTGCTCTTCCATGATATTCAAAATACGTTGCTTCATATAACCAGCTCTCCTCAGCCCATCAGTAGGACAGGCTCTGGTCAATACCTTAACAATTAATCCTGCTCTGGACGCATAGTTGAACGTGAACGCCTGGCCCTAACGTGGGAGCAGCTCCTCTAGAGCGACTAACCTTTCGGATTCCCGAAAACAAGAAGACAAATATTCGCTTTTATTTTTATCTGTAGCTTTGGTAACGAAGCAACCACACAAGCTCTCAGTTGAGGACGTGGGGAGGAAACGCCCTACTATTAAGGACGGGAAACGGAGGCGGAAAAAAAGGAAACGTATTTGCACTTCTAACTTGAATACTCGCAAGGGAATCTCAGGATTTCAGACGCCGACTGAAGGCTCTCTGAAGTTCCCCAGCCACTTTGCGAAGGGCCGATTATCCTGGCCCCGCCCCGCCCATCCGAAGCTCTGCCCCTTACTCTCACGGTACTCTCGCAGGGATGAATCGCTCGGAAGGGCACCACCGTGCAATGTTGGGGTCTTTGGTACCCCGCGGTCCCCTCGGGCTCTTGGCGCTTCTCTCGCTCCTCGCCGGAATTCATAGTAAGTAACGAGAGGGAGAGGGAGGCAGCAAGCCCGCCAAGAGGGCTCACTTTTCTGATGCGCTACCATTATTGCCAGCTCTTACTCTTTACAGGACAGGGGGGCTTGTACTTCGTGGCCCAGGGAGAGGGGCTCCTGTCACACTTTCCGAGGTAGATTATAAAATACGGTTTCTCACACGATGTAATTAATGGCATCTAGATTTCAGACCGCACCGATTTTACAACTGACAGTAAAGATAAACGTTTTTTCCCCCAGAGGGGACAGTTTGGGAAGGAGCAACTTTCAGTTCCTGAAAGCATTCAAGACAATATCTCACAGTATACAGGACCCCAAAATTAACAGAAGCCATCGAGAGGGAAAGGAAGAAAGAGGATGGCTCACCTTTCTGGTCAGATGTCAGCACACAACTTTTCATAAGACCTTTGGCTATACAGTGGTACCTTGTATAAAGGAATTAATTCGTTCCAAATGAAATTTATTTATTTATTTTTATTTATTTTATTTATTTAACTTATATGCCACCCACTACCCAAAGGTCTCTGGGCAGCTTACAATCCAAAAAATAAAACAATTTAAAATAGTTTATGTTAAGCAAATTTTCCTTTATACAAATTTCCATAGGAATGCATTAAAAACAGAGTGATCCCATTTTTATGTTGTACAGATTTGCCCCATAGACGATTATGTGAAGCAAATTTTCCCTTATGTTAAGCAAATTTTCCCTATCTCTGGAATTTTTTATGTTGTACAAATTTTATGTTATACAAGCTGTATGTTATACAAGGGTCCACTGTAGTTTAAAAGGGATTTTCATGCCAAAAAACCTTTCTAGCATGTATTTCTGTAAGCTGATAAACCATGGCTTAGGACTCAGTGGTGGCAAACCTTCGGCACTCCAGATGTTTTGGACCACAACTCCCAGAATTCCGAGCCTAGATTGCCAATGACAAAGGAGTGTGGAAGTTGTGGTCCAAAACATCTGCAGTGCTGAAGGTTTACCACCTCTAGCTTAGGTTCTTTTGATATCTCACCTCTTTTGGCATCTGATAAGGTTTTGTTAAGTTCTGTATCTTCTGCTCATGTAATGAGCTGGTCCCTGTTGTGTCCACTTGCTCAAAAGCCACACCAATCTGTAATTAGGCAAGCATGAGAAAGTAACAACAAACACAGTATTTTGTCATTTTCACAAGGGGAAATCCACACTGGGGGGTGGCAGTTATATTTGAAGAAAGAAAAGCCAATGTCAAAGGGAGGAAAGGAAGAAGAAAAGTAAAATAAAGCTGTATTTTCCATGCATCAACAAGAGCCACTCCCCTATTAGAGTGATAGAGAGATTTTATGACATTGGGGCCCTAGCTCTAATCAGAAGATAGAGGCTAAAAGAGTTAGTTGGTTCCTATAATATGCCTTCTTGTAAATTAGGTTTGGTACAGGAGAAGAAGAGTGTGTTTTCGTCTGCTGTTCAACGTGGATAAAACTCTGAAGCCACAGGGGCATTGTTGAACTGAACCTGAGTATAAAGGTTGGTCCCAGTGGCACACACCATTCTGTCTTGTTGCTTGCTTGACAAGAGCTGGTTGCTAATCAGACAAAGACCCTGGGTGAGCTACAGTACTAGCAGTGGCAATGCCAGTGTGTGTTCCACAAGCAGAGTGCTACACCTGATGGATTGTGTAGCCTGCACTGGTTGTTCCTCTGCCTTTTCATTCATCATAAAAGGTGTTTCCCCCAGAAGGCTGTCTATCACAAGCAGGAGAAAGCCACTAGGCCAAACTGTCAGCCAGCCTAGGTCAGCAACAAGAAGGCATGACTGCCACTTAAGGTGGAAATCAAGAGATGCCACCTAAATGTTCTAAATGTTCATCACCCATCACACTCATTCAAATGATAGGACCAACCATGTCAATGTAGTGCTGGCCCCCCCCCCCCCGCAGCTGTTGTTGGGTGAGAGTGACAAGACTTAGAAACTAATAGGTGGGAAGCAAATTCCCATCACATTTTCCCAGCAGGAAAACAGGAACGTCTCAGAGCTGTGGCTTTGAAAAAGCTACTGGCCAGCCATTAAGATGTTTGTCACTGCATAGCCAGTTAGCACTAGAATATAGATTACTACATTCATTCAATTGATATTGAATATACATGATGTGTTTTCCTGTTGAGCTTCTATGTGAATCTGTAAGAAGAATATCTGAAAACCACATCAGATATGCACTGATTAAAGTCTGTATTTTATTTGCTTATTCTAGGTGACTGTGGACCACCACCAAAACTGAACAATGCCGTTCCCCTTATGGAAAGTCATAAGGAACGTTTCAGTCCTCTGGAGTCAGTAACTTACAAATGTCTGGATGGTTTTTATAATATCCAAGGAAAACTAGATGTTGTAACATGCCTTTTTGAATCACAGTGGACACCTATAGAAGAGTTTTGTGAACGTATGGATTATTGGTTTGTTTATTTATATGCTGTTCCCATTGTTGTCATGCTACTATTTATACAAGTGAACTGTTTTCACAATGCAGCCTATTCATTTATTTTAGTTGGGAGGTCAGCAGTAACCCTACAAAAACTGTGTTGAAAACTCTTACCATTTTGTTAAGAAGATTAAAAGTCTCAAAAGACTATGTGTGCTAAATCCCTCATCAAAAATGGGGATATAACCTACCTAGTTATAATAAGCTGGAAAATTTGCAGTATCAGTGCAGAATCTCTATTTCTAGCTCTTGACTGTTTTTGTCACAGGAATACTACTCCCAGAATTCCCAAGCTACAACATGCAGTTGGGGTAGAACACAAATAGTTATTTTAGTTGGGAGTTCAGTAATATCCATAGAAAAATTATGCTTTTAACTTTTATCAGTTCAGAGATCTTTCACAGAACACACAAACTTTCTGCCGTGTATATGCAGTGTTACAGTTAATCCTCTTCTACGTGGATTAAAACAAAAACTTGCATTGACAGAGTTTTGGAGAATCTTTTCCTGAGAATACCAATTACACTGAAAAGCCAGAATCCTCTGATTTGACTTTGCTTCAGTTTGATTCACAGCCTATATTACAGTTGAGTTTGCAGTCAGTGATCACATAGGGAGTTCAGGGGTCACATGCATATATGAAGCAATTTGCACTCCAGACAGGCAGTCTCACTCTCTCTCTCTCTCTCTCCCCCTCCCTCCCTTCCTTTCCACTTCTGCCAATACTTTTATCATTTCCTGTCAAGCCACTTGATTTCAAAAGGTTGTACAGGGTTCTGGGTAGCATCATCCCAAAGTTCTTCTTAATGTACACAGAATTGCTGTATACCACATGTTCCTTTCACCTGGATTGTTTCTGTTTGGCTTGTAATTTTTGTTTTTTTCCTTATTCAGAGGTGATCTAGTGTTAAACTAGTACAGTATATTGGTATTAGTGCTAATCTCATATATCTAAAATACATATTTAAACAATCAGAGGACAATCAGAGATAGAGAGAGTGTGTGTGAGGGCCACTGTTCCTGCTGCTGTGGACATCAACTCCTTACATCACTGAAGCACCACTCACAGACATGCTTCTCTATCTTTATAAGAACAAATCAATTGATCACACAGGAAAAATTCAGATGAGATTGTTGCAGCTTGGGGGAAAAAGTAAGCCTGCTCCCTGGGGACGTGGGGTGGGGTGGGGTGGGGTAGGAGAGCCATTTTAGGAGCCAAAATAGTTAGACCAATTTGAATAAACTTTTATGTCATTTGGCAAGAAAACAAATGCTTCACATTGGCCCATACTACAGCATAACCACGGCAAATGATTGTGCAGTCATCGCCCCTGTTCGTGTTACATTTACACATTTTGTGTTTCTTGAGGCAACTGAGGATTCTGGGACCAGAGCCTGCCTGCTGACAACCATTGTGCAATAGTTGACTGCCCCTTCACTCCAATGAATTGAGAATTGGCTACCGTGACCTACAGTTATACAAGTGTCAAGTGCCAGTTAGATTACATAATATTTTAAAACATTTTTATAAACATTATATCTGTTCAGAAGACACAGTACTGCAACATTTTTCAGTGTAACTTCCTTAATTCAAGAGGGGAGATACTTTTATGGTTCCACAGAAACACTCTTTCACATATAGGTTTCTAAAATGTATAGACACAAAAATATCAAATTGCCTCCTACTTAGAAGCGCTGTTCTAAACTCAAGTCATAAATTTCCTTAGGACTGCTTTGGGAAAGTAAAAGGGAAGGTATAATGGCCTAAGGGTGATACTAAAGTTGGCCATATGGCTGGATGGGTGGGGCATAATAATAATAATAATAATAATAATAATAATAATAATAATAATAATAATAATAATAATAATAATAATAATAATAATAATAATAATAATAATAATAATAATAAAGCAAAAATGACATGGCATATTAAAGACTAAGGGCTGTGCTGTATTTTATTGTGAACCTTCGTGGAAAAGTCCACTTCTTCAGAAAAGGACACACCAGAATAATAATAATAATAATACATGATGCTTCCTATAAATATGGTCTTTCGTTTATAGTCTTTGCTAACACTGTCTTTGTGTTCTTTTGTCTGCTTTTGTTGCCAGCCAGCTGCACTAAACCACCAAAGTCCAGTTTTGCTAAAATAAATCCAAAAGATATTAAGAGCTACTATCTTGCAAAGACCAATGTGAGCTATCTCTGCCGCCCCGGTTATGACAGCATCCCTGGAATCAGTTCTGTTGTTACTTGTCTTGAAAATTACACCTGGTCAGCACTTCCAGTTTTTTGTAAAGGTCAGTCACTTTTTTTAGTTATATGTGAGACTGTCGTAGAGAACAGCTGCTGTTTTGGCTCATGATATTTTCCCAAAGCCATAAGAGGTTGTCTCTTACTAGAGCCTAGAGAGTTACATTATAAGAACTAATGCACAGTTACACACTTTTCATTCACTTTTCATATGATTGTATTGTTTCTGTCATGAATGATGTTGTGTTATTTTGGGGTTTGGATGTTGATATGGATATTTGAACAAATATATTGCTCCGCAATGAAAAAGACATGAACTTCCAAAGCAGTGCCAAGCATCATCAATTATATAAGAATATCTACACAAAGAAGAACATAGTCCATGTGGCATGATGAATGCCATTAATCACAGAGGAGTTACGACACATTTAGCTGTTTGTTAGATCGTGGTCTGTTTGTACTGTGGACGCTCCTTCTTCTTTCCAGTTTGAAGAGCAGTTTATCTCTTGTAGGGGACCAGTTCCTGAGAAGGGTGGCAGAAGATTGCAAGGTTTTTTCATGGCCCATTACTGTATCATAACAAAATAAATGGATAAAATTTTGGGGACCTACATGGCAAATACAAGTGTCTGCCATAACATGGGCAGTAAACATAGTAAAAATGTGTTGATTCTTATTGTTTTCTATTAGGAAAATCCTGTGGTGATCCTGGAAAACCAGAAAATGGTGACACTGTTATTCTAAATGATCTTCGGTACCTGGCAAAAGTAAATTTCACCTGCAAGAAGGGGTGTGTACTACGTTTATTCTATTTGTGACAAAGCTTAATTATAATATAAAATAGATGGCCTAAGCTCCATATTATTTTGACTTAGACCCACTGAAATCAATAGCTGAATGGAAAACAAAAGAAAATTGTGACCCACCTTATACATAACATTTAGGTAAGATGTTCAGCATCATGCAATTGGTACTGGTGTAAAACATACTGTCAGTATTAAAGCCCCCCCCCCCAATAAACACACATTTTAAAATGTGCAAATGTGGCTTTTTCTGCCTCTGGGGTTCCTTCATTCCTGTGAACATATTTTCAAGGCATCCTCAACTTTAAAATGATGTTTCAGTTTGTAGCAGAATACATAGGCAAAAAGAAGCAATGCAGCAGTGGCCAATTATCCCATAACGTATAAGTTTTCTCTTAATAAATCGATTTAAGCAACCATGAAAAAGCAAGATAAAAAGAAGAAGGATTACTTTTGCAAGTTTCTGATCTAGTTCTGTCATCTTCCCTGCCAAAACTACTGAGAAGATCACAAACAAATCTTCCTTATAAGCATTGACTCCTTTTTAAAAACAAACTTTGGCTGGAAAATTTCCAGCATACGCTGGAAATTTCCCACCCTGATTTCTGCTCGGAGAAAAAGGAGGTGTTTGAGATAGCAGGGATTCCATTTCCAACTCCCAGCCCACATTTTTAGGAGCTGGTTGAGTTCTAATTTGGCTGGGAATGTTTTGCTTCCCCCCCCTCCCTTCCTGCAAGAAACCAGGGCTTCACTCCCTACTCAGCTTACTCATGCTACAAATGCAAGGGGGTAAGTAAAGTCATTGTAGCCCTAGTAGTTCAGAAGTTAGCTGAGTCTTGAAGTCTGGATTCAGGTGGCTCCCAGAATATTTGCCCAACTTTTTTATTCCATTGCTTTCCCACTAGGGAGGATGTAGGTAAATGCAAACACTGAGGGTTCTGCTGAGTTGAGGTTGGCCTGGTACTCCAAATTGGTTCTTCTCCTCGATGGACCACAGAGAGGGGGGTTGCAACCAAACAGGATTAAGTGTGCTTCACCAGCCAGATTGAGTGGTCTTTTGCTAACCTGACAGAAGGTTGGAATGCAAGTTATTTTTGCAACTTAAAAAACACCCTGTAAAGATGAATGTAGATTGCCTCTTAAAATAGCGCTACTTGACAGGACTAGAGGTAACCTTCTATGGAACTGAAGTCTTCACCGGATGCTTCCATGCCTGTTCCAATCAGAGGTTGTTAGTGGAGATGGAGAGAGGGGAAGTAGATGTGTGGCCTAGCAAAACATATTTGATCTGTCAAGTAAAGTAAAAAGTTTCCCCTGCACATGCATGCTAGGCCTGGAAGCCTTCAAAAGGGGATTGGACAGATTCCTGGAGGAAAAGTCCATCACAGGTTACAAACCATGATGGAGAAACCAGGGTACTTCAAGGGCCAGATGCAGGTGAGTGGTATCACGAGACAGATATCTAGTCTCATGCGCTCCCAAACGCATCTGGTGGGGCCGCTGTGAGATACAGGAAGCTGGACTAGATGGGCCTTTGGCCTGATCCAGCATGGCTCTTCTTATGTTCTTATGTTAGTCATGTCCGACAGATCAACTAGATGTGGTGCTCATCTCAATATTCAAGCTGAAGAGCCAGTGTTGTGCAAGACCATGGCCACGTGGCTGGCATGGCTGCAAGGAAACACTGTTTTACCTTCCCGGTTTTTATGGCAGTACCTATTCTTCATTTCTTATTTTTGTCTCATTGATGTATTGTTCCTTTTGGGTTTGTTTGCCCTCTTTGTTCACTGCCTGGAGTTCCTTCGGGAAGACAGGCAGTATAAAAATGAATGAATGAATGAATGAATGAATGAATGAATAAATAAATAAATAAATAAATAAATAAAATATTTATCTACTAGGTTGCCAGGAGCTAGGGTTATCAGTGGGAACTCGCTCCGCTGCATGGCACCCGGGATTCAAACCGCGGAGCTGCCGACTTTGCTGTCAGCAGTTTTGGAGCCTTAGTCCGCTGAGTCACCACGCCCCAAAATCATGGCTTAATAAAGTCATAGAAGACTCATTCTGCCTCTGATCAAGCTTGACCCCAGGGTTGATTCAAAATGTCAGTATCCATTCTCATTCAGTAGGGCTGAGCATCAGGAGTTGATCCTTCTAAGACAGGCATGTCCAAAATTGGCCCTCCTGATGTTTTGGACCACAACTCCCAAAGTTCCAAGCCTGTATTTCAAATTGCAAAGGACTATGGGAGTTGTGGTCCAAAACATCTGGAGGGCCGAAGTTTGAACATGCCTGTTCCAAGAGGTAACAGCAGTCCTTATCAATTTATATTCAATTCATCTGGATGCTATCAAATCCATCTCACTAGACTCCAAGTGAAGTTGTCTTATGGAAACTAAGACCCAACAGTCAGGTTGCAGTGTAGCAGCAATTTTACTTGGTGCATGCTGCAAAAGTTGTAGACTTCTACATATCAGCATTTTAGCCTTTTCATAAAGTGAAGGCTTACTATTTCTGAAACCATTCATTTCAACAAAACCTCTAATTTTATTTTTAGTAAACATGTATTCTTAGTTAAAACTTTATGATGTCAGGCACTGTTTCAGAATTGTATGTTCTTAGAGGAGCTATGAGAGACACCAGAAATTAGGTGCCTCTGATCATTGGGCCTCAAGCCACTCAAGAGCAAATAAGACTGAAAGGTACCTCTTGGGCTTTTTGTATTCCCTAGGTTCAGATTAATTGGATCGCTGTCTACACAGTGTGTCCTGAAAGGAGATGGAGTTGAATGGGAAGACAAGCCTCCAGAATGTCAACGTAAGCTTCTGCCTGCACATTATAAACCGCACAGGCCAAGAACTTGCATTATTAGAGAGAAATGGCATGTGAGCAATATTAGAACCCCCAGGCCCTTCAGGAGGAATTTAAAAAACATCTGTGCCTGCTTCAATCCATCAAAAACTGGTTAAATCTGGCATGGAGGGCTCCTCTTATACAACTCTGGATTTCCCCTCCAAACCACTGGTGCAAGAAAGAGCAGCGTTACTGACTTTGCCAGGACAGCAAGTGCAAAAGATTGTACAGAGGAGCTCTTTTGCTGGCTAGGGCCTCTTTTGAAATATCTTCATTTATTCCTTCTCTTGCCTGCCTCGACTTTCTCTTTATTTTCTCTTTCAGCAACTCTGCATTGCCAATGTTTCTCCCCCTCCCTTTTTAAAAATATTTTTTTTGTCAAATAAAAAAGGGGAAGAAACAAGAATTGTCAAATTAAAAAAGGGGGAAGAAAGAACAAGAATTCCTTGGTCTGGCATTGTGCAGATACCAGGAAGCAATACCAGCATAATGAAGATGAGGAAAGTTAAACAAATGTTCAGTGTGTTTGAGCCATCACACTGTTTTGCTCCTTACAATTACAGTATTTGAAGTTCACACTTGAAACTAGACCTGGCAACACTCTTTTAACAGCGGGGTAGCAAGGTTTTGGGGCACTTGGGGCCAAAGGGTTTTCTTTTTGCACCCCTCCGGCCCTCCCCCACCCCATTGCATCCACCTAGCAAGGGGGGGCATCCTGCGCGCGTGTGGCGTGCAGGTGTGTGTGCACGTCTCCTGCAGTGTTTCCCCCCAGCCAGCTGGCCGGGATCACCACAGCCCCACCTGGCTCTCCCCGCCTCCTGGTAACAGGTGCGCTGGTTGGTGGGAGACCCCCTCCTTCCCACCATCCCTGGATGTCTCCATCCCGCCTTGGGACTTTGGGAAGGGCTGGGCACGGAGGGAGGCCAGGGTACCAGCAGTGACGCACAAGAGGTGGGCGGCAGGTGGTCCCTGCCCGAGGGGGTGCTTGCAGTTAGGCAGGGAGCCGAGCAAGAGCCTGGCAAAGGTGGACACAGCAGCCAGACTCAGAGATGGTGGGCAGGGGGGCAACAGGGGGTAGGCAATTTGGTGCCCCCAAATTGTTGCACCTGGGGCACCCCACCCCCTTGCCCTCCCCATGCCACACCCCTGTCTTTTAACACTCTTCTTTTAAACCCACAGCCCCAAATCCCAGACTTTCCAACATTCCTCTTTCCTTTCACCACTTTTGTTCATTTATCTCTGCAGACAATTGTTCTTTTCAGTTTATGTACTATACAGGGTCTAGCTGTTGAGGCACGATGTAAGTCATAAATAATAATAACCAATAACATTGAAATAAAGAGCTGGAAGGGGCCCTATTTTATCAGGAAAGGGGGGAAATCCATAATGAACCTATTATTTGCCCCACTTTGCAAGTGAATGACAAGGCATGTAGTCACCTAATAAAAGTGTTTTTTTCATTATCTGCAAGATAAATTTGTTTGTTTGTTTGTTTGTTTGTTATAGGGCAACTTTCTCCCAATGAAGGGACCTAAGGTAGCAATGTTAAAAAGAACAGAATTAAAAACATAACATGTTAAACATCAAATAACAATTAAACTATATGCGTATTAAAATACAGTTAAACATTACAAATTATCTCAACTCTGAGAATCATAGAATCATAAGAGTTGGAAGAAACCTCAAGGGCCATCCAGTCCAACCCCCTGCCATGCAGGAACCCCCATCACAGTGCTCCTACCATGTGGCCATCCAGACTCTGCTTAAAAAGGCATTCAGGGATTCAATCAGGATTGTTCAAAGCTTGCCTGAAGAGATGGATCTTTGGGTGTCTGCAGAAGAATAAAAGGGAGTGGGGATCAGCCTGACCTTCCAAGGGAGAGCATTCCATAACCTGGCAGCTGAGACAGAGAAGGGCCCCTCTTGTTTCCCCGTCAGCCGTGCCTACATTCGCAATGGGACTGATAGGTCTCCTCTGGTCATTTTAAAGGCCAACAAGGCACCTAGTATAAGATTCTATAAATAATAATCAGCACCTTATATTGGACCTGGAAATGGACTGGTAGTCACTAGTCGTGCATGTGTTGTAGCAGAGGCATTATCTGCTCCATATAATTGGCCCCAATCAGTAGTCTGGCTGTTGAATTTTGCACTAGCTGAAGTTTCTGGACTATCTTCAGAAGCAGCCCCACACAGAGCTTGTTACAATAATTGATGTGGGGTGGTAACTAAGGCATGTGCTACTGTAGCCAAAAATAAGACATCTCAAGGAACAGTCACAGCTGGCAATCAGTTTTAAGCACTCCCGGCCACCATTGAAACCAGGGCATCCAGACTCGTGGATGAATCCAGGAGTGCACCCAAGCTGTGAAACTGAGTTTTCAAGGGAGGTGTAACCCCACCCAGCAAAGATTGTACTGTATCCCTATCCTTCATCTGCCTTTCAATTGACCAGGAGCACCTTTGTCTTGTCCAGATTAAGTTTCAGTTTGTTTGCCCTCATCCAGATTATTACTGACTCTAAACACTGGTTTAGAACCAGGACAGCATCCTTGGAATTAGATAGGAAGGAGAGAGTGTGTTGTGTGTTGTCCACATACTGTATTGGTGACACTGAATCTCCAAACCCTGGATCACCTTTCCTAGAAGTTCCATGTAGATGTTGAAAAGTATGGGAAAGAAAGCAAAACCCTGGTGGACACCACAGGACAATGACCAGGACATTGAGCACCTGTCTCCCAGCACCACATTCTGTGTTCTCCCTTCCAGGGCAGACCAGAGTCACTGTAAAAAAGTGCTTTCAATTCCCATCCTAGAGAGAGTGAGCCCAAAAGGATACCATGGTCATTGGTACCAAGAGCTGCTGAAGTAGTCCAGGGGCACTCTCCCTAAACAGTTCTCAGTGTAGGTCATCCACCAATATGACTAAAGCTGTCTCTGTCCCATAACCAGGCTTAGAACCAGACTGAAATGGATCTAGGTAATTTGCTTCCTCTAGAAATCCTTGGTGCTGAGACACCATCACATGATTCAGTTCCCTGCCCAGAAATTGAAAATTTGAGACCAGCTCATAGTTGTCCAGGAACCAGGGAGGACTTCTTCAGTAATGGTCTTATTGCTGCCTTCTTTAAACATGCTGGTCTATCCAGGTGCAGAGAAGCATTTTCCACTCCCTTTACCCACCTGGCCACTCCCTCTCTGGCTGTTTTTATGAGCCAAGAATAGTAAGGGTCCAGCATACATGGTGGCATTCTCCACTCCAAGAATTCTATTCATATCATGCAGCTCTATCCACATGTGGGCCATCTCTGGTGTAGATGTGGTAGCACCTGAAACCCGATAGCTGGTTTTCTGAATACCTAGAAAGGATCTTGAAGCAATGGTAGTTTCTACTTATCTTTACACATGTTTGTACCTGTCCAACCCACACATTGTACTAAGAGTCTGTCACAGGGCCAGTGTGCTAGAGATTCTAAACAGTTCTCACTGAAAATGGAAGCATTGTTGTTTACCCTCCATGCATGAGACAGTTTCTCAGCTGAATAAACATATGAATGTATCCAAAACACATAAAAATCCCAAAGGCTAGGGAGAGGTATTGAGTAGGTGCTTGAAGGTTCTGGAACCTGCCACCATTAACAAGACAAGAAGTGGGAAAGAGTGGAGGGCAACATATTGTGGCACTTTGAAAGTCTACACATTTATTTCAGTGTGTATGGAGATATGTCCAGTGGGATGGCTTTTGTTCTACACTGAAACAAATCATAACATGCCATAATATTTTGGTCTTGTTTTCTTGGGGTTTTTCCCCTTTGATTATGTGGACATGTTGAGTAACACAGCTACTTCTTTGGAAACTGGTTTACTGATGCTGCTGAACTTTTTTGTGTGCTTTAAAGATCAAATGTTTTGCTCTTTTGAATGTTACTAATGTGTCCCACAATGGAGGAAGTACGAGAAATGTTGCCTATAGTAACAGGAATTTTATAAATATGACCATAATTTTTCAGTCACTGGAAAGATTTCTGTTGTACAATAAGCAGCAACGTTAGTGGCGTCGGAGGAAGTTTGTTCTGAGTGTTAATGATAAAAATGTGGTTTTCTTGATCGAAATAAGATCTACTAGTTGAAGGCTATCTTAAGAATGCAAACTGTCAAAAGGGTTTCTTGTTGATATTTTTACAGCCTTGCTTGTTGCCTGTGGTTTGAAAGATTAGGATAGACATTTTGTGGGCTAGGATCACTGTCAATCTATCCAGCACCAAACAATTGTTCCCTCCCACCTCTGAATACAAAGAGAACCCTGCTTCTCTGCTGAGTGTTCTCTGTCCTTTTTTTAGTCTCTTGAAAGCAGTCTTAGTTTTCTATTGATCCATTCACAACTGTAAGCAGTGGATTTCCCCCCTCCTAATGTCTCCCAGTGAATTACTGAGGCCTTGTGCCTGTTAATGTGAAAGGGATGAACTATCAGGGAACTTGAAGCTGTTCTCTTGTGTTATCTTCTCTGCTACTGCTGCATAACAAAAGGAATTTTACCAGAAATTCAAAACTCTGCAACATTTCTTACTTATTTGAACATTTTTACTTGCCCACCAGAGTACACTTGGTTCACAAAATTTTACAAGCTGTGTACGCTCACAGAGCATGAGAATACCTCAGCATTTACCACATATGCAGTTATATGGAGGAGAAGGAGGATTTTAATTGTTGTTGTTGTTGTTGTTGTTGTTGTTAAGTACTACCCATAGCCTGGAACAAATTAATAACTTTCTTCTGATAAATGGCATGTGACAGGCTTGGAGCTCTGAAGGTTGCCTAAAAATTTAAAAATGATTGCATTACTTGGTACTGAGCTTCAATAATCTCCTGTTAGTGGCACAGCAAATATATAATTCTGAAATGGATGTTTCTTTTCATTTGTACTTTAGCCTTCACTATGCTTACCACACCTGTGACTGTCTCTATGGCACAAACAGATATAGGTAGAGATTCCACAGGTAAGTTGGAAGGGAGAGGGGAGCATGTCATTGAAGCATGATGGATATCAATGTAGTATGCATATTTTCAAAATGCAATACATGGCCGCAAATCTTTACACCACGAGAGTCCATCTCTATTTCAGGAAGTCTATAGCCCAATTATGCTTGAATCTGTGTCAAGTTAAATTGATGATGGAGATATGGGAGCATACATAAGCCCCAACCTAAAACATTATTCCCAAAGTACTGGGAAGTGTCTGACCTTTGTGTGGTTTACGGGCTCTTTTGTAGACTTTTGTCTTAAACGCACAAAGGTTTTGCTGAATGATTTGACCCCAACCTCCCTTGTCGTGTGTGTGTGGAATCTAGGAGCTGGGATTCGCTGTTTATTTTTAATGAGTTGAAAAAAAACATTGGGGCGTTTATGTAAAGACTTCCCCTGCTTCATGCATCTAAGTGTCCCAAATCTGTAGTCACACGTTGGTTATTGTTATTTCATTTCATTTTGTTTGTCCTATACAGAAATACTCTGAAATGTATTTTGTTCAAATGAAAATCTTAAAGTAACAAATTAACACTGGAGAGGTGCTTTTGCATTGAGTTAAAGCTAATGACTGCACAGATTTTTGGGGAGGTTTCCATTATTATACAGTGGACCCTTGTATAACAAACAGCTTGTATAACATAAAATTTGTACAACATAAAAAATTCCAGAGATAGGGGAAATTTGCTTAACATAATTGCTTATGGGGAAAATCCATACAACATAGAAATGGGATTACTCTGTTTTCAATGCATTCCTACGGGAATTTGTATAAAGGAAAATTTGCTTAACATAATTTCATTTGGAACGAATTAATTCCTTTATACAAGGTACCACTGTAATGACCTATGGAAAGGAATTCTTGGGATTCGCTTGGTAAGTGGAGTTATGAAGGAGTGTTAAGCTACTCATTCTGCTTCTACTTCTGTCATTTCTTTTTGGAGCCATCATAACCACACTGACCAGTTCTGGAGAAAAGCAAAGCACAGCTGAGGAGGAAGAGGGATCAGGAGAAAAGCAAGGTAAAGCTGAGGAGGAATAACTTAGGGTTTGAGGCGAATCTCGGCTATGAGGATATTCTACATGCTTCCAGCCAGATGGCCTCTTGCAGCAGCACCGTGTGGCCATTCAGGCTTCTCTTCTTTCATACCATTTTGGGAAGAGAAAAAAGATGCAAGAAGAAAGCCACCCACAGAGGCTTCTAGAAGCACCTTCCAGTTCATAGCTTGTTGATAAGCTACTTGCTTACCAAAATTTATTTGCCACTAGGAAAGGTCTCATGTACATGATAGATGATACGTGTGATACAAGAACGTATTCTTAGCAGACCCAGAGGCTGAAGAAAGATTTAAGATGAGATGAGAAATGGGAACGAACCCTTTTGGTTCATGGGCTGGTTTGTCATTTGGTTCAGAGATCCCATTTTGCTGAAATGAAGTACTGAGCTTTTTTTCCTCTTGGAGTTTTGTTTGTTTCATCAAAACGGGACCCCCTTGCCTCCCTACCTTGCCTTGACCTGCTTCCATCCTGGGAGGCAGTAGGCCTGGATTCTTGTTGAAAATCCAGACTAGTTGCCTATGCACATGCCCAGGGCTGGTGCTAGGTTTTTTTTGCACCCTAGGCGAGGGATGGGGGTGGGGTGGCGGGCGGGCGGCGATGGTGGCTGGTGGGCAGGGGGACGGACGGCGGGGGCCAGCGGCGGGGGTGGCGGCAGGCTGGCCAGTGCCCTCTTTCCATTTTGGCGCACTAGGCAACTGCCTAGTTCGCCTTAATGGAAGTGCCGGCCCTGCACATGCCCCTTCCTGTCAGCTGAGCAATGGGTACAATGTATGTTCACCTGTGCCTACCACTCGCCTGACAAGCGGTTGCATATGCAGAGGAAAGCATGCCTGGCTTCTGTGCAAAGAGCCAAGATGGCTGCCTCTCAGGATAGCAGCAGCAATGGTGGAGGTAATGGTAGTTTCAAGATAAGGTAGAGTGTTGACAAGGGCAGAGGGGAGGAATGGCAAGCTCCCCAGGACAAAAAAAAAAAAATTAACTACAAACTGGTTCATTTTGGGGAAGGGGGCTGTGACAGTTTGTAGTCTGTGGATAGCAGCAAAGCATGGCCCATCATGAAGTGTTAGCTTTCCAGTTTGTGCCCATCTCTAGATGAGACTCATTACTAATTCCAATTATGATATGCCCTATATGAATCTGGTGCAGTGTTTAGTTCTTTCCAAAGACATATATTTAATTATTAGTAAAAAGGTTTGCCAATAACCCATTCTTTAATCTAGACATTAAAACAGTTGTTCCCAACATAGGGTAACCCAGGTGTTCTTGGATGATAACTCCCAGCAGTCTTGGCCAGCACAACTGGTGGTGAAGGCTTCTGGGATTTGAAACCCAAGAATAACTGGGTTACCCAAGGTTGGGAACCACTATGCTAAAGCATCAAAGAGTATAAAAGAACAAAGAAAAAAAAGACTGGGATGGGGCTTAATTTGGATTTCCCCAAGTGAGCCTCATAGTGTAGTGGTTAAACTGTAGTGTTGCAGTCAAGCCTCTGCTTATGACCTGAGTTCAATCCCAACAGGTTCAGCTGAAGGTTGTTGACTCAGCCTTCCATCGTTCTGATGTTGGTAAAATGAGCACACAGCTTACTGGGGGGGAAGTTGTTTGCATAATTATGTTGTACAGTAGGACCCCGGTATCCACCGGGGATTGGTTCCAGGCCTTCCTGTGGATAATGAAAACCGTGGATAAGAGAGAAGACCTGCCCACCCACCCCCAAACTGCTGTTTCCTGACAGTAGCTTGCTTTATGACTGCTGTTTTGAGACAGTAGCTTGCTTTATTACCGCTGTTTGTGACAGTCGCTTGCTTTACAGATGCCATTTGTGACAATAGCTTGCTTTACAGCTGCTGTTTGTGACAACAGCTTGCTATACAGCTGCTGTTTGTGACAACAGCTTGCTTTACAGCTTGCTTTGTGGCTGCAGAATTATTTAATTTTTTCCTCTGCCAAGCGTGGATAACTGAATCAGTGGATAATGAATAAGTGTATAAGGGGGTCCTACTGTAAATGGCGTAGAAAGTGCTTTAGCCCTGTGGGGCAGCATGTGAAATAGTGAAACAGCAACAGCAGCAGCAATCAACATGGGCCAAGTCTAATTTCTATTACAAAATTGTATTTTTAGGATGCATTCAATGATTGCAGTCACCCCCCAAACTCTGTACATTTCAACTGGAATCCATTACCCCCGAAATACCTGGATACTAAATAAATAAATCATCTAAATATTCTAACAAAAAATTTAAAATGTTGGAATCTTGACTTCCAGGGTCAGCAATATTTTGGCCTAATAAATGGTATCTTCTTAAGTATTGGTCAGAATTCTGCAGGTGATTCATATATGCATACCGTATTATCCAAATCGCTTTAGCAAATTGCTGCTCACTAACCAGCCTCTAGTTATGTTAAAAATGTGTACCTAATTATGCAAAAGGCAAGGCTTTCCCCTCAATTATACATTGCAATTTGCTGTGGTGAATTATATAATTTAATACAATATAATTACTAGTGTGTTCTGGCCCAAATATCTTTTTGTATGTTTATGAGATGTAGAGATAGCCCTTTTAAAATATTTTTGCTTGATTTAATTTTATATTCTTTTTTTTAAGGACCACATCTTGGGACTATAATTCTTATCTGTAAGTTGCCTGAAAAAAAAACTAATTGTGTGTGTGTGTGTGTGTGTGTGTGTGTGTGTGTGTGTAAAGTGAAGCTTTAAAGTGAACAATTGTGGGTAAGGTGGTTTGTTCCTTCACAAAGCCTCACATGGAGAAAAGGCCCCCTGTAGCACAGCATTGAAAAGGAAGAGGAAGTAGAAAACTGTGATGGAGGAACAGCAGATGAAGTGAGAAGGCATAAGAGAGGGAGCATTGTGTGATTTTCCATTCACTTTACTTTATTTACAATTTATATACTGCCAGCTTTGTCAAAAGACAAAACCAATAATAAAGAATAAAAATGCACAACAAAACAGCAACACAAAACCCAATAACAAGTGCAGCACATTTCATGCTATCTCTGTTGATAATCATTCAGGTTTTTTTAATGGGGATGCAACACTTAATTGAATAGTACTAAATTAAAACTATAGTTCTTAATGGAAAGAACATAAGGGGTAGACCAACTCACATGTGTAATATATACTGACCACCAGGGCTGGGGCTAGGGTTTTTTTGCGCCCTAGGTGGCGGGGGCGGGGCAGGCAGCGGGTGGGCAGGCACCGGCATCAGTGGGGGGCTGCGGGCGGGCGGCAGGGGCACGGGGGGCGCAGGTGGGCGGTCGGTGCCCCCTCTCCATTTTGGCACCCTAGGCAACTGCCTAGTTTGCCTTAATGGACGTGTCGGCCCTGCCAACCACTGTACTCAGCAAATATTGGCCAAAATCCCATTCTGTAATTATGCAGTGCAAACTGGGTGGTGTCAGCACCCAGCATCAATAATATAGAATTTAAACTTCCAAATCTAATGTTTTTAATTTTATTTGCAAATTTAAATCTTCCAAATTCCCCCTACCACAAGGTTCTGAGGCTCCTTAGAGCTTCCATCAGTTCTGGGAAAGCATTCAGGAGCCTTGGGATGGGGTGGGGAGCCTTTATCAGCCAAAATTTGCATTTCTTACCTATGGTCCTGATCCTGGCAGTGGCAATCTGGCTGTGATTTTCACTGTACAATGGCTACTAATTTCCACTATTTATATCCTGACGCTAAAATAGTGGAAATTAGTAGCCATTGTGCAGTGAAAATCACAGCCAGATTGCCTGACACAGTAGCTGCCTAGATGCCCTAAGCACATCCGATCTCGCCTGATTTCAGAAGCTAAGCAGGGTCGGCCCTGGTTAGTACTTGGATGGGAGACCACCAGGGAATACCAGGTGCTGTAGGCTCCTGGAGTAGGAACTGGCAAGCCACTCCAGTATTCCTGCCAAGAAAACTCCATGGACATGGGGTCACAAAGAGTCAGTCATGACTGTAATGACACAACACACACATATCCTGATGCAACACAAGGAGCCATTTGATGTCACATATTGTGCAGAAGTTCAGGTTCACTGTAACACCTATACTTGTACCATTGTATTATTAATATGGTGTTTCATATGATTAATATCTAGATATAAAATGCCTTTATCTCACTGGGAGCTTGATGTGAAAGAGGATACCACATTCCTTCTCCAATGACATTTATGTTGTTATTTTTTCTTCATATCTTATTTACCATTTTCTTTAAAGCACAAATGAACAATCATAGTTTATGTCTCCATATTTCTGACCAGGCTGTTTTTGTGTGTAACATTAACCCAAGTTTTAGGAATAGGTGGCAATGAGCCTCTGGCTCCTTTGCTTTGACTCTCTTCTGCAAGACCTCTGCTTTTAGTTTAGATTGACTTTAATTTAAGAAGTGTGGCACATTCATGAAGCAGAGTGAACTCTCCATTCAGGGGGTGGATAGGAGTCCTGATTGTTCAATACATGCCCAATGATGTAAAAATGTTTTGACAGTTGACCACATCCTAGTTGAAACCTTGCAGTGAGGACCTCTCCATGTGGGAGTTCAGATCGGGGAGTTCCTCTGGAGAGCTCAGCTAAAGGGTGGGGAGTTCCTCTGAACGCAAGACACTGGAGGGTGGAGAAGGATGAGAATGAGTTCAGACAATGGAATATTTTTCTCTGCCCTGGCAATGCTGTGTTATATTGGAACTCAGTGCTCTTTTTAATCCTAATTATGATTTATGAAAACAAGCTAACTTCATGGCCAATTTGTTTCCTAAAACGAATGCCCCTCAATTGTTTTATGGTGATGTTTCATTTATAATTTCCATGACCAAGTCCTCTTTTCCCCATGTTATCCAGGCATAGTACCAATTGTGGGTGTTTCTGGTGCTGCAATGGCTGCTACTTTGGTAAAAAAGAAAAAACAGTGTCAGTAAGTGACCCACAAAGAATTCAGGTGGAATTCTCTGTTTTTGCATTCTCTGTTTTTTCTCTCTCTTAGAATAATATTTGCCATCTTCAGCATGGATGTGTAGAAAACAACAGCAGAGAAAGTAGACAGCTTATTAACAACATTCTCGAAATTTTATTTCTAACTGTGAAGGTGGTTGGTTACATTGCTTAAAAAACCATACCATTTAAATTGGGTTTTGCCTGTTCATATTCACTGTAAAAATGTCTGAATACATAATGTACATGTAAGGGCAGATTAATATGATGGGAAATTGTGTGTGATTTGGAGTGGCAGCAAGTCATTTTACTCCCCAGATGTCTATCTATTTTCATGCCAATGTGGAACGGAATCATTGAAATGCCCCCCCCCCCCACACACACACCGGGGGAAGTGTCGCACGGCATTAATTTGGTGTGTACACTAAAAGGCTTTTCTAGTGCTGGCTGTTTCCTATTATATCTCCCTCCTATGGGCACACATACCCAGGGCGTACACACATACAAACGTGCCGCTGCTGTCTGCCTGCCTCTCCGAATACCAGCCTTGGATAGGACAGAGAGAAAGTGCATGCATCTGGCAAGGGGTTATTTCAAAAACACCAGATTAAAGTTTGTTCAGAGAAGGGAAGGCAAACTGTGATTCAAACATCACATGACTCAGGAGATGATTAAACTCAATTTTCCTTTTCACCATGGCATATACCAAATTCTTGCTTTAAGGTAAATGAGCCCTGAGATAAGGAAAGTTTATAGAAAAGTATTAATGGTTTAGTTACATGTTAGCGATCTCAGAATCTAAGTCAATTAAGCTAAGACTGAAGTGAGAAAAATATGAACAGTTGTTGATAAAACCTTATTAGAAAAAAGAAACCCCATCCATAATTTTATTCCTTCCCACCTCCAGCCATACTTGTTTTGAGAGAAGGAAAGGAAATCCATCTCCCACACACCTGACTAAATCTTCCACTTGTTTCCTTTCTCTTCTTGCCTTATAAAACTATCACCTTCCTCCTTTCTAACTTACACCTTCCCAAAAGGACTCCAGTGCCAAGATTTAGCTTCCTGGGACAGAACAGCACCATCTATGTAACATCTAGTGTGTACCACAAGAGGGCCATTCTCTGGATGCACAGAGGAACACCATCCCCATTCCAAGCTGTCTTCTCTGTTGGTTTTAAATCTTTTAAACTTGAACTTCAAGGGTGTGGTATGAGATCAAAGCTACGAGATTTAAAGTTCTGCACCCTTCACAAACACCAAGGAATTTACCTCTAAGTAGACATACAAAGCATTTTACCTCAATTGACTTTAACCACCATGTTATTCACAAGCGTGCATTTAGAAGAGTGGGAATATTCACCACTTCCCCTTTTAATCACTCAGGTGGAAGTACCATAATTACTAAAAGTATATCTACACATATCCTGTTTTCAAATGCAGAAACGTGACATTTCTAGATTAAAAAGGGGTGGGGGGGCCCTCCCAAATCCCATCCACCCTACAGGTTTTTGAATCAAACCGGCAAGATCAAGGGTGTTGCTAATAAAAGGAGATTTGCTCTAGGGGGGATCTCATTTCTCTGCATGGGCTGCGCTCTTGAACAAAAGCTTCAACCCACGCAGTTCATTTGGATGAGTCTCATCTAAACCTGTCTCATCTTAACATTTCCCATGCATATACTAAAGCTAGGCCCAGTTTTGGATGGAGCACAGGCAGTTTCTTCATCCACTCCCCCAGCCCTCTGGAAGGCAAGCTAGAAGGGAGTCATCCTGTGACCTTTGCTTCTCAGATGTACAGACTTGAGGGGGGCGGGGGATTTTGAAGCCTTCATTGCAGCTTTCCAGTTCTTTTACTTAGTGTGTTGTAACACAAATCAATGTAATACCCACCTGAACTTCTTTTTAAATTTGAATTTTATTAAACAGAAAAGAAAGACATTTATCAAAAAAAATCACAACAAATAAAAAAATTACATTGTGCAAACCCACCCCCACTCAAGACTATTTCCATTTTTTTTATTTCTACTGTACAGATCTATGGATTTCTCTCCAGTAATACACTGATTCATCTCCCAGTATATACACTTTCCCCTTCTAAAATACATGTATCAAAATTATTTGAAAATCATTACTTTTATTAATTCCTTTTCTAATCATAATTTCACAAGTGAATGTATTATTAATGGCCATATTCCACATTTCTCTATAGCTAGAGAACTATAAATATCTGACCATAACTAGTTAAGTTTTCAACTTATTTCAGCTTAAGTATGAATAAAATCGAAACTGAATAACTCCTTCTTTTTACCCCAAACCTATTTCATTATACTAATTCCATATATTTCTATGTATTTACTGTTGATCTCTTACTTCCAATGTACTGCACAGAGTTTGTTATTAATGTTAGTATTAAATACTTTATCTTACATATGTAAAACATTCTATAAGTGACAAATGAGTAACCTCTTCCAATTCTCATATCAGAACTGTTGAAAACTGCAAATGAATTTGATCCTTCTTACATGTCTGTGTTTTGTGTTTTTTTCAATTTCTGCTCCCCCCCCCGCTGTTAAGATCATATGATTTGAAGCAAGAGACTCTCGATTTTATTAATGTAAGAAAGAATTAAGAAGGAACACATTTGATTTGAGAGGTATGGTTCCTCTAAGTAACCTAAACACTGAATATAAACTAAGTAATAACTTACAGGTGACATCTTGTTGGTTGAAATCATGTCTTATGAAATATCTGACCCTGTTGGAAATGGAGTCGGGGGTGGGGGGTGGGAGGCAGTCTTTGCAGACATAATTTCTGTCTGTACTCTCCTTGTTCCAGAATCAGTATATTTTCTAATTTCAGTCGGGAAATTAAAGGTTACACTAAGATTATCCATGCCATTATGCTTCAGGGCTGGCTGGCTGGACCGCTCAGTGGTTCAGATATTTGGCTGCAGAGCCAGAGGCTTGATTCCCCACTGGGGCTCCTGTGTGCCAACCTCTGTGGCATTGAGCAAGCTGAACAGTCCCACCAGAGCACATTGGGGGAAAAGGGGGACTGGTAAATCACTTCTGAGTTCTCTTTACCTAGAAAAACCTGGAAAGGATCACCATAAGTTGGAATCAACCTGAAGGCACACAATTGTTATTTTTCTCTTGGGAAAACCTCTTGTTGCCTTGGTGGCCTTTCGGTTTATTTTCCTAAAATTTTCCTTAAAAGCAATCATCACTTCACATATCAGAACACTGCACCTACCCATGAATCTTCTAATATGGCACTGATTTTTGTAGCATTTCAGCATTTCTTGGTTTGGGTGACAAGGGAGTCATTCACTTACTCCTAAACTGATTTCATTTGATCATCACAGTATTGTTACTTTAATGGGAACTTTCCATTTTATATAAGGTTCAACTTCACAAACCTAGTACCTGTAGTTTGTTGGGGGTGGGGGGTGGGATAGACTTGGGACAATGATTATAATATTTTCCCCCATAGGGCTTCATGTCCCATAAATACTTCAACAGTTGAAGGTTCATTTGTAACTTATTTGCAGAGTGTTATACAAGTTCAAGTGCTACAGATTATTCTCAGAAGCACTTGGAGGTTTGGGCAGTAATAAATTATTTCCCTAATAGGTGGCCAGTACTTCAAATGTTTCCTGCATTCCTAACATTGTTAAACGTAATGTGTGTAATGCATTTTTTCCCTAGAGAGTAGAATGATAAACTTCTATAATACCCTCTTGTCTTGAATAACTTCGTCCAACAACAACAACAACAACAACAAAAACCACAGTAGGTAACTTTGAATTACTCTGTTTTTCCTTAGGAGAGGGAGATCATGGTGTTTGAACAGGTCAAATCCTCATTTCTTGACTTTGATAATTTGTTTTTCCATTACCGATCCCTTTCATATGTAACTCTACTCATCGGCCTTTCAGCATCCTTGAGGGAATTTCATCTATGAGACTTTTATGCATCTCTGTGTACAACATGCTCCAAGGGGACTGTGATGGTACAGTACTGATTAGATGGCAGGATACCATTGGAAGCAAAATGCTAGGAGAATATACTTTCTAATCAACAGCTGATGGAGCACTTAGAAATACAGTATTCTTGCTTTATGTGCTTGGACTTCTAGTCTGATGGAAAATGTCTGTCTGACTACCTGACCTCTCAAGGTTTCCTGATACAGAATTACAGAACTTTCTTTCACTAAGAGATCTATTTGTCCCAACCACTTCATATTTTTCAGGCAACAGTTAGCATATCTATTTGTTCTTAATGTATTTTTTCTTGTTTTCCATTGTTATTTATATAGTGGTTGTTTTGTTTTTCTACTGTTGGAGATGTTTGATTTGGGTTTTTTTTACTGCCTTGAACCAGACATGTGTAATATGTGCCTATAGTTTTTTTTCTAATTTGTGATTTTAAATGTCTGTTCTTATGTGGTTTGATAACTGCCAAACTCCTATGAGGAAGGGCAAACTATAAATGTTCACATCAACAGTTGGATCTTGGGAACGTTTCACTTTTCAGTAGAATCTACTAACCTCTAGATTGAGAGAGAGCACCAGTGGTTTATTAATAAAAGAGAAACACAGAATCAAGTAACAAAGAATTTAAGTCAATTACTTATTTGAATAGTTTGAAGTTACCGAGCTATCTGTGGAAAGAACTCCTTATGATGATTTCTCCCCACCAATACCAGTAAGCTCTTGATAAATTTCTAGAATGTGTAAAAATCCTTTAATCCATCTGCTTAAAAGGGCATAAGAAATTCATAAGGAGCTTGGTAGACTGCTTCCCTTATTATGCAACAGAATTTTAAAAGTTTCCGGTTGCTTTTGTAATTCTTTGAAAAAATCTTATTTAAAAATCCAAATGGAGAACCAACTCCCATGAAAGAATGAAAGGAAAATTAACCTTAAAGCAAATATGGTACTTCATGTAGTTTATACATTTATCCTGCTCATGTGTGCTACGAAAGTCCAGGCAGGAAAATAATAGTAGTGTCTAAGCTTCTGTCTGTTAGCAACAGAATATTTGCTGTGCCAAGCAAAGCTTTTTTTCTAGCTGAAGTGCAGTAGAAGAGGGGCAGGCATTTTTGGTGACGAGTAACAACCAGGGAAAAGGGATGGAGTTTAAAAAGCAGATGGTGATGGTCTTGCACTTACAGTATTATGATAGTCTGGTTATAGCAAATAATTTCCCCGGAGACATAAACCATCAGAGCTTAATGCATATTGGGGAAAAGGTGTATGGCAATATAAAAATACTACTTTTCAATAGTTATTTTTAAATTACTATTTGTGTTCATACTGTACTTACAACAATTTTTTTCATTAACTGAAGAGACAAGAGAATGTGCAGGGATAATAAAATTACATATTAAACAGAGATATTTCCAGGTGCCAAATTTGCCCTGTGTATTTGTCTTTTTAACTATGTCTAAATGTTACTGGCAGTTCCCCTTCACAATCTCATGTCTGCATTCCAAAAGAATCACACTGATCACTTTATGACACTTTCACCTGCCCTCCCTTTTTAAATCTCATTATTTCCATCAGTGATTCAGCTTTAGTCCTGTCACTAACTACTTCCTTCATGTCAGCTTCAGTATGATTCTTTTAAGATCCAGCCACCTACTGCACTAACCTAATTTTAAGAAATTATTCTTCCTATAGCTAGGAGAAAGGTGCTTCCTAGTCACTAAACGTGTTTGCCTTTAAAAAAACTTTTCTGCTCTGATTGAGGATTCATAAACTCAGGTACTAATTAGATTAAGAATCTGTTGGTTCAAAAGATAACAACCATGATTTGTTCCTACTGGCTTCTCAGTTACTTTTCCTCAGTATTACGCAAAGTGGCACTTCTCTCCAGAGTTCGACGCTCTCAAAATCATGTGCAGGTTTTGAACTACCAGAGTAACAGAGACGACAGAGGGATCCCTGTTGCTCTCTAAAACTAGGTGTGGGGATACTGAAACATCATCACAGATGGGTCAAAATCCTGTACACACAAATGGCATAACCTTCCTTCCACTGTCTAGTTTTCAGCCCCCAGTAAACAGACTCCAGTTATCCTGTCTCTGATTTTGGCCATGTCCTTTATATCACAGCTCAGCTTCAGACACTTAATTCTCCTCAACGACTGCTAACCCCACCAGGGAGACATTTTCAAAAAGGCAGTCCACAGCTTAGCCACATATCTATGGGATATTCTTTTAAATGCATAATGGATGATATAGCAAATTAAATAGATATATAGAGGAGGAGAGCAGAGCAGTAGAGCTGATTAGAGTGTTGGTTTAGAACATTGAGGAGACTTGAATTTGAATTTCTGGCCAGCCTTGGAACCACAATAGGAAACCACTCCTTGCACATCTCACAGGCTTTAGAAACCCTATAAAAGCCACCATATGTCAGGAGTGACGATGACACATAAGAAAAACAGCATGAATGTAAAGGTGGAGCATGGTGTTAAACTTTGTACTTGAGTAGCACCAATTGTTTGTATTTAAACATGCTAATTATAGCATCTTGGAAATCAGACTAAGTGCAGGAGGCACTGATAATGAAAGTCTGCCACCGGACAGAGGTGACATACATATAGGAAATGAGAGTGGTGTGCATATTTGTCTGCTTTGTCCTGTTTGCTGTTAAGAAGAAGTAAGCAGGAGTTCCTCGGTCTTAATGTCAACGGAGCTGCTGCACATCCAAACAACCTGATCTATATCCCAGTTAAAATATAGCTTTCAAAAATGAACAGAGATGTTCTATCAAATTATAACAGTGGCCTGGTCATATTTCTTTTTCCTGAAGATGCTGTCCTCTTTCATTTCTTCATGTCACATTGCTTTAAGCAAAGCTGCCCCAAGTTTCCACATTCTTGTGAAAAGCAAGAATAGCCGTGATTAAAACAAAGTGCAGTGTCAGATCAAAAAGTATGTTTATATCTTGCTTGACCTGCTTGTTTTACATAATATGACAGGTCTTCAGAAAGGAAATAATTACTTCCTTTGCATAACTCTTATGGTATGACTACCAAGAATGTGGTTGCCATGCCATTGCCTACATCAGAAGCTCGGCTTTGACCTAATTATATCTAAATAGTATAACTCTCTCTAGATTGCTTTTACGCCAGT
>JAHTLZ010000129.1:64578483-64594714 GCA_023846285.1 Phrynocephalus versicolor
TAATAATAATAATAATAATAATAATAATAATAATAATAATAATAATAGTGTAGCTCTTACATTCTGCCATGTTCCTTTTGACTCCTTGTGACCCTCCTACAGCATTACCATGTACTGCTGGGCTCCAGAAGGCCCTGTCATCCACTGGCTGCTCAGATCTTGCTTATTCAAGGCTGAGGGTTTCATTTTCTGTTTTTTCCTACTGCCTCTCATGTTTCCCAGCCTTATCACATTTTCCAGTAAGTCTTGTTTTCTTATGATATGCCCGAAACAACATAACTTCAGTCAAAATCTCAAGAGAGATTTCATATTTACTCTTAGCTGCTACTACTTGTCTTTCCAGAAGTCCATGATGTCCTAAAAACTTTCATCTATTACCTTTTGAATGACCACCACCACCCTCATCAGCTCTCTTCGCCGTCAAACCTTCCTCTGCATACACAGCCACTGGGAATCCCATAGCATGGATAATATTGGCGTTGGTCTTCAGGGACACAGCCTTGCACTTTGGTATCTTTTGTAATTCCTTCACTTCTGACCTTCCAGGTCTCATTATTCTTCATATTTCCTGACCGAAGTATCTTTTTGGCTTGATGACTGATCCAAGTTCCAGAAAATATTTCAGTTTCTTTATTGTCACTATAAATGTTATATTGCCCTTAAGAGGTCCTATTCACAGTGTGGTGTAGTGCATAGAGTGATGGACTAGGACGCTGGAGAACAGGTTCAAATCTCCAGTCAGCCACGGAAACTCACCGGGGGAATGGAACTGGTAAAACCACTCTTTAAATAGCTCACAGTCACATACCTCAAAAGCCCTATTAAAGTTTCCATAAGTTGGTCCTGACTAGACAGCACAAAACACACACAGTCATGTTTTGCCTTTTTAAAGTTCCATTCTAATCCTCCTGCAGTACTTTATACCTTCACAGTCAGCACTAGCCATTTTAAATCATAACTGCTTTCTGCCAGTAACACGGTGTCATTTGTGCATCTTAGATTATTCACCAGAAGCCTTTTGCTGTTTGCATGGTTTGTATCATTTGCTGCACCTAATTGTAGTTACTTGAAGAAGTGTTGTGTGTGTTCTGGTTGCATGCAAGGGAAAACCTTTCTCTTTAGAGAGGCTTTCTCTTCCTGGCTGGTTATCTGAAAGGGAGGTTAAAACAGAGAGTTATGCCTTGCCACTTTGAATCTGTTTTTTGGTTTTTATTTTTCTTTACCATTACTTAGAGTGATATTTGTTTGATCCTTTTTAATGGTTATACATGAACTGTCTTTAGCTGTTAAGTATTGTATTTAATGATGTAAGCTGTCTTTTATGCTACTTTTGATTATTATCACTTTTGTTACTTTTTATTCAATTATGGTTTTATTATGAGTGTCTGTTTTTTGATATTGTATATGTTGTTAATTATGCCCACATTTTTGTAAGCCACCCAGAGTGGCACTTGGTGCCAGATGGAGTGGTATATAAATCAAATAAATAAATAAATAAATAAAATTCAGACTTTTTAAAGGGAAAATGTGAGGTAAAATATTTTAAATAAATAAATAAATAAATAAATAAATAAATAAATAAATAAATAAATAAATAAATAAATGTTCTGGTCATTCACACAACCAAGGTGTGTGGAGGCAGCAGCAGCTGCTGCTGTTGTTTAAAGTTTGTAATATAAAGTAGAATGAGGCAGGGAACAGCATCACATTTCATAAAGCGTGAACACTTGTGGGCCTCTTTGCTGCTCTTTCCAACACCCCAATTTCTCTTTCTTTCTTCCACTCCTCAGAGTCTGCAGATTCAGAAGGTACAGGTCATCCTTGCTGGAGGGCTAAACTGATCCTAGAACTTTATAAACTGGGCAGAGAGCTACATAGATAGTCCTTTCCTAGATTTTATGCCCTTAAAATTAATCAAGATAATAAATGCTCCAACTCCCTAGATTAGTGTATCTGTTGGTGTAAATCCCTTGGTGTTATCCTATTGAGGAATACTCTATGCGTGACAGTACATTTTTCACAGTTGCTGATTGCCCATCGTGCACCTACTGCACAACTGACCACACACCCTATTACACAATTGGAGGGTTGTAGGGAATGTAGGGACTTACTGGATAGCTCTATGGTTTAGGTTTTTGCTGTCTACAAAGCCAGAGGTTGTGGACTGAATTCTCCACTGAGCTCCAGGGAGAAGAACCAGCCTGTGACTTTGGCAAGCTGCACACTCCCAGGGCACCGCCAGAATGAAGGCATCATGAATCACGTCCGAATACTTTATATGTAGAAAACCCTGAAAATGATTGCATGTCAGAATTGACTTGATGGCACGCTCCTTCTATTGTTGTTGCTGTCGGCTGTATAACCGACAGCAAACTGATTCCTGTTGTTTGTGCAATTGCTGTTTCATAACTGCATAATACCATGGGATTCTGACCAAATCAACCCATCTAGTATAAGGACTTGAGAGTCCTTTATGGAGCTGACAGCTATGAAATCCCTGGAAAGGGTGCATTTTGTGCTCATTTTCTGTTTTATTTTTGGGTATTTTTATTGCAAATGTGAATTGCTGGGAAACATGTACTAAATATTCGAAACTCTACTGATTGTTACCAGTAATCTAGGTGCATGAAGTCCAGAAGTGAAGGCTACATGAAACTTGGCCAGAAGCAGGATGCAGTCTCTACAGTGCAGGATAAATTAAAATGGGGATTTGGGATTGGTACAGTCCAAAACCCCAAGACAGGCCATTTTTTTAAAAAAGAATCCCTTAAGAAAAATGACATGAGTCTTGAAATAACCTGAGTTGAGCCATATGACAAGTCTTTCGTTCATCCCCTATTTATAATGTCCATTTTTATCTTGATTTCCAGGTGATTGCCCTGCTCCTGATATGCCCCCCTATGCTACGCTGGGTGGTGTTGAATTAAATGACACCTATCCTGTCGGAACTGTACTGCGATTCAGCTGCATCCCAGGTTATACGACTATAGTTGGAACAAAACGTTCTATTAAATGCCTTGAGAATTCAACATGGTCAACAGTGCCTACCTTTTGTCAAAGTGAGTATCTTTGTCTCAGATCTGTTTTTACAAATAAGAGAGGCTCACATGAACATTCGAGACAAGATCCAGAGGTATTAGTGGGATTCTTTGTGCAAAAATTAGACTCATGGAATAAAAAATCTAAGACATTGCTAAATGACATGCTGTAAGCTCATTTCTTGGATAGGCAAAACTACAGAGCAGCCATCTTACATGATTTTCCAGGTATCCCTGTATGTGCCTCTGCAGCCATACCACCCTAAAGCCTGATCTCATCTAAGCTGGTTAGTAGTTGGGTGAGTGGCCACATGGGAATACCAGGTGCTGTAGGCTAGGCAATAGAGATGGGCACGACCAGAAAAAAAGACGTTTCAAGTTGTCGTTTGTCGGAACGGGTCCGTTTCGGGTCATTTCCGTTTGTCGTGAAATTTTTCAAAAATTTGTCATTTCCGTTTGTCGTTTGTCATTTGTCGTTTCCAACGCGATTTAGCATGAAGAGCATAGGGGCGTCCCGCAATCAGGGCTGGCACTAGGTGTTTTTGCGCCCTGTGCGGGGTGGGGGGCGGGCGGCGGGGGGCGGGGGGAGGTGCGGGCGGGCGGAGGTGGCGGGGGGCCATGGGCGGGTGGCGACAGCGGCAGGGGGAGGCGCGGGTGGGCAGGCAAGTGGGCAGTTAGGATATCACTTATAGAGGTTGTTCTTGGCTTGCACCCCAAATGTGTGTGTGTGCAAGCAAATTGAAGTTTGGAAAATAGAAAATAAATGGTAGTATATAACATATTTTTAAAATAAATCCACACCTCCCCCTCCCAGTCGAACCTCCCCCTTTACCCAATAAGAAAAAAAATCCTCACAAACTGCCAGATTTAAAAAAAGAATATGCTGTCTACTGCTATTCCCTGCAGCAGACAAAGCTGCAGGGAATCAAAGGAATTATTTTCTAAATTCTGTTCCCTCCCTGCCTGCCTAACTTAAATCCTAAAGCCTCCAGCCTCCCTCCTCAATCTCTATCAGATCACACGAGCACCAGCAGCCAGCCCTCCTCCCTCAACCACATCCATACACCCAACTGCGACTTCTGGAAGGTGCCTCGGCTTTTTATGCCCTCTGGCACATCCAGAAGTGTCAGTCAAAACCCGGCCATGCCATTGGTGGAATGGTTCAAAAAATTTGCATGGTCCCATCCCATGCCCAGCCCACATGGGCAGGTCTAAAAAATAAATAAAATAAAATAAAATAAAATCAGTGCGACCTTTTACTGCTATAAAAAACCCACTGCTGCTACTATAAAAATTCAGGCATTTAAAATACCTAATTTTCACATGTTTGTTGTGCTTTGGTGGGTTTTTTGACCACGATTTAAAAATAAATATTGCGGTTGCCATTTTGGATCCCCCCCAACCCCATGGCATGGAGACGATGAAGATGACCCCCCTCCCTCAGCCTGGTGCAAGCAGCCCAGGACAGGAAGGGGGGGAAGGCTGGGGACCCCCACCAGAAACCACCCCTCAGGTAGGTGTCCTCAAGCAGGCATATTTTTGCCTGCTTTTTTGGCCGGGAGTTGGAGTTGTTTTTTTTACTTTTTAAAACTTTTTTTCTGTGTTGCTTGGCAATGGCATTGCGCGATCGCCGTGATGCCATGAACGACAACGATAAACCCGACCCAATTTTTCTTTTTTCGGTTCGAGTTCAAGTTCTGACGGCTTAATTATCGTTACCGTTTCCGTTACGTAACGGAAACAATACCCAAAAACGGAAACGACAATTTCGCCGAGTTGTGCCCATGTCTACTAGGCAATAGGCCCTGCGACAAACTGGCCAGATTTCCCAAAAAAGTTGCATGCAAAACAATGGGTCTGTGTAGTGGACCTCACAACAAGTGGGACAAATGCAAAAGAAGAAGGATCCTTCTGTGTCATGCCTCTGGGCTAAAACACATTCAGATTCTTCAGACAGTTTAGAAATGATTAACACCCCCACCCCTGACACACACACACACATACCTTCCACCAGATGCAATTTAAGAGGCAAATGCCACCAGGATTGCAAAATTAGGGCTGCTGAGAAAGGAAGGCACTTGTTACCTGTTAGCTTAATTTGCCTCGTGAGGGGGTGGGGGTTTCTTCTCAGGTCAGTTTGGCTATCTTGTTTTGTCACGCATCAAGTCTGAAGCATGTTACTTTCGAGATATCTGTTAGCATCTGAAGTCTGTTATAAGGATCATGACAACAGAGAGCGAAATTACAGTGGACCCTCGTATAACAAATGGTTTGTATAACATAAAATCCGTACAACATAAAAAATTATGGAGATAGAGGTAATTTGCTTAACAGAATTGCCTATGGGGTGAATCTGTACAACATAAAAATGGGATTACTCTGTTTTCAATGCATTCCTGTGGGAAATTTGTATAAAGGAAAATTTGCTTAACATAATTTCATTTGGAACAAATTAATTCTTTTATACAAGGTACCACTGTATGTCTAATTTGTCTTTCAGAAAGGACGTGCAAGATTCCAGTTCTTGAAAATGGCCAAGTAGAATCCTCAGGTGATATCCAGTTAGGTGATGAAGTAAATTTTACTTGTAATTATGGGTGAGTTCCCAGTCATCTATTGTGACCTTTGGGATTGGTATAAAGTGTCTGAGACATAGATAACTGAAAAACGAACAGTTAGTAGTAAACATCCCCACTGTTAAATGCATGTATTATTTTTATCCTACCATCAGTGATATAAAATAAAAACCCATTGTCTCTTCGGTCCACTATTATTATTCTAAGAATTTCTCCAACATATACTCTTGCCTGACTATTTTTGGAGGAATACATAGTGCAAATATGCTTCCCTTTGTTCTTTTTTGGACCAGAAGGATTATGAACTTTAGACTTGTTTACGCAGCCTAGAGAGACAGTGAACAAGCAGGTGGAGCTTTCACTCTGCTTCTTCCTCCCATGCCTTGCGAAGCAGGCGGAGGGAAGACAAGCTGCTCCCACTTCTTGCTAATCTGTTTTCTTTAGTGCACGTGCAACAGACCAAACTTTGACAATTGCACTCTCCAAACTGAAAAGCCATTGGAAGCCCAGCCAGGTTTTCCTTCCACCTGTTATTTATTTTCTGCTTTCCCTGGGAATTGGTAGCTTTCATAAATAATGAAGTCCACATGCACTGCCTACATCAGTGTTTCCCAATCATTTTCAAGTCACAGCCCCCTATTATAACAGCTAGTTAACCTGCAACCCCCAACATTACCCCCCACCCCCCAGTCATCTCATGGGTTCCGTTTTATTCAACCCAGTAGGACTGATCTAGAAGTTGAGTCATGGCTACTGGACTTCTAGTAGCCATGACTCAACTTCCAAATAAACTCACCTGGGTAACTCAGAATCTTCACAGTCAGTAGGACTGACTTCTCAGTAAACCTGGATGGGATCAGTCTGCCAGATGGGAAGACTGGAAGGCCAGGCTTCCTTGAATTCAAAGGGCTGTAATTCTAAGTGGACACATATGGGAAATTCTTTCAAATAATTGCAGTGAAATGTAGCCAACCCTATTCCTAAAAAATATTTTGTGACCCTCATGGGATCCTAATCTCCCCCCACCCCAGGTTGGGAACCAGTATCATATAGTATTTTGTATAAAGACTCAGTTATTCCATGGGCTGTCTAAATTTGGGATATGGAACCTCCATCCATTTTGACTTTTGGATTGGGCTCATGTCCTGTTTCACTCTTACCCTATGCTGCAATGGGGCTTGCTTGCTTGCTTGCTTGGTTCATTTGTTTGGTCTGTTGGTTGGTCAGTCAGACTAAAACAATATTTTCTAAGCCTAAGTGTAGGGAAATGGTTCTCAAACATTTTTTGTCATGGCACTCTTGTCGGGCTAAAAAAAAATTGCAGCACAGTTATCCTGAAAGCGGTTAGGAAAAGAAGAAAAACAATGCAAATGTAATGCTCAGTTGTGTTTAATGCGATGAATGAAACTGTTTGGATGAATTTGCTAAATCTCAGTCAAAATTAAATATTATTGTCGTGGCACCCCTTGCATACACTTGCGGCACCCTAGTGTGCCATGTCACCAGTTTGAGAACCGCTGGTGTATATTAAAGGAGAACTGAAAAGATGTTTGCGGGGAGTGGATGCATGGATACATACAGGGTGGGTGGTGGAAAAAGAGAGCAAGTGAATTGGCTCTGAATCTTTCCAGGACATACCTGAGCCCCTCCTTCTCATGGCATGCAGCTGCCTCTAGATCTCACCCAAAAAATATCTCTTCCGGCTGGGAAAAAGAGGTTCATATCTCTGCCCTAAATCACACTACAGGTTCACATAACCCTATTTCAGTTTTCACTGTATGTTCTTTTTTTTAAAGTGCTGCCATGTGCTTTGTCTTGAACAGCAGATTTTCACTGTCATCAAATTTGGAAGGTCGGCTTCTCTCATATGAAGGTTTTTGCATTTATGACATAGGCTGCAGGCTTATTAATGGAGGGTTTGGCATTGCATATTCATTCATTTATGTGAATTATGCATCCAGAACTAAGGTAGCTGGTAGTTCATATCAACCTACGGTAAGTTAGTGACAACTGGAGAATGTGCCTTTTTAATCACATCTCTGTAAAGAATACTGTATCTTTAACAGTAACCATCTCCCGAATCCCAATCCTGTGTCTCTTTGATATGAGGCAAATGTCCTCATCTCTCTCTTCTTTTAAGTGGTCCTCAGAGAAGTCTCACCCTAGGGTGATATGTAAAGGATGTCAAAAATAAGCCAAGCCTACTAGTGACAAGGTACCTTGCACTAGCAAACACTGGAAATGTCTCATGACCTAAATCATGTGCTTTTTGTTTCTTTAGGTACAGACTACTAGGCCCAACCTCTGCACGTTGCACTTTGTATGATGGCGACAAGGTTGATTGGAATGAAAAACCTCCAGCATGTGAACGTAAGATAGTTTATTCCCATAGACTTGTTAATGTTGGTCCAAATATGTTAAAAAGTAATCGCTTTATATGAAATCTTTTTACCTGTCTGTGCATTTTTTGGGAGTGAAATAAATCACAGTAGCTAAAATCTTGGGCAGATGTGTGAAACCTTAAATGAAAAGAAACTATGGACCTCACTTATCCATCTTCCTTTATCCTACTCTTCCCCAAAAATGTGTTTTCTGAACTTCCAACCATACTTCTATAATGTTTAGAAATAGGAACCATCCTTCCAAAAACTTCTTTCATTGATTCCTTCCTTCCTTCCTTCCTTTGTATTCTTTGGGTGGTGTACAAACAGCTGGGGTATCAAATTACAGATGACAAAATATATTAATATTCAACAAATAGGGGTTGCCCTAGGATTGTGTAGCTTCCCCAAGGCCTCTCGGGCTGGCCTTTCTCCTTGGAGACACAGTGGGGAGTCGAACTCCTCATCTCTAAACCCACTGAGCTGTCCAGTGTTAAAATGAAAAAAACACCCCAATCTAACATCCCAGCTACCTAAAGCTAGAGTGACATGGTGAATGTGATAGCCGTGCTCACAGGTTTTCAAGTCTATTACTGTATTTGACTCTCACACTTTTTGTGCAGGGGCTGGTCTAGTGTTGGGATCCCATTCAAGTACTAGCTTCAAAGTTTTTCAGATGCCTCCAGATAAACAGGGAAATACTTTTTTTTCACCTGTTCATTGCAAAGTGATTCGTGGGTATTGTATTAAAGAAAATGTATAAGATAATGGATGAGGTAGCTGGGACGTCAGTAGCTGAAGTGCAGCATCTCTGGAGACCACTCAGGTGGAGAGGCCTGTTTGAATGTGAATGGTGAGAATGATAGGAATGATGAATGGGGTAGTGATATGAAGAATCTTGCTGGGATCAGAAGAGGCCATGCTGCTCTTGGTTAGCAATAGAAAGTATCGCAAGCAGTAGGCTTTCCAAAAGTGAGTAACTTTTCAATCCTGCTGAATAGTTCTGCTTTCTACAAGTTAGCTAAGCTGTTCATACTACTCTCTTCCCCAGAAATCCCTTGTGTGCGTCCTCCCAGAATCGCCAACGGGACTCATAGTGGGGATGAATCCACTGATCACTATACTGTTGGCACAGTGGTAACATATACCTGTAACAAAGATTTCTCCCTTATTGGAAATTCAAGCATTGAGTGCATAGTTGCAGAAGATGGCATAAATGGAAAGTGGAGTGGCCCTGCACCTGAATGTAGAGGTAATCCAAGTTTTGTTTGGTATCTTCTTTGCAGTATGTGATGTTCCTTCAATATTCTGTACTGCTAGAAAATAGAATTCTTGGTAGAATCCATGGACTGGGCTGCTAGCTAGTCTTCCATGGGCATTCCTAGCAATGCAAGTAATACACAGGAGGTAGTGCAGCAAAAAGGGTATTGGGGAAGGCAAGTGCTAAATGTCCTGTTTCTTTATATTTTGTAATTTAATCAAGCACTTATGTCCTGATCAATTAAAGGTAATCTCAGCTATCTCCTACTGTGTCATTAGGTGAACATTTATTTATTTATTTATTTATTTATTTAAATAAATAAATAAATAAATAAATAAATAAATAAATAAATAAATAAATAAATAAATAAATAAATAAATAGAAAATGACCCAAGGTGGCTTGGGACAATATGAGGGACAATATACAGCCCGGATAATAATGAGGGACAATATACAGCCCAGAACATTTAAGACACATTCAAGTTAAGACCAAGTTAAGAGACTTCTTGCTTTTTCAGCTCAGACCTCCAATTTAATAGTCCACTTATCACTTTGACTTCTTAGTAAAAAATGACCCATATGTACAGTTTTTCTGAGTGGGCAGCTTCACTGACCATTTACCAGACAATCTGCAACAGATATGGCAGAGATGAATTTAGAATAAAACCTGTAGATTGCAGGATGTATCCTCGATGCTGTGAAGCCCGTTGTGCAATTGTCTGTGTTTAATCCTAAACCTAACACCTGGCCCAGCTGGTCTAAAATTGTTCCACGTTGCCACTGATTTTTTTCCTATGTGTTTATTTCCACTTTTATGCCACCCCATAAAAGTGTGCAATAAAGCACTCCATAATAAATACAATAAAAATACAGTAAAATACGTCAAACCTTGTTGCTAGCTAAACAATGAACAAACCTTCATATAAATGTTGAGAAGTATAGGGGAGACGGGTGATCCATGCAAGATCTTATAACAGAAGCCCCAAGGAGTGAATAATGCCCGCCCTGCACCTGATCAGCCACTGCTCTCTGAGTCAACTAGGTATGTTGGCAGCATGCCAATTGTCCAATTAGAATTCTTTGGAATGGGCCTTATAGTAATTTCCTTTAGACAGGAAGGTAAATGACCCTTCTATGGAGATGCATTAATGATATAGGTAGCCTGTTCCATAGTCATTTCCTTTCCTGATTTTAAGTGCTACAGCAGGCAAGGATGTAGGGAGAAAAGGATGGCTTTGCAGCATGCAAGTGCCTTGTTCACATCCTCAGATAATACTAGCCAAAACTATCCAATTTAACAGGACTAGATGGTGCAATGGATGTCTCCATCAAATCTGCTGGTATCAACAAGGAGTCAAGGTCCCAGAGGATGCTTTCAGCCTTAAATTGTTGCAATTCCCATCATTTGAATTGAGAGATTATTTCCAGTAGAAATGAGGTTCTGAACTGCACAAAATAGTTCCACTCAATGGTTGGAAGCAGCCTCCATTAGCTGGAAGTTTTGGCCTTTTAAGGTGGTATTGCGTGTGATCCAATATTAATCCTGATTGGATACTTCTTATTTCCTGTGCTAAGTGCCTCCACCATGTCATACTTTCCAGGCTGAACTTCAACCTGAAAAGTATATTACAGTGTCGGTAGTACTAGTAAAGTTACCAGGCACAGGAGGAGGAAGCAATTAATTCTCCGCCAGTTCAACCAGGGTAATTGCTTCCTCCACCCCACCTTTCCCTGTCGTCCCAATCCAATCAAAATCTCTTTTAAAAAACCACTTTTAAAATTACTTCTGGGAGGAGACCCACCTTTGGAGCTTAAGAACTTGGCCCCCTGAACACCAAACCACTCCAAATTTGGAGAGCTTCCATGGAACAGTCCAAGGAAGTTCACCAGTTCTGAATTGTTCAACTGCATTTTGTTTTTGTTTTTAAAAAAGTCACTAATGAAACAAAATGAAACCACTGAAGAAACAGAATGGAACAAAATGAAATGTTTCCTTTTTTTCATTTTGTGCCCATCTCTGGTGTCTTGTATATTTTCAACTTGAGTCAATTGCTAATCTTCTTGTCACAAATAAGATCAGTAATCCTGTGCCATTTTGTCTTGGCCGCATTTATTCATGCTGTGGTCATGTGTCTCAGATAACTTTCAGCCACAATGGCATCTCCGATCCAGAACAGTGGACCCTGCCACCATACTGGACAAATGCTAAAGATGAAGAAGAGATTGTTGCAATAAAGTAAACCACAGTTGTTAATTTGGCGCGACATGAGCAGAACTTACAGGGAAAAAAGCAATATTGCTAGGGGAGACAGTAGAAAGAGAGAACATCCTAAAATGAGGTGTCATTTGCAAATTCTGAGCAGAGCTATTAATGATGTGAGAATTTGAAGGTTATTAACTCATTCATTCATCATACATTAGAAGTTCAGCTTGGCAGTTCTAAGCAGAGGTGGATCTACTATTAAACAAATAGTGCACTCTGCAGAGTCCCTGCTGGCCTTTCGCAAAGCCTTAAAAACGCTCCTTTTCCGCGAGGCCCTTGGCGAGCATTAATATTTATTTATTTATTTATTTATTCCTTTATTCCTTTCCCCGCCATCTATACTCTCTTTAAGTACCTCGCCTCTGTACCAGCGCTGGGGCGCTAAACTGTTTTAAACTGTTTAAATTGTTTAGTTGTTTAATTTGTCCTGCTGCTAGTTTATTCTTGGATTGTTGTTTTGCTGTGCTTGGTCGCTATCCTGTAAGCCGCCCAGAGTTCCTACGGGAAGATGGGCGGGGTATACATGCAATAATAAATAAATGAATAAATAAATAAATAAATAAATCTTAGGCTTCAGGACCCCTAATCTGGAGGATTGGGCAGGGGAGAGAAGCAACATTAGTCCACATTTTTAAAAAATTAAGATCTGTTGTGGAACAACTTTGTGGAAGAATATAATAGTGGTTACCCAGACCTCATTGCTGGTTGAAAAGAGCCTTCCTAATAGTTCAAGATTCAGAGCCTTAAAAGTTTAGTTCCACCCTTGATACTAAGATTGTTATTTGATTGACTTGATGGCTCATAACATCTCTGGAGCTGTTTTCTGACAAGATGGGTGGAATGGTTGAGACTAGAGAATAGGCATCAACTGCCAGCTCTGTGGTTTATCATCGTTTGTACTACAGACTCACGGGTGTTCTGTGGGTACCCCATCTTCCCTCCTCTGCTTTCTCTGGTGAGCACCCATTGAGAGGCAACCTCCCAGGGTTCCGTGCCTTGCCTCCTCCTCCTCCTCTGTCCGTCTTGATCACTGTTTGTGCATTTTCTGCAAGTTAAGACAGGGAATTGTTATTTTCCATTAGGGTTGCAGCAAATCTTAGGCTTTTGGAGACAGATGCTGGTTGGGTGACAACGCTTTCTTATTCACTGCTGCTTATCTCTTTCTAGTGGTGAGCTGTCCCTGGCCAAAGATCGAAAATGGAAGGCTGACAAGTGGATTTCAGCCTTCATACTCATATGAGCATGTCGTACAATACGAATGCAATGCTGGCTATACTGTTTTGGGGAATGAGTTCATTAAATGCATAGCTAACAGTACATGGTATCCTGATCCAAAATGTGTCAAGGGTAAGTGTTGTTGCGGTTTTGTATCCTCCTCGATTTTACAGTTTTCATACTGGCCACTTTTAAAGAACAGGAGATAAGCAAGTAGCTGTTCTTATATGTAGTATCACAAATAAGAAATAAGTATCTAGTATGAGTTTCCTTTCCTTCTTCAACTCATAGCCAACCATATTCTCTTCCAGTTTCTGGCACCACAACTGTCCCTCTTCCTCCAGGAGGAAATGAAACTTCAAGTGAGTCACAATATATATGGATTATTAGGAAGCCTCTGTTCTGAAAACAGAGGGGGAAATACACAGCTACACCTGTATTCTCTACCTTTCATCAATCCTTTCTTTTTTGCTTTGACTAACATTTAGTCCTGAATCTATGCTTTATAACCTCTCTCCTTCATTTAGGAACTACACAGAGTCCAGTTGTAACTGTTTCTACAGTTAAGCCAGGTAAAAGCAAAATATAGTAATAACAAATTTATATCCCTAATTGGATAATGGGAATGTCTCCCCTGAAATAAAATAGCAACAGGGGATTATTTCCAAGACGTATAATTCATAATCCACTATATGATACTGGAAATCTAGGTTATCTGAACCAGTGTGAATTCATTGGTGTAAAATGAGTTACTGCATGTAAATTTTCTTGACACATTAACTCACACAGCTAATGAACAACAAAGGATGGAAGCAGTGGCTTTTTAACTAGCAGCCATTTGTCACGGCAGATTGTGCTATTTCATCTACTCCAGCATTACATTACTACTCAAATTTAAGCAGTAGTTTTAATCTGCTCTGATAACCACCAGTGCAGTGAAATGTGACTGCGTGCATTCAAAATATATATTTTCTAGACTTAGTAACATGTAAAATCAATATCTCCTCTGCTTATTTCTTCATTTGATACATCTTCAAATGAAGAACTATTCTATTCTGATATTCATAAATCCTGAATCTATGCTTTAAAACCTCTCTCTTTCATATAGGAACTACACAGCGTCCAGGTGTAACTGTTTCTACAGTTCAGCCAGGTAAAAGGAAAAGATGGAGGTGGCAAACATATATCACTAATTGGATAATGGGAATGTCTCCCTTGAAATAAAGTAGCAACAAGGGAAGACTCCCAAGATGTATAATTCATATTCCACTATCTCAATGATGGTGAACCTTTTATTGACCAAGTGCCCAAACTGTGATTCAAAACCCACTTTTTTTTTAAAAAAAGTGCCAATGCAGCAATTTAACCTGAATACAGGTGGCTGTGAAGGAGCAATGTTGGGTGCCCACAGAAAGGGCTCTGAGTGCCACATTTGGCACCCATGCCATAGGTTCGCCAACATTGCACTATGTGATACTGGAAATCTAGGTTATGTGAACCAATGTAAATTCATTGATGTAAAATTAGTTACTGCATGTAATTTTTCTTGGCACACTAACTCACACAGCTAGTGAACGACAAAGGATGCAAGCAGTGGCTTTTTAACTAGCAGCCATTTGTCACAGCAGTTTGTGCTATTTCATCTACTCCAGCATTGCATTACTACTCAAATTCAAGCAGTAGTTTGAATCTGCTCTGCTAACCACCAGTGCAGTGAAATATGAGTGTGTGCATTCAAAATATATTTTTCTAGACTTAGTAACATGCAAGATCAATATCTCCTCTGCTTATTTCTTCATTTGATGTTTCTTCAATATCTCCTCTGCTTATTCATTTGATACTTCTTCAAATGAAGAAGTATTCTATTCTGATATTCATAAATCCTGAATCTATGCTTTAAAACCTCTCTCTTTCATATAGGAACTACACAGCGTCCAGGTGTAACTGTTTCTACAGTTCAGCCAGGTAAAAGGAAAAGATGGAGGTGGCAAACACATATCCCTAATTGGATAATGGGAATGTCTCCCATGAAATAAAATAGCAACAGGGGAAGATTCCCAAGACGTATAATTCATAATCCATTGTATGATATTGGAAGTCTAGGTTATGTGAACCAGTGTAAATCCATTGGTGTAAAGTGAGTTATCTTTCTTGGCACACTGGTTCACACAGCTGGTGAACGACAAAGGATGCAAGCAGTGGCTTTTTAACTAGCAGCCATTTGTTATGGCAGTTTGTGCCATTGCATCTACTCCAGCATTACATTACTACTCAAATTTAAGCAGTAGTTTGAATCTGTTCTGCTAACCACCAGTGCAGTTAAATGTCAATGTGCACATTCAGAATTTGTCTAGATTTAATAACTTGCAAGATTAATATCTCCTCTGCCTTTTCTTCATTTGATGTGTGATACGTTGCTTTACTTTTCCGGTTTGTGCATGGATGTCAACCCTCAGTTATCTTGCCATTTTACTTGCCCAGTTTACTTGGGCAAAGCTTGGACACTTCTGCAGCATTTTGGCTAGTCCTGAGAGAAGTATTTCCCACCAGTGGACCTTGTTGCTATTTGTACAGCAACAGAACATGCACTAACATGTTTCATTCTGTTTAAGGGACTTTCTGTTGATTCTTTTTAAATAGGACGTTTTTTAACCCATACGATTATGCCAACAGGTTTAAAAGCAGACACATATTTCCAATTGTCGTACTTTATTCTAGTCTGATATTCATAAATCCTGAATCAATGCTTTAAAACCTCTCTCTTTCTTACAGGAACTACACAGAAGCCAAGTGCAACTGTTCCAACAGCTGATCCAGGTAAAAGCAAAAGATGATGATTGCAGATATCTCTGTTAGATAATGAAAACATCTCTCCTGAAGTGAAGTAGTGAAAGGGAAAGATTCCTGGGACTCATAATTCACAATTTATAATCCATAATTCATAAATCATCGGTAATCCGTAATTGATTCAGAACTCATTTTAATCATTTCTAATCTGCCTATTGAGAAGTGGAATGTGCCATATGATACATTTCTACTGTTCGGCCCCGTAAGAATTTCCACTGCTCTTTCACCATTTTCTTGCTGTTCAGAGGAGGAAGGGCTATGGAAATTCTTACAGAAGGAAAGGAAAATCATACTAGATACAGTACTTATTTCTTGTTTGTGATACTATGTAAAGAAAAGCTACTTGCTTATATTCTGTTCTTTAAAAAAACTCCAATGGAAAAAGTTGAAGCTGGCAAGAACCTCTGAATACTGTATCAATTAGTGTCTGCAACTGAATTTGTCTTTCTTAAGTTGTGCATGCATACATAAAAAAATCACATATGCTGTGCCAATTGCAACTTCCACCATTACCACAATGAATATGAGGATTTGACATGGCGGGCATTCTAGAAGAATGCTTTTGTTTTCAGACCAAGGCTGCCCACCATTTATATTTTTATATACTCAATCTCGAATCTATTATTATTATTATTATTATTATTATTATT
>JAHTLZ010000129.1:64609298-64631000 GCA_023846285.1 Phrynocephalus versicolor
TTTTAAAATCTAGCAGCAAGAGCAGAGAAGGCATCTCCCATATTACCACCTAGCACCTTTGTGAAGATGCTGAGATGAAAGAAAGGCCTTTCCTGTTGATCCCAACACCAGGACTGGCTCACAAAGCAGATCCATGGAATAGCTTGGACTCAAGGAGAGCTTTAAAGATTTGAAGAATCCACACTTTGAATGGTCCCCAGAAATGGCTTGGCAGCTGATGCAGCTGCTGTAATTTGGGGTGTGTGGGTATGTGAGTGTGACCAACCCCAGTTAGCAATCTAACTGCTGTGTCCTAATTAAGTCAGGATTTGAATCAGGATCTCACTAGCTCAAGTCCACTGTTCAAATCACTTCTAAGCTAATTAGTTTTGGCAGAATCAATAGGATCCTAAACATGCTGACGTATGACTTCTAAGCTGGATTCTAAAGACCAGATCACTGGCAGGATGAACCACAGAAAACAAAACTCCCAAAGCAGGGCAGCGAAGGAGCTTCAAAGCTCTCTAGTGATGAAGAGCAGAGCTGGCTGGACGTTTTAACAAAAGTGTCTTAAGGGCATCTCCAGGCCAACAGGTTTTTGAGTGTCAAGTATGCTTTGAGTAGACTGGCCCAAAGAGCCACAAACAAAAGGCTTGTTGCTGTCATGTGCTGCCAGGTGGCTTCCCATTCATGGTATCCCCAGGAGGGTTTTCAAGGAGATATAAAACGTTGCTCACAGTTGCCAGTTCCTGGAACCTATGTCTCCTGGACCCTAGTCTGGTATTTTAACCACTTTGTCACACTGGATGTAGCTATGATAATTACAAATCTGCTGTGCCTGAGACAGGTGGCTGTCCTGAGAATTTTTAAGTGGAACCTGCAACAAAATGTTGCAGTGTGGAGTAATTTGGCTGCCTAGTTTCCCAGCAGTGTCTTGGTGGACCCAGATCTCACAGGGTTGGAATGGCCTATCTTTTTGACTAGCAAGGAATATGCCATTATCTTTCACAACCACTCAGACTTCCTGCTGCAATCTTCAGGGCAGTTAGGAGAGAGGCAGGCCTTCCTTATCAACAATCAAGACCTTAGCTGCCTGTTGGTCCAAGCATTATATTGCATGTCAAAAAAAAAGTCTCCTTTAGTCTTGACTGATTACCCTTCATTATTACCTTTACAAAAGACATGCTCACCATGGAGAAGAAAACCGTTAGAAGAACAAGTCTTGTCAACACAGCTGCCTTTGTGGGTTTCCGATCGTTACGATGCACAACTGCACATTCGTTCCAGGCCAACTAAACAAGCCCTCTTCAAGGCCACACCCCACCCACCCCTCGTTTCCCTTCCAGACGACCAGCAGCATTCCATGTCGTGTGTCCTTGGGTCCCGCAGGGCTTTAAGGAACAAGACGTCACACCCCTTGTTAAACCCCGGTTGTAGCTGGAATTGGGAGCCGCCATCGAACGGATGGGTTTCCTCAAAAGAGGGAATGTTTACTTCTACGATCCTTACACCCTTCCACGCCCAAAAAGGAACGGACCACGGAAGGCAGCCTTAAGCGTTTTATTTGAGAGAGAGAGAGAGAGAGAGAGCATGAAGATTGCAGTAAATTAAGAAACAGAGATGAAAAATTTAACAACAAAAAACGTAGGGGAGGTGCAGGAAGCGGGTAGCCGGACAACAAGAGAGAGAGAGAGAGAGAGAGAGAGAGATTGGGAAACTCTTGAGGATTCGCCCTTGCTTTTCCGGGGCGGGTATTACGTGTGTGCCTGCAAACCTCCGTGGTGGAGAGTCGCGTTTCCTTGCCTTTGCACACGCTGGAGCGTCCCTTGGAAACACTCAGAAGGAGAACAGGGCGGGCTCAGACGTGCAATGTGGAACTCCTTCTTTTCCATCCCGGGTCTGAGTCTCTTCGTGCTCTTTGCCTTCTTTTCCGGAACTCAGGGTGAGTACCTCGAAGGAGGTGGCTGTTCCGCCCGAAGAGGCGACTCAGGAAAGAATCCCCCGTTTTTCTCGTATTCGAATCGTGCAACTTACCAAGGCTTACTAGAGCATCTCTCGTTCTCTTGGTACGGGAAATAGGGTAGAGGGTGGAGGAGAGGAAATTATCACCTGTATATGCAGTGGAGGGGCATGGTGGCTCAGCGGACTAGAGCGGAGAAATGGTCGACTGCAAAGTCGGCAGCTCCCGGTTCGAATCCCAAGTGCCACACAGCGGAGTGAGCTTCGCTGTTAAACCCCAGTTCCTGCCAACCTAGCAGCAGCTCGAAAGCATGTAAATGCAAGTAGAAAAAAAAGGTATTGCTATAAAAAGCGGGAAGGTAAAACAGTGTTCTGTGCAACCATGCGGGCCTTCAATGTGAGTTGAGTGACATTGTGCCAAAAGCTGACTAATGCTTATGCCATGTTTGCCTCATTATAGAAATAAAGCCAGACTAAGACATTTTGCAGTCAAAGGGAAAGAACAACATGAGGTCCCACACTATCTCTATTACAAAAATTGACAGAAACAGCACAAATGAATTTAATTGCAATATTGTTATCATAGGATTTTCGGGACAAACTTGCCCAAAGCACAGAAAGCCAGCTTGGAGTTGGTGCAAAGGCTATCAAATAAAAAAGCAATGTTAAAGAGTGGACATTAAAGAGGGTCAAGGTGAAAGCTAAAATCAAGTAACAGATTAAATTCCTACTAGGTTATAAATCATGGCAAAGACTTAACAAAACAAAACACACATTATTGCAGTCATATGACCCACTTTAAAAGAGGTACAGAAGAAAGGGAAACATAAAACTGGGGTCATCGTGAGAATGTGCAGTGATCAACCATCTGCTAGCAACAAAGAAAGTTAGCAACCTGAGCTGTTACATAGGGATTTCTCATCTGAAAGGCAATACAAGACCAGCAACTTGTCTGCTCAGCCTTGGAATCTGTAGATCAGATGATGGATCAGATCTTGGCTAGTTTGTTCATAAAAAGTAAAGTAAAAGATAGTATGTGATAGGAATTCAGGCACCTTTTCTTGGCGTGGGAATGCCTGATATTGCACAACAGAAGAGAGCCAAAAGGCACACCGATGGACTTGATTTGATGTTGAATCATGAATATCCACTTGCTGGGACAGGAATCACTTGCCGTAAAGTACATGTATCCAAGATGTTCAGCCAGAAAGTGCATCCTCAGCCACAACACAAAATTCTGGATCCATGCCTTAGTTTCCATTTGGTCAAGTCCTGCTTCTAAGTACAAGTCCTAAACAACTAAGAACACCCTGGATATGTCATAAAAAGTAGATTGTACCTCTCTACAAGCAGCTGCCTAGATGCCCTAAGCCAGTGATGGTGAACCTTTTAGAAACCGAGTGCCCAAACTGCAATTTAAAACTCACTTTTTTACTGTGCCAATACAGTAATTTAACCTATATACTGGTGGCTATGAAGGGGTGATGTCAGGTGCCCACAGAAAGGGCTCCGAGTGCCACCTCTGGCACCCGTGCCATAGGTTCGCCATCACTGCCCTAAGCACATCCAATCTTGCCTAATTTCAGGAGCTAAGCAGGGTCAAGACTGGCTAGTACTTGGATGGGCGCCCACAGGGAATACCAGGTGCCTACAGCACCTAGAGTAGGAACTGGCAAGTCGCTCCAGTATTCCTGCCGAGATAACTCCATGGACATGGAGTCATGAAGGGTTGGTTACGACTGTAGGGACACAACACACCCACACCCACCTTCTTTACCTCCGAGTTGCATGCAATGATCCAAATTGGTATCCCATAGTGCAGTTGTATCCTTGTTTTGGCCTTAAAAACCGGACTAGCAGAAGGGAAATGGTATCCAATGTTGATATGAAAAAAGCAATAGCTGTCATCATGCCTTTAGCCTTACTAAGGACATGCTTATGGTGGACAGGCCAGTTACAATTATACTTGAAATTGAGCCCCAGGTACTTAAGTGAACTTTCTCCAGGGCATTGTTCTGAAGTGTGCTTTTTGATTTGTGGGTGATAATGATCAAGCTGCTGTTGTCGCAATAAGCTACAAACACTTCCAGAAGCTGCTTTAAGCCTAGCTGGGTTCAAGACAGAACTACAGAAAAAACAAACAAAAACCTTGGTTCAGCAAGCCTGGCTGAGATGACCAAGGAGTCAGTTGAACATGAGTCACAGAAATGTAGTCACACAGAATGCTATATTTTGAGGAACTGCTGTTGGATCAAGCAGTAGCTCCAGTGTGGCTTGGAGGCTCTGTCTTGGAGACACAAGTACTTAAGAAAGCTTAATTACTCCCAAGCCACTTCTGCCCAGGCCTTGCCTTCATTCTTATTTGAGGTCTATGGTCCTGATGTCTTCTCTACCTTGGGCTTGGGCTTGTTCTGCCTCCAAATGTATTACCAAGCTCCCCCTATTGTGAGGGAAAAGATCTTCTGCCATCCAACCAAAGGGCCCAGGTTCTGCTTTGACTGCTGAATGCTGATGGTCTCAGAAGGAGCTTCCAACTAAGTACTCAGGTCTTCTGATGCAGATCTTTACAGCTGGAGCAAGTCTTAACCCCTTCTGAGGAGGACCATCTCACAGATGAACATTTTGATGAGATAGATCATGAAGTCGGTGTACCTGAAGTGTTTGAAAATGCTGTCCAGCTTGTATTGAAAATAAACAGAATTCTTTGAATTCAAGTGAAACTGAATATGATTATGATGTGTTTTATGATGATGTCCTATGAGCCTGCCTGGACATTAAAATAATCAGGTCTTTCTCTTGACCCCAACACCCACACAGACAAATTTGATGGGCACCCTTCTTGAGTGCTGCTCACAGACTCTGGAATTCTCTCCCACAGGAAGCCAGGCTGGCCTTATCTTCGCTGCCCTTCTACAAGCAGGCCAAGACCTTTCTCTTCAGAAAGACTTTTCTTTAGTGACTGGCTGTCTGAGAAGGGTTTTTCAAATTGGTTTGCTATGTTTTGTTGCTTTTCAATGTACTTTTAGCATTTATTGTATTTATTGTTTTTAATATACTTGCTTAATTCTTTTTAAATATCTGTATACTTACAGTTTTTAGCTTCTAAATATTGTCCTTTTAATGATGTGAGCTGCCTTGGGTCCTTTGGAGGAGAAAGGTGGGGCAAAAATAATTTATATTAATTAATAAAAATAAATTTATGAAAAAAATAGTTGAAAACTAAACCAGGAATAATAATTATTACCGTAGATAAGTTCTGATTTATGGTGATTCCTTCCAGGGCATTCTTAGTATATAGTACTCAGATATGAATTGCTATTGCCCATCCTCAGAGCGTGTTCTAACGCCAAGAGCTTGTCCAAAATCACATAGGCTGACTATTCTCCTACAAGGCACCAGAAGTAAACTCCTGACCCCTGGAATACACTGATTAAAATCCATGTTTTCTTTGCTCATCCTAGGTATTTGTGGACCACCCCCAAAACTGAACAATGCCTTTCCACGTATGGAAACTGATCAAGAAAGGTTTCCTCTATTCCATTCAGTAACCTACCAATGTCTGGATGGGTTTTTTAACGTCCATGGGAAACTAGATGTGGCAACATGCATCTCTGATTCACAGTGGTCAACCATAGATGAGTTTTGTGAACGTAAGTGGTTTCTTTTTCCCTTACTGTACCAAGATGGAAATGTTTCCTTTTTGAAATATATTTTGGACACTGGCCTTGAACAAAGTTGCAGTACAGTAACCTCTTGTCTATTGCGGGGGTTAGGGACCGACCCGACCCGCGATCTTTGAAAAACCGCGATATGCAGATGCAGGTCAGGTCAGGCCTGGGGGGGCACGATTTTAAACATTGTGCGCGGCTTCCCAGCAGGAGGGTTGTGGGAGAGCGGCACACAATCTTGCCTTTTAACCATCGCACATTAGTTCCCCACACCTCCATGGAGGCAAGACCCGGGCTCTAGCTGATTGGTGCTGGAGTGGGGGAGGAAAACCTTTTTCCCCCCCACCCCAGTGCCAATCAGCTGAAGCCCAGGGCTTGGGGAAGGGGAGGGAAGTTTTAAAAAGCCCCAGCTTTTTAAAGCCAGGGCTTTTTAAACCTTCCCCCCTCCCTCTGGCCCTTTTAGGGTACAGTACTGCAGGACCGCAGTATATGAACCGCAAAAGGGCAGGGGACCACTGTACACCTTGCATGTTAAAGCTGGCTTTAATATGTGTCCAAGAAAAAATGTTGGCATTATGAAAAATCACACATAGATTATATGCATATGTTTTGGAACTGGGGGACAGTGCTTTTTCCCACAAGGCAGAGTACATTTATAAAGGTGAAACAGTGCCCATCCATGGACTACAAACCTGTTCCATCCAGAAGAATGAACCCACATATGCCCATCTGTACCAGCTCATTTCTGTTCTGTGCGTGAACAAGTGAACATGGGACAAAACCTACCAATAATACCTCATCTCAAAACTCTGTGGTTTTATGTATTTAAAAATGGGGAAACAATTTAGAATATTAAGGGACTTCACTGGATTGTTAATGCAAATGTTCTTCCAAAAAGTGGTCCAGGTTTTGCCCCTTTTTTGCCTAAATTAGTCACTTTTAGAGTCTGACTACATGGGGGTGAATGTAGAAAATACATGGTGCCAGGCTGATTTATAGTATTTCTGGTTGATCATAAAATAAAATAGGAAATACAAAAAAAGGGGGGATGGACTCCCACAGTCTCAGTCCGTAGTTTTTCCTCCCCATCAGAGACTCTTCTACTTTTAAAAAGTTAAATCCATTCATTTTGTTTCAAAGTGTGTGACTGCTCTGAACCAAAGAGAGGAAAGATCAACTAAATGTATGTACAGTATGTACACACATGTCCCCCCACCACCACCTCTCTCTCACACACACCAGTGCTTTGGCAAAGCACATTGTCTCCTGGCTCATAAGCACACAAATGCATGCACATGTACACAAACATGAAACCAGTGCCAGTGTTCGCCTCTTTCCATAAAGCATTTCTCCCAAAACACTTCTTCTTCTTTTTTTTTTTAAGTTATCCTGGGCCAGAGCTCATTTATTTATTTTTTATAGCTTACTTGGATCTCTAGGCCAGCAAGATATGAGGAGGAAATGAGTGATTGAGGAAGGAAAGCACCTACAGGTGGTTCAAGTTGAACTACAGTTAGAAGGAGGACTTCTCTTGAGTCCTCCTCGGCCTGTGCAGCCACTTGTAAGAGAACCAAATGTCCTTGTTTGACTTCAAAGTGAGATTATGTGAGTTAATTCACATTTCCCCTGTTGTGCAGTCTTGTTCACTTTTTGTTACTGCTAAAGCTGAAACAAGCTTTGCTTTTTCCACACACAATCTATGAATGACAGCATCAAGAGCCACTGAAGAGCTAAGAGGATCAATAGGAATCAACCAGCTTAAACTCCTTCTGCTCCTCAGCAGCACTGATCTCTAGTTAAGGACAGTCAAGATGGATGCAGTGCCAAACCCAAGTCTGAAGCCCAATTAAAAGGAGCCTTACGCTAGCTTGCCTCAAACTGTATAGAAGTTAACCAGTTTCTTGCACAGAAACAAGATGTTAGTAACTAAAGTAATCAGTAACTATCCACCTGTTTTGCGTCATCAGCAGTATCTTCACAAGTGGTTGAACCACAACATACCACAGCCTTATGAAAATATTTTTCTTTTTGCCTTGCTGCTTCTAGAGCATTGTTTCAGGGTTGTTGTTGTTTTTAAGAATACAATTGACCATACAGTAGGACCCCAGTATCTGCTAGGGATTGGTTCAAAGCCTTCCCGTGGATAATGAAAACTGTAGATAAGAGAGAATGCCAAAATGTCCCCAAAATTGCTGCTTTGTGATAGTAACTTGCTTTACGGCTGCTGTTTTACAACAGTAGCTTGCCTTACAGCTGCTGTTTGTGATGGATGCTTGCTTTATGGCTGCTGTTTTATGACAGTAGCTTGCTTTACAGGTGCTCTTTGTGACAGTAGCTTGCTTTGCAGCTGCTGAATTATTTATTTAGTTTTTCCTATGCCAACTGTGGATAACTGAATCAGTGGATATGGGTGTCCTTCTGTATTTGGTCAAGAGGTTACTGAAGTGAGATGGGAGATATTTAAATTTTACTATAGAAAGGAAGCCTAAGTGCTTTTCAACTTGTGGGCATATAAAAATGTAACCCAGGCAAGTAATCTGAGTTGGAACAGTCCCAGAAAAATCCATCACAAAATTGTGCTTGTTTTTAGATTTTTCATTTAAAGCATTTATATATCTGGCTGGAAAAGCTATTAGAATGATGTATCCTGGCAATGTGTTGAGGCTTCCATAGATATGATGTGTAGTATAATGAAAAACTCTGCTTTTAGATTGTTTCTGAGCATCTGTACACAAAAGGAGAAAAAAATGTTAGAATCAAATGAAGTTGTTCCCAGAAGTGAGACTAGCTTATGATCTGGATATATATGATATATATGATCCACCCTAAACCTTACTAATGAACATGTGTTCTGATTTACCTGTTCAAACTACAGCATGTTTTAACTTCCACAGATTGATTAGGACATCTTTCAAGGTAGTGCTTATGGCCTAAATCAGTGGCGGCGAACCTTCGGCACTCCGGATGTTTTGGACAACTGTGGGGATCTAACTGCTATGCTTTGCCAGCCTGGCACTGAGAAGCCTCAGACAATCAGATGTCTATACGTCACAACAATAACAATCTCTGATTGGGTAATAGGCTGGCAAATAGGAGCTGAGGACAGATCATTCTAAAGATGGCGATGAAGGAAGCATGGGGGGATGGGTGCTTAGAGAGTGAGATAATGCTCTGCAAGTGTGCATGACCATGAAATAGTAGAATCATAGAATCATAGAATTATAGAGTTGGAAGAGACCTCATGGGCCATCGAGTCCAACCCCCTGCCAAGCAGGAACCCCTTCACAATATTTCCGACAGATGGACATCCAGCCTCTGCTTAAATACCGTCAAAGAAGGAGACTCTACCACCCTCCGTGGCAGCATATTCCACTGCCGAATAGCTCTAACTGTCATCAAGTTCTTCTGAATGTTCAAATGGAATCTCTTTTCCTGTAGTTTGAAACCATTGCCCCGAGTCCTAGTCTCTGAAGCCATGGAGAACAAACCTGTTCCCTCTTCAATATGACATCCTTTCAAATATTTAAACATAGCTATCATATCCCCTCTCAGTCTTCTTTTTGATAGGCTAAACATTCCCAGTTCCCTAAGCCGTTCTTCATAAGACATCTCTTCCAGGCCTTCAACCATCCTAGTCGCTCTCCTCTGCAACCGCTCGAGGTTGTCAACATCCTTTTTAAACTGAGGCGCACAGAACTGGACACAGTACTCCAGGTGGGGTCTGACCAGAGCAGAATAGAGTGGCACTATCACCTCCCTTGATCTAGACACTATGGTTCTGTTGATGCAACCAAGAATCGCATTGGCTTTCTTGGCCGCCGCATCACACTGCTGGCTCATGCTCAATTTGTGGTCCACCAAGACCCCCAAATCCCTTTCACAGGTACTATTCTCTAGCCAAGTGTCCCCCATCTTATATCTGTGCAATTCATTCTTTCTACCTAGATGTAGCACCCTACATTTCCCTCTGTTGAAATCCATTCCATTAGCTTTGGCCCAGACTTCTAATCTGTCAAGGTCCTTTTGGATTTTCATCCGATCCTCTAGGGAATTAGCAACCCCTCCCAATTTGGTATCATCTGCAAATTTAATTAGCATACTCTCTATTCCTTCCTCCAAGTCATTAATAAAGATATTGAAGAGCACTGGACCAAGAACAGAACCTTGGGGCACCCCACTGGTCACGTCCCTCCAAGATGATGAGAGACCATTTATGATCACCCTTTGCGTGCGATCAGTCAACCAATTACAAATCCACCTCACTGTAGCACTATCTATCCCACTTCCTACTAACTTCTTAGCAAGAATACCATGGGGAACCTTATCAAAGGCCTTGCTAAAGTCCAGATAAGCAATATCCACAGCATTCCCCTCGTCTACCATGCCTGTAATTCTATCAAAGAAAGAGATCAAATTAGTCTGGCATGACTTGTTTTTAAGAAACCCGTGTTGACATAGTAGCTGTATGTTCATTGGATGGTTCTATGCTGACGTGTCTATGATTTGTGAGAGGTAATAAAAATAGTCTGTGAGGGGGGAAGAGGCAGAAGTTAGAGACTTGACTCTGCCTGATCCATCTTGAAGCATGGCACCAAAAAGAATCTCTGTGTGTGAGGCCTCTGCATTCCTATCGCTGCTAATCCCTTCAGCTGGTCTGGAGGGTTAGCACTTCAAGGGCTTTCAGGTGAAGGAATCCCTACAGACCACAATCCCACAGTCCTTTGTCATTGGCAATACAGGCTTGGAATTCTGGGAGTTGTGGTCCAAAACATCTGGAGTCCTGAAGGTTCACCACCACTGGCCTAGATGGACCATAGGAAAATGACAATGAATAAATTATAAAAATGCAGAAATTGTGGTATAAGAAGACTGCATAGGTATTTTAATATAAAATTAAAATTTTATGTTAAATGGATATGGATTTGGACAATCATCAGTTCTTCAATGTTCACAAGTCCGACTGTACATTTACTTATGGCCGTTTTGGGAGGTTAGAGCAAAAAGAGTTGAGGGAGCCTAAAAGTGTGATATATGAAAAGTGACACCTTTCCTTCACTGTCCCCTCTGATTTCATTGCCAGCTAGGTGCAGCAAACCACCAAAGTTGAAATTTGCTAAAATAAAACCAGGGGACAGGAAGCACTACTATTCTGCTGCAACCCAACTCAACTATATCTGCAATCCCGGTTATGTTTCCATCCCTGGAATCAATTCATCTATTACTTGCCTTGAAAATTATACCTGGACAGCACTACCAGTTTTTTGTGAAGGTCAGTATGTTATTGCCTTATTAATTTTTAATAGTGTATTATGCAACTGTTTATATTCATAAGGTCTTCAGCAAGATGTATTTTGTAGCTATGTTAGCTTGTTCAGGGATTTGTGATTGCTGATGTATTGTTTAGAGATTATGTTCAGTAGCCTCTGAAATTAATACACATAAGAACATAAGAAGAGCCATGCTGGATCAGGCCAAAGGCCCATCTAGTCCAGCTTCCTGTATCTCACAGTGGCCCCATCAGATGCATCTGGGAGCACATGAGACTAGATAACTGTCTCCTGATACCACTCCCCTGCATCTGGCCCTTGAAGTACACCGGTTTTAAGCCTGGAGATTACACATCTCCCTCATGGTTTGTAACCTGTGATGGACCTTTCCTCCAGAGGCTACAGGCTACTGCTCAGTTAGTGCCATTTAATTCCACTTTAACTGCCGTGAGTTTATCCAATGGAGTTCAGGGATTCTATGAGGCACTTAGACACATGTGCAAGGCAACACTAGTATCCTTCCTTGAATTATTTAAGCCAATTTGGAGAATTTCACAAATTAGAGAACCCAGGATGCCAAAGGATGAAGCCATATCAGTTACAGCAAAAGCAAACTGCTTTAACTATTTAATGCAGATGTATTCATCCTATGCTTTTCATATGGTTGTTACAATTTGATCATGTTTTTTTCTTGCACCTTCTTGCTTTGTCTTAACAATGATTTAAAATTGTTTACAGATTAGCTGTGAGCTGCTTTGAGCACCTCATTTTAAGGCAAAAATCTCTATAAAGTAATGTTTTGGAAACAAAGTTAATCAATATCTTAAACTATTGAGCTAGATCTCTTATTCATGTTGGGAAACCAACTTTACAGACATAGCAACATAGAAATATAAGTTAGGCAGCATGCTTAGGGCCATTACTTTCAGTGAATGTAGCACTTCAATTCTACTGTAGACAAGGCCTTTTCTGTGAGGGATATTCTCAGAGACATGTTGATACAAAGAAATGTTTCAGTTAAAAGAGCTTTTTTTTTTGAAATGACACAAAGTACTGTACAGTACTTCAAGTTTAAGGACATGTCTAGCATTATGAGGAATTGAGCAGGGAGTGAGGCAGGCCACAATCTTTCTTTCTAGCCTTTTGAATTTGGGACAAGATAATAAATGGAACAGCTCATTAGCATCATTATTGTACCACTTTCATATAATAGCTCTGTTACTAGGAAAATGCTGTTTCCTAATGCTGTTGTTTACTAGGAAAATCATGTGGTGATCCAGGAAAACCAGAAAATGGTGAAGCTGTTGTATTAACTAACCTCTTGTTTACGGCTAAAGTAAATTTCACCTGTGATGAAGGGTATGTACTATGATTTATTTACTTTCTGTCTGACTTTATATTCTTTCTCCTGTAATTGGGACTAAGATTGTTTATAAAACAGAAATACAAAATTGAATACAATAGAACTTAAGGCTGTGGTTAAATTAATTGGACTCTCAATTAAAATTAAAACACTAAAATATTTGACTAAACATGCAAGCACTACTTTATCTTTTATAAGGGACTATTAAATTAGGTGAAATCTTGTAACTTGTAATGAAAATAACAGGGAAAGGGCAAATCTGCAGCTCTTGGCAAGGGGTTCCGCAGTCTGTGCATGGTCACCAAGAAGGCCTTCTCTTGGGTCCCTACCAAATGGGCCTCTGAAGGCAATGAGACATGAGAATGGCCTCTCCGGCACCTTTAAAAACCAGTACAGGCTTTTATGGATTTTTTTCCAGGTAAGAGTGGTTGAGATCCAGATTTAGTCACCTTTGAGCAATGAAAGTGAAGTAGCAGATTTTTTTTTTTTGCAGACTGCTGAAGACCACATATTGAACATGAGTTAGGAGTGTGATGTGGCGGCCAAGAAAGCCAATGCGATTCTTGGTTGCATCAACAGAACCACATTGTCTAGATCAAAGGAAATGATAGTACCGCTCTATTCTGCTCTGGTCTGACCCCACCTGGAGTACAGTGTCCAGTTCTGTGCACCTCAATTTAAAGATGATGTTGACAACCTCGAGCGGGTGCAGAGGAGGCAACCAGGATGGTTGAAGGTCTTGAAGAAATGTCTTATGAGGGACAGCTTAGGGAACTGGGAATGTTTAGCCTCTCAAAAAGAAGGTTGAGAGGGGATATGATATCTATGTTTAAATATTTGAAAGTATGTTGTATTGAAGAGGGAACAGGTTTGTTTTCCATGGCTTCAGAGACTAGGACTCGGGGCAATGGTTTCAAACTGCAGGAAAAGAGATTCCATTTGAACATTAGGAAGAACTTCATGACGGTTAGAGCTGTTCAGCAGTGGAATATGCTGCCACAGGTGGTGGTGGAGTCTCCTTCTTTGGAGGTTTTTAAGCAGAGGCTGGATGGCCATCTGTTGGGAGTCCTGTGATGGGGCTTCCTGCATGGCAGGGGGTTGGACTGGATGGCTCTTGAGGTCTCTTCCAACTCTATGATTCTATGATTATTAAGACATCCTAAGGACAGGAAGCTGTTTCTGCTTGGAGTAGAATGAGTGAGCAAAGAAAAGTGAATGAAGATGGGCCAGTTTCTTGGCATGTCTAAGGAAGCTAATGATAACACATGCCTAGTTGCACTATGTCTGGATTATTGTAATGCCCTTTTTATGTGCGCCTGCCTTTGGAAATATGCAGAAAAATATTTGGTAATTATTCAGAAACTCCTACATGTCCAGGTTGTTGCAGCCAGACTGTTGGCTCATGTTGGTTAAAGGGAGAACAAAAATGCCTTGTTACAACAGCTTCACTAGTTACTCCTCTGCATGTTGGTGACATTTAGAACCTGAGATGAACTTGGTTCAGACTGTCTGAAGTACTGTATCCCCCATATGGGACTTCCTGGATTTTAAGATCTTTGGGAGGCTCTTCTTTCACTCCTGCCATCTCAACAGATGGAAACAAGAAGGGACCTTCAGACCCCACTCCTAGACCAGGTCAGCTTCTTCCACAGAAAGCAAGGTTCACATTCTCCCACTTAGTCTTGTATTTCAGAAAAAAGATTTTTTATTGCTGAACAGGTCTCAGGCCATCTACACCCAGATGCAGAGAACAAACATACAACTTTTTGGGAGGAGAGGAGGCCACTACTTTATTGGTCAAAGCAGCAGTCCCTGCCCCTGCGCTGGGGTTTAATCCAACGAATAAAGAAGTTCAAATGTCTCCCTCCTGCTTCTCACACTCTGCTTTAATGGCTGCTGAAGGCTCCACCTGGAGTGGTGGTTCTCTGGAGACCACAGGGAGCATTGTGCAGCGCTCCATGACTCTGCCACCTGAGGGCAGGGACTATTGTGATGTGCTTCACTGAGTTTTAATATGGCAATTTGCTGTAATTTTAGCATTACTTCTTTAACCATGTTGGAAGCTGCTTATTGGATCTATATTTTGGTGGGAAAGGTAGAAAATGAATTTTAAAAAGGAAAAAAGTTGTTTTCTGACTAAGCCTCATGTCCTGTCAAATTGACAGGATATTCATTCCTTAATGGGATATGTGCCTGGTAAATGTGCACAAGTATTTTTTTTTGTACTAAGTACTAGGAGTTTCTTAATCCTTTAATGCCCTGGTATCAGCTGTGTTCTTTCAGGTTTTATAACTGCTATGTTGATTACTCTTTGTATGACTCTATCTCATTTCTGCTCACTTCTGAATATCTACTAGGAGTACAGTAACTAGGGCCAGAATTTTAATGTAGGGACAACATACTAACAAATTTGCAAGGATTGTGTGTGCTTATTATATATCAGCTTTAAAGCAATCTTTTCATACATAAATGGCTTCAACTTTTAAAAGAATGTTTAATTTTGAATAAATTAAAGCAAAGAGCCAATTAGAGTGTTTGATGATAAAATATTATTCAATATTACAGTATAAGCTTTTAAAGAAGATATGAAAGAATTGGGATAAGAAGTTAACCTTGGCTCTCCTCCCCTTTAGGTATAAATTAATTGGCTCACCTTCTACTGAATGCATACTGAAAGGAGATGAAGTTGAATGGAAAACCAAGCCACCTCAATGCCAATGTAAGATTGTTTCAGTGTTTTTTAGACAGCATAGTCCCAGAATTTGCATTACCACAGAGTTTGCATGGGATGAGAGCAACATGTTTTCGACACCACTGGTGCAACATGTTGCAGGGGAGATATATATGTAGTCAGTGAGTTGTGAGATATTTTCTGACTTCAGTAGCAAATTACATTGTATTATGGATGGTCCAGACACCCTTGAGTGACTATAAATATTTTATATTGGTACAAGGCGTGCTAAATCTCTTTACTCATAGACCTTTTATCTAGTTTCTATACTTCTCTTCACAAGCCTACCAGTACTTCTTATCTTTGGCAGCATTTCCATTTGATTAAACTTTACTTTTGTCTGCTTTGTCCTTTCTCTCTAGTGAGCCCTTCAACTGGAATCCAAAGACTTTAGACTCCAACCTCTGTTGTTTGAAGCTGAAACTGAAGCTTCTTTATAAATAATGTACAACACCTACAATATTAGCTGCTTTAACTATTGTTTTGTACAAACAAATTCATATCCCACCTTTTTTCATAAATAATGTTGTAGTTTTCTGTATTTAAACTTTTATATATCACCAACCTGGCAAAGTCTTCAACGTGGATTACATGGATATCTGTAAGGACAGCAATAACATTGTAAATTGTGCAATCAAATGAGCAAATAAAAGCATCAACTAGAGAAACGGAATGTCACAATACTAGAAAATTAAGATACTGTACTATAATGATAATAAGAGCCTGCCTAGATGCCCTAAGCACATCCGATCTCACCTGATTTCAGCAGCTAAGCAGGGTCGGCCCTGGTTAGTACTTGGATGGGAGACCACCAGGGAATACTAGGTGCTGTAGGCACCTGGAGTAGGAACTGGCAAGCCACTCCAGTATTCCTGCCAAGAAAACTCCATGGACATGGCATCACAAAGAGTCAGTCATGACTGTAACGACATAACACACACACAATGATAATAACAACCAGCAATAAAAACATAAACAGTAGTGACATAAGTAAACTCAAGGACTGAACCCAAGGTAGCTGATTAATTTAACTCTCTTGATTAATTCATTTCTCACCCGTTTAGTTACTCTGCTATCACCTTTTGAAACATCATTTCAAGCACTGCACCAAAAATACTGTACTGTATTTCTTAATTTTGTACTACTGATGCTTCATGAGTTCTGTATTATCTGGATCACTGTAATCATGTGCAAATCATTACTACATATTTGGAGGAAGTGTTACTAATTATTGAAAACCTGTACGTTGTGCACTTGTGATTGCAACATTGCATGGCTTTATTTCATTAAGAATATGCAATGCTCAGATGCAGTAACTGTATTTTGAAATGGATTGTGTCCTTTATAGACAAAATACAATTTGAGTAAGTTCTGTATCTCAAGATGTTACTATGAATGTAGACTGAACTGAGATTCAAGAATATTCTGTGGATGATATGTAGAATTCTGAACTGACTTTTTATTGTACTGCAGCTATTACTGTGCTTAGTACATCCATGACTTTCCCTGAAAGACAAACCAGAGAAACAACCATGGGTAAGTTGAAATTAAAAGTTGATTTTGGATTACTATACATTTTAAAGAGTGCACTTCTGTTATAATCATTTGTTGATAAAGATAGTAGTAGTGCAGTATAAAGATACAAGCCTTAACGTAGAGAAGAGTAAGGCAAGAGTAGAGGATATGTGAAAGGTTTTGTTTTGTTTCTAAAACAAAGGCACCATGCCTTAAACTCTTTCAGGAAATGTAAAGAAAATAGCACATGGTCAAAAGTATAATATACTGTACATCATTTGTACCTTTAGTTTCCTTCCAGGCTAAACAGGCAGACATGAATGAAATTATTCAAAGCTGAGTTATATCATCAACTTTGTTCTCAGGATTAGCATGCAACTGGCATGTTGTTTTGAAACCTGCTAAAACTACTGGTATACTTTAAAAGGTATTTTCATTCTCATGGCAATCTTTTTATAGCCTCTTTAAACATTTTAAGATCTTATAAATGCAACTTTTCAAGTGTCAACACCCCAACCCTTTTGGAATCTCCAGTGCTAATTCTGCTTATCACCTGATTTGTCAGCGTCCACCTCATTTTAGAAGTAGTCACAAGCAGTCTTCAGTGCAAAATTGGGTACAGTGGTGCCTCTACTTATGAGCAGCTCTACTTATGAGCAGTTCGACTTAAGAGTGGAAAACCATTGGTGTTTTAACTGCTGCCTTACAAATTTTAGATGTGGTCTGCTCTGCTTACCTTTTTATTTTTGATTTATTTATTTGAATTTTTAGATACGGCTGCTCTACTTACAAGGTGTTCAAATTATGAGCATGCATTCAGAATGGATTAAACTTGTAAGTAGAGGTGCCACTGTATTTTAATTACATCAGTCCTGTGTCCATCCCTTATAGTATGTTAGAAAGTGCACAAAAGTGCTCAAAATATCCTATTTACTGAACTACTATTTCTTACATACTTCAGCACAGGGAAATCTTTTGCTTGTAAATGTTACAAGCATATATGGGTCTACACATCCCAGCAATCTTTGTATAAGTATGCGATTTTTTTAAAAAGGTGATGTGATCCAGGGAATAATTTGAAATTTGCCCAGGTTTTACCTGAACCAAGTATGCATGTTTCAGTGCATTATATATGGATTTTCCATATGTTTCAGTGTTATATAGTCCATTGTATGTTAGTAGTTTTTTTTTATATTGAGAGGTTTTCTGTAAGCAATTACAGGCTTGCCACCAAGGGAAAGTGAAGCATTCTTGCCAAGGACTGCCTGAAGATCACTTGCAATACATGCGAGTGGTCTCAGGTATAGATTGAAGGTGACAACTTGTGTTCAATCGTTTTCTCTTATTGGTCTGTCATGCAGTAGGTTACTTCTGGATAGGCATCTTGCTTTGTTAATTTGTTCTTGAACCATATTGGGTGCCTATTGTAGTCTAAGAAATGCATTTTGTAGATTCTTATACAGTATTTGGAGTCTCTTATCCAAGCAAATGCTATTGTCTCTAATGGCTTGGCCTTTGCTTTGTGTTTAGGATAAAACCTGGTATCATGCAAGTCAGTATATTGATAAGTGGGTTCTCTCTACAGCATTTGGTTGAGTTGTCCCTGCCATAGTTTTTAATGGTGTTTAGAAAATGCACTTGTTGTATAGATTGTTCCAGTATGCAGTTGATGTTTGGATGAAAGTTGCTGAAATCCTGGTGGAATTTCTATAGGATTCTTTTACATTGGACCAGATTAGAAAAATGTCATCAATATGCCTCAGACAGAGGGGTGTTTTTGTGTGCAACAATTAAGAAAGTGTTCTCGATTAGAGATGAACATGAATCTCAGTTCGTAGGTTCATTCATTCATTCATTCATTCATTCATATTTGTATTTATAGACTGCCCAACTTTCCTGAAGGAACTCTGGGCAGTTCACAGCACAAAGCACAACAATTAAACAAATAATCAAAACAAACAGTGAGACAAACATGGCAACAGTATCAAAGCCAATGATCACTAAAATAACATAAAATATAAATGAAGCACAAGTTTCACATGTTCCCTTCCCCTGCCTCCCTGGCCTATGACCCCATTCATCAGCCACAGTGCACTCCTCTCCTCTTCCTCTTTGATTATTCAATCAGTCTCCAGCAGGAGCACAGGCTTGTATGTCCCACCTCCATGCCTCACCTCACTGGGTGATCAGCCAAGGATGTGGGGCAAGGAAGCCCAAACACATTGTGGCTGGTGAGTAGGGGGGTGCAGCCAGGGAGGTAGGGGAAGGGAATGTGTGGCACCTGTGGTGCCATGCATATGAGCCATCATGGACCTCTGAACTGAGATTCCTCCTCATTTCTATTCTAGATCAGCTACGAATATGTCTGCACATTGAGCCATGAGAGAGCCCATCACAGTTCCATTAATCTGGAGGTATTGTAAAAGGTGAAATAGTTGTAAGTGCAGAGTCACAGATAGTGGTGATTTTGTGGGCTTCTCCCTTGTTTTGGGCAGCATACTTGATAGCCCATAGTTAATGTCCCTCCAAATTTTTGCTCTCGCTGTGTAGTACTGTCCCCCTACAAGTTATGTTGCAACCGGGGGGGGGGGGGGAGAACCCTCCGGTTGCACCGGGGTGGGATGTGGAGGAAAAGCCCTCTGTAGAGGGTGGGGGGCAGAGGCATGCTTGCTCACACAGCTTAAAGAAAAATCTTTCCCAAAGTTCATCTCTGTGCAAGATGTTATTGTAGAGAGCTTCTACAGGGAGGTTGTGTCTAGAAAGAAATTTCCTTAGAAATTCTGTAGCAGACCATGCCTCTAACGGTTTCAAGTATCTCCAATAGAAAAATGAATGGACAGGACTGCTGCAATTTATTCCATGACATTATAATGGTGATGTAATATTTCCCCTATTGATAGTGTGCTCTTTAGTTACAAAATAATCCACCCATTTTCTCATTCTTGCGAAAAATAAGAATATGTGTAATGGGAAAAATGGGTGAGGCTGCCAGATATTAAAAACACACACCCTACTTTCATACCTTAGCTTGCTTTGAATGACTCATTTCCTCATGGTTGAAATAGCAAGGCCCACACCTCCATCAAACGGTTTGCTACACACACACTCATAGATCAATCCAAAAGAGAAAAATGCTGTACATGACTTGGCCCTTAAGCTACTCTGTGCCTGTAACCAGGCTTTCAAACTGTCCCCTAATGAATCGGTAGTTGATTAGGCAGTTCTAACGTTTTCTTTCCCAGCATTGAAGCCAGGTCTAAGTTCACACAGGAACAGATGACGATATTAAAAGTAAACTTCCTCTCCCATTTAGAAGGGAGGAGTGTTAGTTAAACTAGGGTGGTTACTTCACGTCCTTCCTCGAGCCGAGGTGAACTTGCCTCTGTGTTGAAATCGGTTTTCAACACAGATTGAGAAGTAGACTGAAAAGATTCCTGAGCTCCAGGACGAAAATCTCTCACCCCGCTTGGAGCGCAGTTCAAGGGGCGTTGTCGGGGTGAACTCGGATTGACCCCACAAGGATGTGAGATTAGGTTCCTTTGAACTCAGATTGACCCCACAAGGACGTGAGGTTGCATTCCTTCGAACTCGGATTGACCCCACAAGGACGTGAGGTTACGTTCCTTGGAACCGGTCTCCAGCGGGCGGCGAACTGCAGCAAGAGGGACCTGAAGTATCAGCCTAGGTCTCCCAAGCCCTAACAAGCATATTCAAGGATCCACTGCTGCCTCCAGTCTTTTGGATATTATATGGAGAATTATGGAACTACTCTGTTTGAAAGCACAGTAACGTTCAGGACTGGTTTAGGAAATAAGGGCGGCTGTATTTCACCCAATTCCTGGGTGCAATCCCAGTGATATCAGGATAAGCAAATAAATATGGAACAGTAATAAACGGAAGTTTGCTTTGACGCAGGAAAACAGTGCTGGGAAGTAATGAAAATGAAGAGGAGGCAACTATGTTCTTATCCCGGCGTATTACTGAAATCTTCCGAGAGCGGGAAATGATTACGAAGCAGTTATAAATACACCCGCAGGCTCGTCACTCGTTAAATGAAAAGGAACGCACAGACCCACTTATCACGGATCCATTACAGTCCCCAAGTTACAACACCGGGACAACTTTCCTTGCCGGCCAATCCTTTAAATCAGTAAAAAAAAAAAAAAAAGCCCAGAAAAAAAAATAAAGCCTCGGTAGCGCTGGCTTCTACGCAACCCTTGGACACCACGCTGCCGCTTCTCTTTTCTAAGCAACTCGCGACCCAGCAGGCGGATTTCCCCGCCTGGGCTTTCCGAGAATTCGCCCTCGGGCTCCGAGGGCGGGGGGTCTTCGCGAGCATGCGCACTTGCTGAGGGCCACAGCGCGCCTGCGCTTTTAGCGGGGAGACGTTCGGGCGCTAAGACTACGGCCGTCAACGGGTTCCCCGCCCCCGCCCCCAAATCAGGAGGCGACGTGGGTGCCGCCTTTAGCCGGACAAGCATGGCGCGCCCGAAATAGCCCCGCGATTGCGGCTGGAAACCGGAAAACCCATGCTTCCTTCCAGGGTGTATGTCACGCCCTGTTGAGTGCGGGTTCGGAGGGGGAAGAAGCGGTCCGTTGGCCTCTCGTGGGCGACTCTTCCTGCCATGGCGTTGCCTCTGGGCTCCCTCGAGGAGCTCTGCTGCACCCGGAATTGGCTGCTCCTCCTGCTCCTCTCGCTTGGCGTCCAAGGTCTGTAACGGAGCCTGGGGGGGGGGCTTGTGGGAGGCTCGTAATATTTTATTATTATTATTATTATTATTATTATTATTATTATTAGTAGTAGTAGTAGTAGTAGTATCATCATCATCATCATCATCATCATCATCATCATCATCATCATCATCATCACACTGCAGACAAGATAACTACGCTGGGTTTTGCTGTTGTTATTATTAATTAGCAGTAGCAGTAGCAGTATGTCTGTGAAGATTCTCAGTCACCCAGGTGACTATCTGGAAGTTGTTTTCCTGGCAACTGGACTTCTTTTCTTGAGAGATTGAAATGTTTCGCTGCTCATCCAAACATCCAACTCAGACTGACAACGCTGTTTGGATGAGCAGCGAAACGTTCCAGTCCTTCAAGAAAAGAACTCCAGTTGCCATGGCTCAACTTCCAGGTGGTAGTAGTAGTAGTAGTAGTAGTAGTAGTAGTGGTAGTAGTAGTAGTAGTAGTAGTAGTAGTAGTAGTAGTAGTAGTAGT
>JAHTLZ010000129.1:64631010-64651112 GCA_023846285.1 Phrynocephalus versicolor
GTAGTAGTAGTAGTAGTAGTAGTAGTAGTAGTAGTAGTAGTAGTAGTGGTGGTGGTGGTGGTGGTGGTAGTGGTGAGAGGTGCTGTGGTTCTCTTTTGCTCTGAAGACCCACCCTCTGCCATCTTTTGGTGAGAGGCATTCTGATGCTCCTCTTTCTGGAGTGAGATAAACCGCTTTTCCTTATATTCCCTCCCCTTTTATGTTTTTTAGCTACTGAATTCACTTCTTGCACTCCATTTGGACTATAACTACCCTCAAATACTTTGTTGCAACCTCCTCTTCATTTTCATTATTTGTTTCTAGGGATGTAAATGGGAGGATCTGTTTGTTACAAGCAAGCAACAGTAACCTTCCCTTGAAGTGCTGACAGACCTATTATAGGATGAGGGGTGCTTTCACCTGTACTGTCACAAGAATTTTGTCTCTTAACAAGTTTGTAAGATAAACTTCCACTATAATAAGGTGGGCAATAGGCTATGAAAGTCTATACTGCACTATAATAAAATGTATCAGTTTTTAAAAAAGCAGGACAAGATAAAAATATGCTGCACCTTAAAGACTATTATATTTTATTGTGAGCTTTTGTGAACAAGTGCACTTTGTCAGACATCTGGGGGAAAATAATAAAATAGTTCTTATGGTCCCAAGTCAATAAAAGGTAGGAATATAATAATTATAACACCTTGTGTCCTCATTTGTTTCTTCTTCTTTATTGCCTTGCTGTCACCACACAGCTATTTTTGTCTATTTCTGGTATTATTTTCTTTTTTTATTAAGTTTTTTTCATTATATTCACTGTGGGGCTTTGGGTGAGCTGTTATCTAAAGCATTAACTTTTCTAAGTCCTGACTTTCCAAAATTATTCATGCCTTTAATGCAGGCACGTCCAGACTTCAGCCCTCCAGATGTTTTGGACCACAACTCCCACAGTCCTTTGCCAATGGAAATACAGGCTTGGAATTCTGGGAGTTGTGGTCCAAAACATCAGGAGGGACGAAGTTTGGACATGCCTGCTTTAATGTTTAAGATAAGCACATTGAGTTGGGGATGGAAGTTTTAACAGCAACTGAACCATAATGTTCAGATATTTTGGTCGATTGAAGCATAACAGCAACTGAATTCTGTACCAGCTGTGATCTTTAGATTATCTTCCAAGGAAGCACCACAGAAGCATATTGTACTAGTCTCTAGGTTTAGATACCACACAGGTTCAGATATAACTTAAGTCACACACATCGGGCTAACAGCCTATAACCTGGAGCATATTAAACGCTTCATGTCATCATGTCTGTGAATATTCTCAGTCATCTGGGTGAGATTATCTGGAAGTTGAATCATGGCAAGTGGATTTCTTTTCTTGTGAGATAGAAACATTTTGCTACTCATCCAAGCAGCTTTGTCAGTCTGAGGAAAGTTAGTGGTGAGGCTTCCAATTGATAGTTCACTTTGCTTTCACATCACCCTGGTCTGAGTACGCTTATTAGGTGGACAATATCCTATGCAACCTTTCCCAACACCCATTAAGTGTGGGTCATTAGTTGTGGCCTTGCTGGTAAAGGTGTGAAGTGCTTCTGATTTGTCTGGGGATTGATGAATGGGCCACTTGATAAGTAGCAGACAGATTGTGTCTTGAGTCCACCAACTCTATTGAAAGAGGGGTTTTCAATACACAAGAATTGCTTCCCTAACCCCTCTCTCAAGCCACCTATATGTGTACATCTGCATCTTTCAATGAGTGCCCTTTGTTGTTCAAATAAGGGTACATTTTTGATTCTGGTCCTGAGGTGTTGGTCCTCCTGGGTTGAGTCATCTTCCTGTTTAATGGCGGTTTGGTTTCTCCAATGTAGCGGTCTGCACACTCCTCACTGCATTGGACCACATATACTATATTACTCCTCTTGTGTTTTGGTGTCAGGTCCTTTGGGTGGATGAGTCTCTGCCTTAGTGTGTTTGTGGGTTTGAAGTCACCATGAGTGAATATACATATTTCTAGTGCATTATGGCTTTCTTTTTAATTGTGAGATGTATTGAGAAGCAATATTGGCAGAAAAATAAGGGTCCTTATGATTAATATAATGAACCCTACATCACCCTGTGGCACTTAAAGCACTCTTGGGTGGTTTACAATTTAATTATGCAAGTTATACATTGCCCCCCTTATGTCCTCCTTTCCCCTTCTAGCAAGCTTGGTATTCAGTTTACTGGTTTTGAAAGGCTGGAAGACTGGGTGAACCTCAGACTTGCTACTGGAGCCTGTTGGTACTGAATTCATGTTGTGCGCCATGTCTTGACTACAGTACTGCAGTTTAATCATTGCACCACAAGGCTTTGAGTCAAAGAATACATTAGAAAATGTACATACTGTACAGTATGTGTAAGCTTGAAGGCCTTAGACTTTCTGAGTAGAAGGCACTAGGACATTTGACAGTGGTTATGTTTTAAGAACAACACATTTTACAAAAGACATAACTCATTTGTTAGGGACTGTCTAAAATGTTGGATTCCCCTGATTGATGGAAGCGGTGGGGACTATCATGATGAGGCCCTGCATTTTGAAATGTAGGACTAATTCAAAAGGAGACTGTAAAGTGCAGTCATAACAAATCAGTCCAAGTTGTTACAAACTCAAATGCTGTATCAAAATGTAGAATTAGTAAATGTTCTAAAATGGAGGCATGATACAAATTAAAAAATGAAGATTTATCAAACTATGAAATATATGGGCCAGATTACCAGATAAAAATTCTGTTCTTCAGTGATAGTGCATCATACGTTGCAAAAAGTTCCAGAGCAAATCACAGCAAATCCAAGGTTAAGCATGCAGACCAAGAGGATGTGTCCATGTTTATTCCATATGTACTCATTAACACCTGTGGTGTGGTCATTCTGGATCTGTAGAGATCTCCCACAATTTCAGGCAGTACAGTGGTGCCTCGGATAACGACGGTAATTCGTTCTCCGAGGTTAGTTAGATATAAGCTTAACAAACAAACAAATAAATAAATAAATAGTTGTTATCCGAAACACGTCGTTATCCGAAATGCAGTTTCCCATAGGAATGAATGGGAAACTGTTTAATCCGTTCTGGAGCCTAGGAAAAAGGCACAGACACCTGGTTTTTTTCTCAAAACTCTTTAAAAAGTGCACTTTAAAGGTACAGATGCAGTTTCACCTGGGGTAACTTTTTTACTGCTGCATGCTGGAAATTCATTATCTCAGGCAGTCCATAGGGAAAATTCGTTATCCGAGGCAGCCCATAGAGAAAATTCGTTCTCCAAGGCAGACCTATACCTAGGAATTGCAATTTGTTATCCAAGGCAGCCCATAGGGAAAATTTGTTATCAGAGGCAGCCCTATACCCGGAAATTTGCAGTTGTTATCCGAATTATTCGTTATCTGGGGCAGTTGTTATCCGAGGTACCACTGTATTTGAGGATTATGTTAAAATATATAAATACTGTATAATGTCACAAGCAGTGTACTGCTTTCACAGTTTGAGGGAAATCGAAATTTGGGCCTGGTGCAGTCCAGATGACAAATAGAAAACTGATTTTAGTTCATTTCAGCTATTTTTCGCTACTCATCTGTAGGAACGGAGGAATGTGTTCCTGTGGATCCTTTTAAGGAAAATGGCATCAGGGATTAGGAATTATCCAGAGTTTAATGGTACATTAGTAATGATTATTATTTTGATTGTTCCTCCATTTTCCTTATCTATTTTTATCTTCAGGTGATTGCCCTGCTCCACCAAACCCTCCCCATGCTAGACTAAGGAGTGGAGAACTGCAAGTAAGCTACCCTACTGGGACTGTTCTGCGATACACTTGCATCCCTGGTTATCAATTTATAGTTGGTGCGAGGCCTTCTCTCGAGTGTCTGGAGAACTCAAAATGGTCGGAAACGCCTACATTTTGTGAAAGTGAGTACTTTTCTCCCAGTTCTGTTTCTGCCAACTACAGTAGTTCTCACAAAATACTTATTAAAACATGCAGCTATCCAGAGCTTCCAGAAACTTTTAAGTGGTTTTGTTTCCAATTAGTGTCCCGTGTAGATTCAAGTTAAATCAGTATAATGTGCAAATTTAGGCCACTGACATATGAAATAAGAGCAGTGGAATGACAGCAGAAGTGCAGAATGCTTTGACTAGAGTCAGGATTGGCTGATACCTTTGATGAATCACTAAAATATGAAAAGATGAATTTTCACATTTTGCAGGTTGGATATAGAGTCTGGGCAGTGGAGGAGAAATAGAAAAGTAAGAGAATTAGTTTGATGATAACAGAAAATTAGGTGGAGTAGCTAATGCTTTGAAAGAAAGGAACAGCATTCAGCACTGGGCTGAAAAGAATGTAAAGAAATTTAAAGAGTTCTGTACATGGGGGGAGGGCGAGGACGGGACTCCAAAACCCCAGTTTCAAGATGGGTTTGTAATACTATAATTGAGAAAAAAAATCTTGGTATTGTTGTACTCTAGACTGAACACTAAAAATGAACCAACAGTGAAAATGCTGACTGACACAGGAAGACTGTCCAGTCATATTTTTCCTTTTAGCTTTGTCCCTTCTTGACTTTATTTCTTGAGAGCTAAATAGTCTGCTTGTTTAAGCAAGACTTGTTCCTAAGTACAGTACATAAGAACATAAGAAGAGCCATGCTGGATCAGGCCAAAGGCCCATCTAGTCCAGCTTCCTGTATCTCACAGTGGCGCCACCAGATGCGTTTGGGAGCGCATGAGACTAGATATCTGTCTCCCGCATGAGACTAGATATCTGTCTCCCAATGTAGTCCCCCGCAACATTGCGGTTTGTATATTGCGGTCCCGATATATCACAGATTTTCATTTAGATAGAGGTTACCTGGTCAGGGATGTGAATGTCACTGAGCCTCTGGGGAACAGTGACCATGCTGCAATCTTCTTTGCCATGCATGTTGGAGGAAGAGTGTCAAGCAAATCAGACATAAAAACCCTTGATTTCCAAAGGGCAAACTTCCCTCAAATGAGGAAACTAGTTAGAAAGAAATTGAAGGGGAAGGTTAAAAGAATCCAGTCTCTTCAGAGTGCATGGAGCCTGTTTAAAGCAACGGTAATAGAGGCCCAGCACAAGTGCATACCACAAAGAAAGAAGAGCTCATCTAAGTCCAAGAGGGTGCCAGCATGGTTAACGAGTGGAGTTAGAGAGGCTCTAAAGCGCAAGGAGAGGTCTTTCTGTAAATGGAAATCCTCCCCAAATGAGGAAAATAAAAATGAACACAAACTCTGGCAAAAGAAATGTAAGAAGATGATAAGATAAGCAAAGAAAGATATTGAGGAACGCATGGCTAGCAATATAAAGGGTAATAATAAAAGCTTCTTTAAATATGTTAGAAGTAGAAAACCTGCAAGAAAACCAGTTGGCCCTCTGGATGGTGAGGGAGGAAAAGGGGAGGTTAAGGAGGACTTGGAAATTGCAGAAAATTAAATGAGTTCTTTGCACCTGTCTTCACGACAGAAGATCTTGAGCAGATTCTGCTGCCTGAACGGCCCCTCTTGACTAAAGAATTAAATCAAATACAGGTTAAAAGAGAGGATGTTTTAGGACTAATTGATAAATTGAAGATTAACAAGTCACCGGGCCCAGATGGCATCCACCCAAGGGTTATTAGGGAACTCAGAAATGAAATTGCAGATCTCTTAACGGTAATATGCAACTTGTCTCTTAAAACGGCCACAGTGCCGGAGGACTGGAGGATAGCGGATGTCATACCAATTTTTAAAAAAGGATGGAGGGGGGACCCGGGAAACTACAGGCCGGTTAGACTTACATCTGTCCCAGGGAAGATGGTGGAAAGACTCATACAAGAGAAAATCTTAAAACACATAGAAGAACAAACCTTGCTGAGAGAAAATCAGCATGGCTTCTGTAAGGGTAAGTCTTGTCTGACAAATCTTTTAGAATTTTTTGAAAAGGTCAACAGGCATGTGGATTTGGGTGAACCAGTGGATATAGTCTATCTGGATTTTCAAAAGGCTTTTGACACAGTCCCTCACCAAAGGCTGCTGAGAAAATTGCACAGTCAGGGGATAAGAGGGCTGGTTCTCTTATGGATTGAGAATTGGTTGAGATCCAGGAAACAAAGAGTAGGTGTTAATGGGAAATTTTCACAATGGAGAGAAGTGAAAAGCGGTGTGCCTCAGGGATCTGTCCTGGGACTGGTGCTTTTCAATCTGTTCATAAATGACCTGGAGACAGGGATAAGCAGTGAGGTGGCCAAGTTTGCAGATGACACAAAACTTTTCCGTGTGGTAAAAACCAGAGAAGATTGTGAAGAGCTCCAGAAGGATCTCGCCAAACTGGGGGAATGGGCTTAGAAATGTCAAATGCGTTTTAATGTAGCCAAATGTAAAGTAATGCATATTGGGGCAAAAAATCCAAACTTTATCTATCAACTCATGGGCTCTGAGTTATCCGTAACGGATCAGGAAAGAGATCTTGGTGTGTTGGTGGACAGCTCCATGAAGGTGTCTACCCAATGTGTGGCAGCGGTGAAGAAGGCCAATTCCATGCTAGGGATTATCAAAAAGGGGATTGAAAATAAAACAGCCAACATTATAATGCCATTATACAAAACAATAGGAAGGCCGCACCTGGAGTATTGTGTACAATTCTGGTCACCGCATCTCAAGAAAGACATAGTGGAACTGAAAAAGGTGCAGAAGAGAGCGACTAAAATGGTTACTGGGTTGGGGCACCTCCCTTATGAGGAAAGGTTGAAACATTTGGGCCTCTTTAGTCTGGAAAAAAGGCACCTGAGGGGGGATATGATTGAGATGTACAAAATAATGCAGGGCATGAGTAAAGTGGATAGAGGGCTGCTCTTCTCCCTCTCACAAAATACAAGAACTAGAGGACATACACTCAAATTGAGGGCTGGGAGAGTAAGAACAGACAAAAGAAAATATTTTTTCACCCAGCGTGTTGTTAGTCTGTAGAACTCCCTGCCACAGGATGTGGTGATGGCATCTGGCCTGGATGCCTCCAAAAGGGGATTGGACAGATTCCTGGAGGAAAAGTCCATCACAGGTTACAAACCATGAGGGAGATGTGTAATCTCCAGGCTTAAAACTGGGGTACTTCAAGGGCCAGATGAAGGGGAGTGGTATCAGGAGACAGATATCTAGTCTCATGCGCTCCCAAACACATCTGTTGGGGCCTCTGTGAGATACAGGAAGCTGGACTAGATGGGCCTCTGGCCTGATCCAGCATGGCTCTTCTTATGTTCTTATGTTCTTACCTGCGTGGAGCCTCTCCCATCCCCTGCTGCAGCTGAAATTCCCTCCCCCGCCAGTCCATCTCTGTTTGCAAACAGGCTTCCTCCAGGAGCCTCTCCCCACCATCCCAGCTACAACCTTCCCCCTTGTCCCCAAAGAGGTCTCCTCCAGGGAGTCTTTCCCCTCCCTTACTGTAGCCAGGATTCCACCCCCGCCCCAATCACCTCCTTTCCAAAGAGATCTCCTCCACAGAGCCTCTCTACTCCCATTCTGCTTCCAGGATCCCCCTGTCTCAATAGCCTCCATTGCAAAAAGGTCTCCTCCATGGAGCCTCTCCCCACCCCTTGTTGCAGCCGGGATTCCCCAGTCCTGGTCACCTGTTTGCAAAGGTCACCTCCACGAGCCTCTCCACTCTTCTTCTGCAGCCAGTATTCCCCCACCCCAATCACCTCATTTCCAAAGAGATCTCCTCCACGGAGCCCCTCCCCACCCCTTCTGCAGACCTTTTTGCAAACGAGGTGATTGGGACTGGGGAATCCTGCCTGCAGAATGGGAATGGAGAGGCTCCGTGGAGGAGATCTTTTTGCAAACTGGGTGATTAGGGTGGGGGAATCTGGGCTGCAGAAGGGGTGGGGAGGGGCTCCGTGGAGGAGACCTTTTAGCAAACAAGGTGATTGAGGTGGGGGCATCCAGGCTGCAGAAGGAGAGTTGAGAGGCTCCGTGGAAGAGACCTCTTTGCAAAGGAGGCAATTGGGAGTGGGGAATCCTGGCTGCAGAATGGGAGTGGAGAGGCTCCGTGGAGGAGATCTCTTTGGAAATGAGGTGATTTGGGGTGGGGTTGGAATCCTGGCTGCAGCAAGGGAGGGGTGGGGAGAGGCTCCGTGGAGGAAGTCTCTTTATAAATGAGGCAATGGGAGGTTTCCGCATATCACAGATTTTCCTTTATTGTGGGTAGTCAGAGAACCTAACCCCCGTAATAAATGGCGCACAATTGTATGAAACTCCTAAAAGTTTTATTTCAACTAGATACACAGTTTCAGCGGACGCCCGTAAATTGCTACCTCTGAGGGTGCCGAACTGTGTCTTAGTTCATTCTTTAGGCTAGATTGAAAATATGCTATAGTAAACAAAAGCAAAAATTTTCTTACTTTAGTACTGGTATTTCTTTTTCAGTATTGGACAGTTTTAGCATTTTTGAAACAGAATAAATAACTTTTTGAAGCTTCCACATTTTCTGACAATGTGGTAAGTGTACATGATGGAACAGTGATCTTTCATATCTGCTTCTCATTTTCTAAAAGATATGTTGGCATTCTCCAGAGGTCCAGCAGTCATACATGCCAATCCCTGAATCGCGGTGTAGGATACCTTCTCCAAAAGCCCCCATCTTCCATAGTTTAGGCATTTTTTGTTTTCTTTTTTTAAAAAACAACAGGAAATTACTAAAAATATTGTGCTTATGCTCTCAGTATTATGGAATTCCCTCCCCTTTGAGCTTTTTTTATTTAGGCAAGCCTTCTGAACCTCCAGCATTTTTTATAAATTTTATAACATCTTAATATTCAGTTTTATTGGCTGCAGGCCTTTTGAAACCCTTTTAGTATTGTTTTTATAGTGTTTTATAATTGCTCTTAGATGGGTTTTTTGCTATTGTTAATGTTTCATCTCGTGAGTTGTTTTAATGTATTTGTCTTGACCTCAGTTTTTGAGTGTATTAACTTATTGTTGTAAGCCACCTTGGGTCCCTTCAGAGAGAAAGGCAGCATAGAAATAAAGATGATGATGATGATGTTGTTGTTGTTTCAGAACATGGCTTAGTTGCTCCTAACAGTACTTAGAACAGTTTTTCCAAACCTTGTTCCTGACATCCCAGATGTTTTTCGGCTAGAACTCTCATAAATCCTGCCCAGCATAGATAATGATGAAGACTCCAGGGAGTTTCAGTCCAAGAATGTATGGGGATCCAAGGTTGGGAACAAGGGAGTTGTTTTCTCTTTGTTTATTGTTATTTTAAAGAGTTGTGTGTTCTGTAGGATTTGCGGAAAATAGTGAATTTTAATAAAAGTAGCCAGTTGAAATACACTGGTACCTCTATTTATAAGCAGCTCTACTTAGGAGCAGTTCGACTTACAAGCGGAAAACCTTTGGCTTTTTAAACTGCCACCTTACCAATGTTAAATAGCGTTTCTGATACAGTGGTCCCTGCCCTATCACGGTTCATGTACTGCAGTCCCGCTATATTGCGGGACCATATTATATGAAAAAAGCCCCCCTTGGGTAAGGGGCAAAGGCTGTTTCTGGCCTCCTATACTTACCCCAGGACTGACCTGCCCCGAATGGGCCTGCGGGGGCCTTCCCAGGGGCCTCCAGAAGGCCTGGGAAGGCCCTCGCAGTCCCATTTGGGGCAGCGCCAGGCTGGGGGTAAGTACAAGAGCCCCCAGTTAGGGCCCCCACACCTGACCTGGCCTGCATCCGCATATCGCGGATTTTCGGTTATTGTGGGTCAGGTCAGGTCCCTAACCCCAGCTGCCAGGTCCGAACTCTTAAAATCTGACCTGTCAAAGTCAGCTGTATCACCATCACTTCCTCCTCCTCCTTGGATCCTTTGATCTCTGCAAAAGAGATCAAAGCAACAAAGGAGGAGGAGGTGGCCATCACATCTCCCTTCCAACCCCCCGAGCCGAGTTGGGACAGGTGCTTGTTAGCACAGTGCAAACAGGTGCAAGGGAGGCATGTACAGGCTCGTGTGGATCGCCCCGAAGGGAGGCATGTGCATGTTCACACGGCTCGCCCCTTGGAAGAGGTGATCCGGGCGAACATGCACACGCCTGCCTTCCACCTGCTCAGGCCGTGCCAGCAAGCACCTGGTGCAGCACAAGCGGCTGGAAGAGAGGCAATTGCATGCTGGACCTTTCCAGAGGAATGCACTGAAATCTGTTCCCTCTGGAATGGATTGATTGATTTTCAGTGCATTCCTATGGGAAACCGCTGCTGTACTTAACGAATTTTTCTACTTACGAGCGTGCACTCAGAACATATTAAATTCATAAGTAGAGGTACCACTGTACACATGAAGTTGTTGAAGCATTGCAGTATATAAAATATCTTTGAAGATACTTGGTATCTCATGTTTTTTTCTTTACTCAGAATATATTTTTTAAGATAAGTAGCTTCTGTTCCAGAACTTTACTTTTGTAACCCCATTGACTATAAAAATCTTAATTTGCAAAGATTTGGCATGTTAGGTTGTTTTTCATTTTGGCTTCTCAACTTTCATACATGGGATAGTTCCTTTCACATTCTACATTATCAGGAAAGATATGTAGCCAGAATGAAGATTTCAGAGTTGTGCATGTATAAAGAAAGTATGATTGCTTTCTACTAAAGTTTAAGGAGTTAATAAAACATTCTGAATAAAAAGAGGTGCTAAAGCATTATTTCAAACCTTAAAACATTTGTTTATTATCCCTAAAGTTTGTTATTCACAGTATATCTTGTCCAAGTCTTTGATTTTAAATAAAATCTGCTCTGTGATACTCTACTGTAGGTTCCTTTGAAGTTGTGGTGGCTACTATTCTTGATACTTTATTGATTGCATTTATGTAGTAGTAGTAGTAGTAGTAGTAGTAGCAGCAGCAGCAGCAGCAGCAGTGATAGCAATATGGGCTGCAGCATGTTGAGTATTCTCTCCACTCAGGTGCATGCACTGAGGCAGCTACACCGTGTCAGTGCTATTTTGTCTTCCTCAGCATTACTTGGCTCTCATATTGATTAATTCCTTTCTCAGTAATTTTGAAGTGAATCACTTGCAAGGCCAATTGTGTTTGAGTTGTCGAGTTATTTATCTGAGATGGAATAGAGGGTTCTAAATATCTATAAACACATTAATTCTTTTTAAGAATCTTGTCACCATGGTACAGATTTCTAATATTTTTGGTAATTTTTCTTTTAGGAAAGCGATGTCCAGTTCCAGTTATTGAGAATGGTGATATACAGACCACAGGTGACCTCCGGCTCGGTGAAACAGTAACATTTGTCTGTAACAAGGGGTGAGTTGTAACTTGCATGCCCAAGTATCCGAACTTTGGTGAAACCATTGGAAGGATATGGCAGGTACTGTACAGTACATAGTGACTGAAATCCTGTTGAGTAACTTCATGCTGTATAAGAATTTTGAACTGAAAGTTTATGATTCCTTCCCTGGTGGCTCCAAGGTTCCCATTGGATCCTGTTCATAAAGGTAAAGTTCACTATCTATTTATCAACTTCCCTGCTTGATTGGTAATACAATAATATCTTGGTTTACGAGCATAATTTTTTTCTGGAAACATGCTTGTAAACCAAAACACTCTTATATCAAAGCAAAGTTCCCATAAGAAATTATGGAAACTCAGATGATTCATTCTGGGGTCTCATAGACCGCATATTGTACACACAAAATGCCAAAACTCACCAAAGAAGTTGGCTAGAAGTGCATGTCCACACCAGGGTTTACATACCTGGCTGTGGAATCTGATGTGCTTAGGACTAACAACTGGATTTTACTCTGTGTTTTTAATGTGACAATAATAAAATGCAATTGACAGCCATATAAACAGCTCCCCCATGACTAGAAATAGTTTGAATAAGAAGAACAAATGTTGAAAACAAATTGATTAAAATATAAATATAAAGAAAAATAAAACCCTAACCTACTCTCCATTGAAAACATTCCTAGTACATGAAAGGGAAACTTCTGTTCCTCTCTCCTCCCCCTGCTTTTAAGGCTTGCCTGAAACGTAACATTCCAGACGTCCCCCAGAATCCAGCAGGAAGGAAGAGAGAGAGAGAGAGATACAGTTGGTTCACTTGTGATCATGTGACCTGCTCCAGTGCTCATATTGGAAGATATTGCTCGTTGATCAAGGCAAAATTGATCAGAAATGGTTGCTCATCTTGCAAATCAGTTGTAAACCAAGGCACTCGTAAAGCAAGGTTCTGGAATGAATGCACACTTGTTGTATCACGTTCTTTTTAGTATGAGTAGCTCATTCCTGAAGTTTGTAAAGCAGGGATAGGCAATAACTACGAAGACATGCAGCACCTTGGGCCTACTTCATTCTCCGCATGTCACCTGTTTTCTAAGACTAATCAAATGATGAAGGAATGGGAAAAAAGAGGAAGATGATGAGTAATGGATGTACATGTACATGGTTGCATAAGGGATGGAGGAAAAACCTGTGTGGTGGCTCTGACTCTAATCTGCTCCAGACACTCCTACTGTGGCATGAAAGACCTGCCATATTTTTCAGGAGGAATGCCACTTTCAAGGGATGAAGGGTCTCTCTCACTCTTTTGAAGCATCCTGTGGACCAGTGTGATCCTGTTCGTTCACATTCCTTCTGTGTTGCTCTTCCTCAGTTAAACCAGGATTGAGCAAATTGCAGCCCTTCAGGGACTAGATGTACCCCTACAAGCCTCTACAGAGTCCCTGAATGACTATGTACCCCTGAGAGGAAATGGCCTTAGACTATATATTGTTGCTACTGCAGGCCTCTGGGAAGAGTGATTTGCCAGGAAGACCAATATCCCATGCACCTGTCTGGTCATACAAGTCCTTTTTCAATAAAACCCCAACATGCCCAGCCACTCACCTCCATTTTCTAAGGACAGACCTCTTAAGGTCTAAAGCAGTGCCTTTATGGGAATGAAATTAAGTGTCCAGCACAAGTGATGCCCTTCAGCAGCATCTGAGATGCAAGTGCATTCCAGGGAGGCATTTTCCCCTTGAGACATCCCTCAAGGTCAGAGAGACCAGAACAGACCCTAGAACAGTGTTGGCAAACCTATGGCACGGGTGCCAAAGGTGGCACTCAGAGCCCTTTCTTTGGGCACCCAACATTGCCCCTTCACAGCCACCCGTATTCAGGTTAAATTGTTGTATTGGAACTTTGTGAAAAATTTGTGGGTTTTGAATAGCTGTTGGGGCACTTGGTCTCTAAAAGGTTCACCGTCACTGCCCTAGAACCTTGGAGTTTCCCACATATTTTTTTTAATATCCATTGTTTTATTGTGGTTTATATTGTAAATTGCCCAGAGTCCCATCAGGGGAGGTGGCCAATGACAAATATAAACAAACAACAGAGGAAGGAGCAGGTTGCCAGGCTTTTGAACTAGGGGAGGGGCGTTGTTATAAGCTCTAAAAAGTCAAACTTTCTTTGCCTGTCACCTAAGCTGTTTCATCTTGGGAACATTTGCTAGGGGGATTGCTTTCTTTCATTTATATTGAGTTTCCATGTGGAATAAAGGTAATGGGTGGCTCTTCCTAACAAAGGTTCATGGAAACCAGATAATTTGCTCACTTCTGGTTCAAGTAGAGATGGGCACGAAACGAGCAATTTTTTGTTTTTGTTTTTGTTTCGTTACGTAACGAAAACGACAATATTTTTCAAAAAACGAAAACGAAAAATTTTGCCGTGTTTTTAGTTTTCATTGTGGGAAATACATTTAACTGAAAAGAATGATAACGAAACAGCAATTTTTCATTTTCGTTTTTCATTTCGTTACGTAATGAAAATGAAAATGAAAAATTTGCAAAAAAACCCAACGAAAAACGAAAATGAAGTGAAACTGACCCCACAAACGACAAACAAAACACCATTTTTTGAGTCGTGCCAATCTCTAGGTTCAAGATGGATTATTTCCTACACCAGTGATGGCGAACGTTTTAGAGACCGAGTGCCCAAACTGCAATTCAGAACCTAGTAATTTTTTTTTGCAAAGTGCCAATACAGTAATTTAACCTGTATACAGGTAGCTATGAAGGGGCGATGTCAGGTGCCCACAGAAAGGGCTCCGAGTGCCACCTTGGACACCCATGCCATAGGTTCGCCATCACTGTCCTACACAGTGCCTTGGCAAATGTTAAATCTTTCAGGCACAGAGCAAACCCACTACTTGAAAACCCATGCCTCTTTAAATATTGCCTTAAGTGGTTTAAATCTAGCTGCCATGTGCTCTGTTATGCTTTTATGTGTTTCAACTATTTTTAATCGTCTGATTTTCTTAGAAGTGGCCCTTACTATGGTAACACTGTTGGGTGGGATGTAAACAAATCTTACTTACTACCAAGTGTATTTGCACACTCCTTTGCAGCCCTTCTGTAGGGTGATCTGGAATCTAGGGAAAAATGGGGAACTATCAAGAGGAGTCTTCCATTTGGGAATTATGAACTGGGCTAGAAGCAGCCTTCACTTGACCCAGAGGAGGGATTCAGCTCCCAAGGTTGAAGAGCTGTATCCCTGTTCTATAATGTGAGTCTTATCTTTCTTTCTCTTTCTGTAGGTTCAGAATGATAGGTCCAAATACAGCTCGCTGTACATTGTATGAAGGCAGCAAGGTTGACTGGAATAGACAGCCTCCAGAATGTGAAAGTAAGATGTTCCATTGAACTTGTTAGGATTAGCATTTCAGTACCGCCAGTATATTAGTCTGTATGGGCATTAGTTGGAAAAATCCTGAAAAGTTAAGTGAGAAGTAACATATGTTCTTTCATATAAGAACATAAGAACAGCCTTGCTGGAATAGGCCACAGCCCATCCAGTCCAGCATTCTGTCTCACACAGTGGCTCACCATTTGCTTCAGGGTATTCCCAAGCAGATGTCTTCACCTGCTTAAGATTCCCTACAAGTGGTATTGAGAGATATCATGCTTATCTCTCCAACCCGGAGGTTGTCCTTAGGCATCCACAATGATAGCCACTAATACCCTTGTTCTCCATGAACTTGTCTAATCCTTTCTTAAAGCTGTCAAGGCTGACAGCTGTCACCACTTCTGGCAGGGAGCTCCATTGACCAGTGATCCTCTGGGTGGAAAAAGTACTTTCTCTTATTTGTTTGAGATCTAGCACCCAAAAGTTTCACATACTGCCCCCTAGTTCTAGTGTTGTGCGATAGGGAAAACAGTTTTTCATTATTCTACTTTGTCCACACCGTGTATGATTTTATAAACTTCAATCAGGTCACCTCTTAGGTGCCTTCGTTCAATAGTAAAGAGGCCCAGACGTTGCAGCCTTAGATGTTAAGTAAGGTGTTCCAGTCCCCTAATCATTCTGGTTGCCCTCCTTTGCACTTTTTCCATTTCCATAATAACTTCTGGAGGTATGGTGACCAGGACTGTACACAATACTCCAGATGAGGCCTCACCATAGATTTATAAAGAGGCGAAATGACACTTGCTGACTTATTTTCTATACCCTTCCTAATGATCCCTAGCATTGAGTTTGCTTTTTTCACTGCTGTGACACACTATGACACCTTCATTGAGCTGTCCACCAGGACACCAAGGTCCCTTTCTTGATTTGTTGCAGAGAGTTCAGAGCCCATCAGTTTATAAATGTAATTTGGTGTTTTTGCCCAAATGTGCATTACTCTGCACTTACTAATGTTGAAGCACATTTACCACTGGTTTGACCACTCCCCCAGTGTCAAGCGATCCCTCTGGAGCTCCTCACAATCTCTCTCAGTTTTTTAAATCCTGTATAATTTAGTGTGGTCAGCAAATTTGGCTACCTTGCTATTTACCCCTACTTCTAGGTCATTTATGTAGAGGTTGAAAAGCAGGGGTCCCAGTATTGATCCTTGGGAGGCCCCACTCTTCACCTCCCTCCACTTTGCCCCTAGTATTTCTTCTATTTCAATGAAAATCATTGTCCATTCCATTTTCCTTATCTCACATGCCCACCACATGTGTAAATATGTCCCTTTTTCTTTTTTCTCTCTCCAGCATATTGGAGATATTTCTTTATTTATTATATTTAACTTCAGAGGTGTTATATACCATCTACAATATACTTTATAACAATTTTCTTTTACTCTCATTGATATACCGTATGTACTTGAATATAAGTCGTGTTTTTCAGCCCTTATTTTGGCCTGGAAAAAAAGCCCTTGACTTATATTCATGTGAAGGAGAAGTGGCAGGTTTTTTAAACTTTGTTTTCTCTCCCAAAGCAGGTGCTGGTCCACCATTGGTGCTTGCTTCAGGAGAGAAAGCAAATTTTAAAAAACCTGCTGCTTCTGCCCCCCCCCCCAGGCATGTAGAGGGAGAAGAGCCTACTTTAGAAGAGCCAAGGGGTGCATTGCTACTCTCCTAAGCAACCAAGATCAACTCTCCCACTGCTACATTTTTAAAATTCAGTAGCTTTGCCACAAAAAATCTATTGAAATATAGCACTTCTTCTTTAAGAGTACAGCTGGTGTGGGGGTGGGGGTTTACATCTAGTTGTTAATTTAGCCTGTGCTCCCAGGAATACTAACTGGTTTCAAGACAAGGTATATAACCCCTGTATGCTTATTTTCAAAGTAGAAGTGCATTGCTTAAAGGCTTTTGATTTTTTCGTCATGATGCCATAAAGTGGCAGTGTTTTACTATTTCTACACCTAGCAATAACCCTATGGCAGTGATGGCGAACCTATGGCACGGATGCCAAAGGTGGCACTCGGAGCCCTTTCTGTGGGCACCCAAATCGCCACTTCATAGCCACCTGTATACAGATTCAATTACTGTATTGGCACTTTGCAAAAAAATTAGTGGGTTTTGAATTGCAATTTGGGCACTCGGTCTCTAAAAGGTTCGCCATCACTGCCCTATGGGGACTGGCAGATGTATGCAGGTGACATCCGTGCCATAGTGAGAAATAGTTCTCCCAACAGCCTACCATTTGGTAAAATAAGTTGGAATTTGTGCAGTCTTGCTTTAACGGGACTGTGTTTTTAACTTCTTTCCATTTAGTGCATGTCAAATATGGCTTTCCTCCCCATGTCCTGTAAGTTAGCTTGAATGGGAGATTGTATCTCATCCATGACAACTCAGTAAATGTCATTGAGGAATTTAAACCTTGAGCTTTCATGTAGCATTTCAACCACTAAATTATGCTAAATGTAGGGCTCCAACCTTCTTCAGTTTCATAAAACAGAAAGTAATGTGAAACTATATGAAGTACTAGTTTTGAGGTAAATAGGAATGGTTGGGGTCCACTGTACCTAAGAATCTAAATATGGTTTCCCTTCTCCTTCAGGAGAACATTCCAGATAACTAATCAGTTTCACTAGTTTATCATGGAGCAGAATTAACTACACGTGGCAAAACTGAATTCCTGGGTTTCACATAGTTCTATAATGCATTTTATACTCATGGGAATGAAAGAGAAAATTGGAAAAGCAGAAAAATGCATTGTACCTCAAATGGTATATGGATCCTCAAATAGAATCTGAGACAAAGGAAAGTATGAATTTTATTTTTGCCTGCCCCATTTTAAAGCTCTCTGTTCTTTAACTTCTGGGGTAGGAAACAAAGTGCCTCCACCTAGTGTTAATTGGTAGTCTAACATCTAAAGGAGCTGCCTAGATGCCCTGAGCACATCCGATCTCACCTGATCTCAGAAGCTAAGCAGGGTCTGGCCTGGTTAGTATTTGGATGGGCAACCACCAGGGAATACCACGGGCTGAAGGCGCCTGGAGTAGGACCTGGCAAGCCATTCCAGTATTCCTGTCAAGAAAACTCCATGAACATGGGGCCACGAAGTGTCGGTCACGACTGTAACAACACAACAAGAAGGACTAGAATGGATCTTATTTTGTGTTTAATTATTTCAGGTCTGGATTCATGAAAGCTACATTGGTGCCTTGACTCCAGTTAATTTATGTTCAACAAAATAATTTTATTGTATTTTACTTCAAATGGTATATACATCCTCAAACAGAATCTGAGACAAAGAAAAGTACAGTATAAAAAGACTTTGCCTACCCCATTTTTAAAACTTGCTAGGACTAGAATGGATATTAATTAGTCTGTGTTTAATTATTTCATGTCTGCATTCATTGAAGCTACATTGGTTCCTTGACAAGTTACTGTATATGTTCAACAAAATAATTTATGTAGTTAAGGTGGAATGGAGATGAAACATTATGAGGCCTTTAACCCGAACATTCTCTGGAATTCAAGAAATATGAAGTGGTTCAGTTTTACTTTTTATTTGAATTTTTCATGATTTTCTTTTTACAAATACAGCCAAAGCATCTTATCTTAGACCATCTGTTTTTCCCAAGCATTTCTTTACTGTACTTCATAATCTGGTACACCTACCTACAATAATGGCTCTTTCTGAATGATACAGTCCATGCATGCTTCCCACCATACAAGGCAAAAGACAATGACTTAAATCCTGTGACTTAGCATAGTAAATCACACTGGAATTAGGCCCATCCTAATGTTGTGATTAATCTTGATGAGATTAAAGAAGGGACTTTGATACTTCTGGCTTGGCGATAATAAGTACCCTTGATTGAAATTACCGGCATCTGCTTCAAAGAACAGTTCTGCAGAATAGATAATTTCACTCTGAAGATAATCTTATGTATTTGTTTGTTTAAAATATTTTTACCTCTCCCTTCTCCTTGGAAAGACCCCGTCAATGTCTTACAACATTGAATGACACTATATATAATTGGCGTCAATGAGTACACGACAATAGTTAATAACATTAGAGACAATATTTAAAACTAAGAACAATGAGTGTTCTTTCTAATGATGTAAGAGGCATCTTATATCATTACAACGGCAATATTAAAGTTAAGAATAAGTATGCAAATATAAGAGAATAAAAAGCTACTCTAAGAGATGAAATATGAAAAAAGGAAAACATAAGTAGTACTACTACTAATCCAGTCCAATGTTTAATACATAACAATCAATCACAGAATAGCTAGCTGTTTACTGAGGGAAGGCTTGCCTGAAGTGAAAAATTGATTGCCTGTTTGTGGAAGGAGAGCAAAGATGGGGCAAGTTTGGCCTCATATGGGAAGGGGTTCCAAAGTTTGGGAGCAGCAACAGAGAAGGCCCTCTCCTTTGTACCCAACAGAAGCCTCTCCTGATGTTCTTAGCATATGAGCTGCCTCCTAGTGAGGAGAATACACTGTTGGAGATAGCTTGGCCCCCAAGCCATTTAAGGCTTTATATGTTGAAACCAACTCTTTGCATTGTGCTCAGAAACTGACTGGCAGCTAGCACAGTTGCTGTAACAAGGGTGTTATGTGATCTGTGTAACTTGCCCTAGTCAGCAATATGGCTGCTGCATTTTGGATACACTGAAGTTTCCTGGCATTTTCCAATGAAAGGTGCACAGAGAGTATGATACAGTAATCCAGCCAGGAACTTATTGGGTTGTATATCACAATGGCCCGATGAGGTTTGTTAAGAAACGGATGTTTCTTAATGATGTTTTAATACTTGCAATGTGCTGGAATGGCTAATGTTGACTCTCTTGCTCAGGAATCCCTTGTCCGCGCCCTCCCAGGATCGCTAATGGAAGGCACGATGGCGATGAAGGTTTTGACCACTATGATTATGGCACAGTGGTAACATATACATGCGAAAGAGACTTCACTCTTATTGGAACGGCAAGCATTTTCTGTACTTCAGATGATGGTCTAAATGGAAACTGGGATAGACCTGCTCCTGAATGTAAAGGTTATCTGCTGCTTTTCGATATCCCTTACTTGTGAAATTTCTTCTATTGCGCATAATTGCTAGAAAAACCACATGCTTAGGAGAATCATGTAAACCATAAAAGTTTCTGTGGATTTGGTTGAGAATGCAGGTGATTCAGTAGATATGTAGTCCTAACAGGGAAGATGTACTCTTAGAGCGTTGCTTCTTTAAAATCTTTCATTTTGGGGTACTGTGCTCAGTATGGTAGGTATCCTTACAATCACTTTCGCTGCCTTTGCAAGCAGAAATTAAGACGTATAATTTCCAACTGGCCTAGATAATAATAATAATAATAATAATAATAATAATAATAATAATAATAAT
>JAHTLZ010000129.1:64662335-64685248 GCA_023846285.1 Phrynocephalus versicolor
TTATCTTATCTTATCTTATCTTATCTTATCTTATCTTATCTTATCTTACATTGTAAGTACTGTACTGTACTGTAGGTTTGGGAATTGGGCCATCCTAAAATGTGTGTTCCTGTTCAGAATTTGAGCTGGCCTTTCTCTTCAGGCAGGGCATTTCCCCCTTTTTATGTTCTTCTTGGGTAGTGCCCAATTTTTCCCGCACCCCCAAAAAACTCATTTCTTGTGCTTCTACAAACTTCCTCATCATACTTCATTATAATTTCCCCTTCTTTCTTACAACTGCCTTCCTGGCTACAGTCTGGGTGTAGCATCTTTATTTGCTAATGCTGGAGGAAAGGTACTAGGAAGCAATGAGGAGAGGGGAAAATGAGAGGAGCCTTTAGAACAGTGGTTCTCAACCTGTGGGTCCCAAGATGTTTCTGGACTGCAACTCCCAGAAATCCTGGCCAGCTCAGCTAGTGATGAAAATTTCTGGGAGTTGCAGTCCAGGAACATCTGGGGACCCACAGGTTGAGAAACATTGCTTTAGAACTTAAGGCTATAAGGGGAAAGGGCAACAGGGAGGTGCTGGGTATAGTAAGAGTATGGAGTAGGGGGCAATTAATAGAACATAAGAAAATATCCTAGGCTTGGGGGGTAATATTGGCTGCATATCTGTTTTAGAAAGTGGTTATTTTGCTGTGGCTTGTGGAACAAATAAGAATTCCAACATTTGAAGCACATAGCAACCTTTGTAAGTATGAAACTAAGGCCTTGTGATTAAGGCCACCTGGTATGGCAGACATCTTGAGCTGCTGTCCATTATGGTATCTACTAGAAGTGAGCATGAAATACTTCACTTCCTCCCTCCTCTGCCCTATTTGGCTGCCTAACTCACATGCCCAGATCATCCTCTGCCACCAGCTGGCCAACTTCCTTTCCCTGTTTCCTTTGCCAGTCAACCACTTAGATGAGGAGGCAGGATGGGAATTCTCCCTTCACAGCTTGTGGGACAGTGCATGTAACGGGACAACTACAAAGTGCTTTGTGCCCATCTCTAATGGTTTCTCAAATCTCGGTACAGTAATACCTTGGTTTATGAGCATATTTCATTCCGGAAACACATTTGTAAACCAAAACACTCTTATATCAAAACAAATTTCTCCATAAGAAATAATAGAAACTTAGATGATTCGTCCAGGGACCCCATAGACCACATACTGTGCACACAAAATGCTGAAACTTACAAAAGAAGTTGGCTAGAAGTTCATGTCCACACCATGATTTAGGTACCTGGCTGTGGATTCTGTCCTGCTTGGGACTAACAAATTGATGTTACTTTTTTTAATGTACCAATAATAAAATGCTGTCTGTAGCCCCATGCACACTTGACTAGCTGCCTCATGACCACAAATAGTTTGAAAAATTAGAAAGGACGTTGAAAGAATAAATATAAATATAAAGAAAAATAAAACCCTAACCTGCACTCTCCTTTGAAAGCCTTCCTGGCTGGTACAAGGGGTCCCTTACTTCCTCTCTCCTTCCTTTGCTTTGGAGAATGTGCCTGAGAGGGAATGTTCCAGACAATCTCTCACAATCCAGGAGAGAGAGAGAGAGAGAGAGAGAGAGAGAGAGATACCATTGGCCTATTGGTGATCATGTGACCTGTTCCAGTGCTCATATTGCAAGATATTGCTCATTGATCAAGGCAAAATTGGTCAGTAATTTCTGCTCATCTTGCAAAACACTCTTAAACCAAGATGTTTGTAAACCAAGGTATGACTGTATGTAGCTGGAGCTCAAAAGGTAGGAAACTTCAATATAGTGCATGTTTGGTATCCCAGATATATTTTCTAGTTCGTCAGCTATAACCGAATTTGCCACAGCTGTTTACGGCTTTAGAATCTAAGATACGTTTACATTTTTAATGTTGACGGTTCCTTGTTCTGCTCATTCTGTTTTAGTTCTTTCTCTCTCTTTCTCTCTCTCTTTCTCTCTTTCTCTCTCTCTCGGCCACTGTAAACAATTGTCTAGTTCCATCTGCCTTTGTTTGGATTTGTGTGACTTTGGAGGTTTCTCTTTATTCAGGCAATTTATTTTTTTAACACTTCATCCCGCTTTTCAGTCATTGTGAAGCGGTGTTTTATAAAGCTTCCTCTTTCATGTAGGATCTACTCAGAGGCCAGGTGGAACAGTTCCTAAAGATGAACAAGGTAAAGCTAAAGGGGGGAGGGGGAGAGGTGGCAATGATAAACCAATAATCTTCCTCGATTTTCAGTTGTACATCCAATATGCAGGCAATAGGGAAATTGGTGGGATAGTTTTCTTAAATATCTGGCTTGAAATTCCTCTTTGTCACCAAGTTTGGAAATATTAATTAACTGGATATATAACTATAATTAAGTTTTCCTGTACAGAGTCTTCTGTTCAATACTCTACTGCAGCTATAGATATTGTGCAGCAGCCCAGCTCAACATTCCATAAAATGCTCAAACAAAAAAAATATAACTTTGAAATTAGACCTTGGATCAGCAAAGTGCTGCTCGTGATTTCTGCCAAATTTAGGGACATTTAGGCAAATAATTTTCAAAATATATTTTTTAAAAAAGTAAAGTGTCTTTAACCTCACATTAACCCATGCAGACATTGGCGGGCTTCTGTGTCTTCATATTTAAAGCAGATCAAATACATTGAAAATACATTTGCTTATCTTGAAAGAGAATGGCCAGTCCCAGCCGCCATTCTTTTGTTTGGAAAAAAAAATCCAGGGCTCTGACTTAAAAAATACTGATTTGAGTGGCAAAAACCATCTAAATTTCTGGCTTTCTTACCAATATAGTCTAAATATTACTATTTTTTCAGCTTGAGACGGGAGGGGAGAGAGACTTGGAATTTTGAACTTACCAGCCGGGATAAAATTAAATGACTCTCAGGAGATCATTTTAATTTTTCCCTGACTAAACAGACATTAAAAGGAATTTTTAGTTTTGGTGTACAGTATAAATACTTCAAAATATTTTTAAAAACAAAGAATAAATATTCAGAAACTCATTCATTTAAGCTGTGAAATTACTTTTTTTTGCTTTGTGTTTGGAGATGATCTCAAAGTAAGGTTTATCCAATTTTCTCAGGAGTAAGATCACCTGGTTTGCACAAGAGTAAGAACACAGCAGCAGCAGAAGCTAAGGGCAGCTGCAGAGTGAGCAGAGAACATTGGGGTGAAGGTTGAGGAGACAGAAGGGAGATCACCACCACAACCCCTTTTTCATTATCTTTATCAGCCAAGCTCTCTTCTGGAACTGTGTTGCCTTGTGTAGGTGGAGCCTGTGGAGGCCACATAGCCCATTTTCCTGCCTTTTCCCTCAGGCCTCATTCAGAGCAGTGGGATGACATTCCCTTTTGTTTGCTTCTTTAAAAAATAAGTGGCAAATTGAAATGGTAGTGCACTGACCTTGTATGGTTTAAGAATTTGACTGTTTCAGTTAGGGAAATGTTAAAAATAAAAAGATGAAAATTACAATACTTGATCCCACCTAATCCATCACAGTGTTAGCTCTTCAATTGACTCTACACCCAGTGTCATTTTGGTGAGGGTACCCATCTGTGAAGGCTAAACATTCAGCTATTTTTATCTCATTGAATCATGCCAGATAGATGGCATGCCCTAGACTTGTGCCAGTTGGGTGCAGGACAGTTCTTGAAGGGGAAGGATGGAGCATTCTAAGTAGAAATACAACTGAATAGTGGTTTTTGTGCCAAAGAGTGTTATTAGGGTTCCATATAGCATACCTGTAAGTGTATGCTATTGTGAACAGGGTCAGTATGAGTTACTGGCTTCCAAAATGTCCTGTCATTAACAGCACTGCTAAGATCTTGCAAACCAACAATACTATGCATACCTTTTGAAAAACAACTGCTTTGTGTTTGGCTGAGAAATTGTTAATTGACAATTCCTTTGTGTTTGGGTGATAAATGATTGACTAATGAAAAAAAGAGTCCATTTATAGGATTATGCCCTGCATGCTGTCACTTTGTGGATTGTATTGTGCACATAAGGATATCCTAAGTAGACCGTCTTAACTTTTGCCCCTGGTGATGTCACCATTCAAGCTGCTCTTTGTTGTATAAAGTTTGGCATCCTTTTTCCTGTTGATAGCACAGACACAATATCATTCAATAATATTGGGCCCTTTCTTGACTTTTTGAATCGTATGTAGAGAAGCACAATATCCCACATTCATAAACTAGATGGTTGGGTTTTTTTTTTGAAGACTGAATTACAGTCTTCTGTGAAATATTTCCCCCCAGAATTGCATTTTAAGCTGCATTCCAGTGTGACTTGCCTGAGAGAGATCTCCCACTGAACAAAATAGGACTTGAACCTGCTCATCGCACATGAGAAATCTCGATATTTTCTTCTGCCCAGTAACACTCATATCTATGCATCTTGCTATGCCTATTTCAAGCTATGCATGCTGTTGTTTTAGAGACAGTCCACTTATGCTGTTACATTTAGCTGCTGCTTTTTAAAAAACGATTGAAGAGGATTCTGAAATTTCTGGAATACTTTTTGTTCACAGACCATGGTTGAGTATAATCATATTAATATGCCACAACTTGAATTTGGGGGTATTTTTGTATTCTCATGATACATCTTTTTAATAGCAAGAGATCTAGGTCCATCTCGAATTCCCTTGTGGCTTGATTCCTAGTGGCTCGCCACCTTTTGGCAGCCACTACAATTATATTAGTACACTTCCTACAAACACTCATTAGCCAGTCAGGGAAAAACTGGGCAGCCTGGGGGGAACAGCCTTCTTGTGAGCTGGCTGGATGTCTTCAGTCCACCTTCGAAGTATTTAATTGACTTCTCAGCATTTTCTAAATAAAAAATCATGTAGGCTAAGCTAGAAAATGCCTAGCTCACCTACTCATCCAGTTCTTTAAACATTGTGGCTTGACCCATAGTTCTTCATGGGCTCATTTGGTTCTGTGTATGTTTACTAGAGATGGGCACGAATCAAAAAAATGGCATTTTGTTTGTCGTTTGTAGAGTCCGTTTCGGTTCGTTTCTGTTTTTTTCTGAATGTTTGAAAAAATTCGTTTTCGTTTTCATTTGTTTCGTTACCATTTCATTACCATTAATTTCAATTTTTTGTGATTTTTTAAAGCATTTTAAGCAATTCACTCATATTGCAGTAACGGAAACGAAACCCATGACAAAATTTCCGGTGTTTCTGTTCGTTTTGTTTCATTTTAGAGACAAAATTTGTTTGTCATTTCATTGCGTAACGAAATGAAAAAACGGAAACAAAAACAAAAAATTGTTCGTTTCGTGCCCATCTCTAATGTTTACATGTAAGAATGAGTTTATGTCATAGATTAGTGATAATTTCTGCCCCTTGTAGGTATTCAGTCAGCTTTATTTGGTTATGTGTATGCTTATATGTAAGTACAAGAGATTGTTGAACACATTGGACTAATCTAGTTTGGGGATTGGAGTGACCAAGCTCCTTTTCCTGATCAGAGATCCCAGTTGGCTCTTGGGTGAAGGGTATGACGAGCTCAGGTAAGTTATCTAGTCTTTCCTGCCAATGTCATTCAGTCCTTGGGTTCATTTGTCTTATGCTGTGCCAATTTTTATTTATTTATTTATTTATTTATTTATTTATTTATTTGCTGCTGCTGCAACCAATAAAACTGTGGCAGTTTATTGTGCCTTTTATTGGTCCACCAAGCCATTCTTTGGCCCCATATAGGAAATCTACTGCATATCTCTATTAAAGGCTCAGCGTAGTTTCCTGTTTTAACTCTTTTTTGTCTTTTCCTCTCTTCTATTTTAGAATCTAATGCCATGGCAATTGCAATTGGTAAGTAATTCTTGAATAAGATGCTACACTATACAACTTCTCAGGATGGATAAAAACCAAACTGATTTTTAAAAATCTAATTGACTTTTAAAAATCAAACTAATTTTTTTTAATTTAAATCATGATTTAAATCAAATCCACTTGTAACTCTTGCTGTTAAACATAAGTGTTTGACGGAAATAAACACAGGACACTTAATGATTTATTCCTTTGCTTCTGTTCATTTGGCAGTCTGACTGCTGAAAACTTCAGTTTGGAGGAAATTATGACATCAGGAAGCATTCTTGGGAGTAGGGAGGGGGAGCATATAGGCACCACAGTTGGGTGTTTGGGTCTTTCTTTTTTTTCTTACTGGGAATCAAGAGCTGCTTTACCCAATGCTGCACATGCACAGACCTTTGACTGGAAAATATTCACGGAGTTGGCTTCAAATCAAGTACACATTTTCACCATACTGCTGACACGTTTGTGACCCCTGTCCATTTTGCCATTTCAAAGTTCATTTTTCTGCTTGAGGGTATGCACATACACCTGCAAACTTTCTTGCTTGGTTGTGCCATCTCCCTGAGCAAATTAATTTCATGTGTTTAGTGTACACTGAAAATTTCTGAACAACAATCTGTCTTGTTACTTGTATTAAAACAATTGATACAACTGAATGAACTAGAACTTCTTGATAGGTAACATCAGAAGCCGTATATTTTTAGGATGGTTGGACATGCGAGGATCCCTGCCTCTCCTGTAAAGTGACATTTATCTGGTCAACAAGAAATGGAAACAAATCAGTATTTTCAGATACTGAAAACACAGTCATTGATGCCAGAATAATTCTCTCATTTTCATCAGTATTAGGAGCTGCATTTGTATTTTGAATTTAACTGTATGTGAACCTATGTGGAGGCTTTGTCTCCAGCCTAGATGGAAACTGTTGATGAGAATCTGCATGGACTTCTTCAGAACACCAAACTGTTATTTTAATTTGTTCTGTATTAAAACAGCATATCACTAGGATTATTTTCTTTTTTCCCTTCAAGGAGTGGTGGTTGGTCTTATAGTTTTGGCTGGTATAATTTTTGTATTTATGAAATACAAAGCTCGCCATCAAACAGGGTGAGTCAGCTCAATATAAGCTACTGTATCTCTCATTCTTTATAGCCTTTTCCTGGCTGTTTGAGCAAGCATATGCTTCTAATTTTCTCTCTGCCTCCTGTGTTTTCTTCTGTCCTTTGACCAATTACCATTCCATAAACCCGAGACTAAGAATCAGTGTCCAGTTCTCACAGGATGTCTGTAGAAGATTCTCAGTCATCCAGGTGAGTTTATCTGGAAGTTGAGTCATGGCAACTGGACTTCTTTTCTTGAGAGAGTGAAATGTTTCCCTGCTCATCCAAACAGCTTCGTCAGTCTGACAATGCTGATTGAATGAGCAGTGAAACATTTCAATCTCTCAAGGAAAGAAGTCCAGTTGCTATGACTCAGCTTCCAGATAGTTCTCACAGTAATGAGGTTCCTCAGAGATTTATAGTTGGAGTGGTGGTGCTTTTTAACTTGTTCATACATAATCTGGAATTAGAGCAGAACAGTGGTGTGGCTGGATTTGCCAATAACACCATTTAGGTAGTTAAGACTGAATGGATTATGAATAGCTCTAAAAGGATTTCTTTAAACTGGAGCAACAGATCTTAACATGGCAAATGTGTTAGGTGTAAGTGTAAAGTGATGTAAATTGTGCAAAATATCCCAACTTCATTTATATGATGAGAGCATCTGGGGGGGGGGATCGATCACAGACCATGAAAGTGATTTGGGGGTTGTAATAGATTGCTTGATGAGAATGTCAATTCTATATTTTTGGATAGAATTAGACAAGGGGTCTATGTTTAAAATAATAATAGTGTGCTGTCAGATTAATCCCAACCTACGGTAAATCTTTTCAGAGTTTCCTAAGGTAGACAGTGCCTAAAAGTCATTTACCATTTTCTTTTTCTTGGTAGTTCCCTGGGATTATGCAGCTTTTCCAAGGCTATACTGGTTGGCTTTTCTCCCCGGAGGCAGAGTGGGAAGTTTAACTGCTGACCTCTGGCTTTGTAGCCAATTGCCACATTTGAAAAGAATTGGTTATGCAGCTGAGGAAGTTATAGAAAATGGAAATCAAGTTTATCAAGAAGCTAGAGCACAGTCCCTAAGAGGAGAAGTTTGGTGGTGTATAAAGTGCCAGTAAATGGAGACATGGAGCAGAACTTGAAAAAGTCCCTTCCTGGGCTGCAATCCCCATAGGACCCCAGCCAATATGCCAGTACTCTTCTGGTCTTGGGGTCAACAGTCTGAGTTACTTTTCCAAGTGAAAGTGATAGAGGTGTCTATGTGGTGCAGAAAAAGTAAACTGTAACCAGATAACTGCTGGAGAGCTCAGTTTAGGTATTTGGTAGTGCACCGAGCCAGAGGCTGGGAGTTCAGTTCCTCCCTGGCAGGGACTGGACTCAATGATCTGTTGGGTCCCTTCCAGCTCTGTATTTCGAGGATTTGGCACTTCATTTATCATGAAATTAGAATCCAGAGCAATCCAGTGGAAGCTCACTTGTGACAGTAGAGTCAGGGTTAACAAAAGGAAAAAATCATTCATACATACATGGTTAAAATGTAGAATTAACTGCCACAGGATGTGGCTGGATGTCAAGTGAGATGGAAGAAATGCATAAAGAGTAAGACTATCAATAGTGAGAAGTCCTACTGGAAGGCTCTCAGAGGGAGCATTCGTGGACTATTATGTTGCAGTTGGCATTCCTTAGCTATCGGTCTATAACAGATGTTAGGGAACACACACTAGAGCATGCTAGTCCATGTATATGTATTGTAGTTTAAAGTCAGAGTTTATGGACACAATTTTCTGGAAAGTTTAAAATTAAATTAAATTATTCTATATGTTTCACTTTTGCAGCTCCTTTTTCTGCTTTCTGTGCCTCCTTCACAAGACTGTCCATTGTATTTGTGTGCTGTAAATTAATATCAGACTAATCAAGCAGTAATTTTCGGCGGCTTACTAGTTGTGGATATCCAGTGTACTAATTTCTTGAACAGACTGTTTAAATGTGTTTACTGTAACTTCTTTTAGTAGAAGTCAGCCAGAATGGTTATTACAAAGCAACCACACAGACTAGCTTTTTTCTGTTCTGACACTAGTTTGAAAATAATAGTCCCACAATAGACAAGCTTGCATGAGACCACTTTGAGTTCTTATAGGACTTATTGTCAGGTGGATCTGCTCCTCTCTTTGAGGTTTAGAAAAGTTCTAGCTCCTTTTCTCTTCCAATGAAAGTGCCATCATGATTAGAAAAACCTTGTTGAAATCCTGTTGTGACAAGAGGATGATGTTACCAGCTGTGGCCTTGTGGCAGCCATGTCAGCACAATAAAAAGATTGCTGGAGACAACCACGCCACCTGGTTTCTAGGATCTCTGTCATCCTGTGGCAACCTTTGGGGGCTGCCAGACACAAGGGGGTGGGACAATAGAAAGATGGAAAATCACTGCTGCCATTCCTGACAGGGACAGGCATGACTTATTTTCTAGCTTTAGATTGCTGCTCCTCTCATCCCACACTTTGTAAAGGCTGCTCCAGAACAGATAGAATCCCTAGGGGTCCCCAAATATGCATTAGGGTTCTAGCGAGCTTTTTGTTGCCCTAAAAAGTTGATGACATCTTTGTTGCATATCACAACCTCATCAAGAGGATTTCAGCCTTTAGCTGATAAAGCTTAGTTACATCAGAGAAGTATTAATGAAGACAAATGCCCTTTAGTTTGCCTGCAGTTGCATTAAATGTTTATATTCTTAAGAACACATTGCAACAAATCTTATACACAGATGAATCCCTTTGAATAATGTAGAGGCAAGATTCTAGACTTTTGAAAGTGTCAACACTGATGCCTCACAAGTTTCCTGTCTCAACACAGTGGTGTCTGTGGGATTTTAATAGTAAAGGGTCTAATCTGTTAGAAGTGCATCATTTTTCTGTTATAGGATACCCATCTTTAAGAATTAACTTCATCGCAGTTGTATAATTCTAATTCTACCTGTTCTCCTTCTAACACCCTGCTGTAGTTAATAGTTGATAGAATATCTCTGGTTATATTGTGTCTTTGGAGTTTTTTTGTGAGACAGTCAACAGCCTTGCTGTCTTTTCAATATGCATGTTCTTTCCATGTCTTTCAAAAAAGAGTTTGTTACAGAATGGAATGAATGACTGCTTGCTTTTTCTCTTTTTTCCAGCAGATAAAAAAAATTAAAAAGCATTTTTTTTAAATTCTATTACGTGAAACACAGTGATATTAATTTAAAATATATGACTCTTTGACAGGAAAAATGACGTTCGTCCTGGCCCTTCTGCTTCATATCGTGAGGTCTCACGTAATCATGTAGCGGTGGAAATGAAATGAAGTTATCAAGACCGTGAACTGCTTTCATTGAATTTTTGCAGTAAGGTCAAGTAATCTTCCAGTTAATGATTCCATATAGTCCTCCACTTGAGAGAAGACACCGCAATGCATGAATTGCTGAGTGACTGCTCTTTTCAGTTACAGAAAGCATCATGCAGATTCTGAAGCACGAAGAAACACCTGGCCTGAGGAAAGCTTTGCTCATTTTGATTTGCTGCATTAGCATAGATCTTTTTGGCAGAATGTTACCACAGAATGTTTTACAGAATGTTACCACAGTATCAAAAAAATCAAATACAAGTTCTGAGGGGAACAAGTCATATCTCTTATTATGGAGATGATGCATCAGTTTGTCAAAAACAAATACAGAAAGGTGGTTTCTTAAAGGGTCCTTGCAAAGCAGTATTGGTGGTTATTAATCAATAGACAGTGGGTTTTCTTGTCACAGGAATTATCCTGTGTATACATCTTTTGAAGGGATGAAAATATAGCAATTAAAGTCTGCAACATTTAATTTTTCAGGGTTTCCTCTTATAGTTATAAAATCACAAATAACTATTATGCGTGCCTAATATAAATTGTAATGCATTTTGTGTGTGTCAGTAACCACAGAATATGTGAACACATAGCTAAAAAAGCCAAAGGACTCTTTCAGGACACAGATATTTCATTGAGACTAGGTCAAGTAGCTTACATCTCCTACTAAAATGAAAGCAATCAAACCATTCCGTTCTTCAGGAAAGTTCAGCCGAATTTTTTAATGTAAGATAGCATTTGCACTGTGGGCTGCTATGGCCCTCTAAATATTTTTGGGTTGCATCTTTTGTAATTAGAGATGGGCAGTTTATATTTGTATCATCATTGCTGTACCAGTCATGGAAGGAGCCTGTCTAACCCTTCCCCACTTCTTCATTCAGATGACCACTCAGCTGGTGAGAGGTATACTCTCTGTCCCATCCCCCACAGTGAAGTGGTTGTCTGTGCAAGGAAGTGTCTCCTTCTGCAATTGGCATGGAAACAGTCTGGTAGGGAGGAACACAGCACTGGGCCAACACAGCACCTGGGGTGCCACAATTCCTCTGGATATGAATACCAAGTTATCATCTCTACTTGTAATCCCTTGCCATCAACTATAATGATGGGGGCGGGCAGGAGTGGTTGGACAGGAACATCTGGAGGGACAGTTTCCCACTCTTGTACTTATGTGTTTGGATGTAATGTTATATTTGTAAATTTAATATTAAACTGTACAAACCCGGATATGGTCGAGTGAACAAATACATAGTCTGTACAGAAAATAAAATATATTTTATGGAGAGTGATAATATTAAATAAATGTTGAATAAAAGATTTCAAGCATCCTGTGTGGATTTTCTACTTAGAATCAGAACTATTATGGACCTTAGCTGTTTTTAATGCTACCTTTACATGTCAGGTTATGGTTATGCATAATGTACAGTAACCCCTCGCCAACTGCGGGGGTTAGGGACCTGACCCAACCTGCGATAATTGAAAATCCATGATATGCAGATGCTGGGTTGGGTTGGGACTGGGGGGCCTGTCTGGGGCCCTCTACACTTACCTGAGGTCTGGTGCTACCCCAAATGGGCCTCCAATGGCCTTCCCAAGCCTGTTGGAGGCCCCAGAAGTGCTTTGGAAGTCAATTCCGGTTCGCCGGAAAGCACTTCCAGGGGCTCCAACAGGCCCAGGAAGGCCATTGGAGGCCCATTCATGACAACGCCAGGCCTGGGATAACTACAGGAGGCCTGAAACAGGCCCATGCAGCTTACCCCAGGGGGCTTTGCCTTTCATATACTGCAGTTCCATGATATACCGGGACTGTAGTATATGAACTGCGAAAGGGCTGGGAAACACTCTATAAAACAGTAAAAATACACAGATGTGGAGTCATGGTTACATATAACTTGGTTATCGCTCCCAGCCAAACATTGAGTTACAGTTTACTCTTAAGTAGAAATATATGAGATAGAACCTTGAAACTTTTGTTAATATATCAAAGCTGTCCCAATGCCATTCAGTTTCTCTGTTTTTAGTATATAAAATATCCTGTTGAAATTTCAAGCAGTAAGAAAAAAGACAGCACCAACTTTTTCAAGGTTTGTTTCTTGTAAATTTCTTTAAATGAACAATTTTAGAACAATTAGAAAATGCTTTAGAAAAAAATGACTAGGTTTTAGGTGCAATTTCGCATTGTGTGTGCTCTGCTTAAAACAAGGACAACAAACATTTATTTAAATATAATGAACAGTATCATGGTTGTCCCTTTTGAAATCATTACAGTTATATCACCTGCATCATTAAACGTTCTTAATTCATTAACCGTGATTTGCGTTGAACATCAAGAAGTCTGTCAAATAGTTTTTGAGCAAGAATAGCACAACATGTATTACTGATTTAGCTGAATCCTTGGTATGTGCAATGTGGAAATCAGATGACTGAGACTAGGAAGGAAATTTGGAGGGGGGAGCAGTCTAAATCTTCTATCAAATACTACTTATATACTGTATTTCCCCTATTTGAAGGTAACAGGCCTAATTTATGACAAGCAGTTCCCCATATTGTGTGACCACACTTTTGAATGGCCTAAATCAGTCCATATATAGAATATAAGGCGCAGTGCAAACCAGCAACATTTCCCAAAGAGATTTTAAAATGTAGCGCTTGCTAATGTGCTTTGAGATAATTAAAACAAAACACTTGCTGCCAGTAGATTTTGGACATCACTGCACCACATACTTATTTCTGCTGCTGGGAGATGTGTTATGTTAATGTGGCTAATATTACTGGGAACATGGGGAATTTCTCCTTCTGAATCAGAGTATACCTCCACCAAAATAAAATGTTGCCCACTCTGTCTGGCAACAATGCTACAGGATTTCAGGCCGGATTCTTTCCTGTCTCTGGGGATTCCCGGTAGTTCCTTGTGGTCTCCCATTCAAGTACTTACGAGGCCCTACTCTGCTTAATGAATTCAGGTAGTACTTTATCTTAGTACTTTATTTATGCAATACTATTCCATTCTGTTATATGCTGACAAAGTGGAACTGTCATGAAGTAACTATGCTAGAGCTTTCAAGCAAACTGCAGTATTTAAGGAGTGGTTTTAGTAGTTTCACTCTTCCAGTGAGCTTCTATGGTCGAGCGGTCTTCTGGGACTGACTCCATCACTGTACCACACTACGTGCTGGGTATACTTAATATATAGTACAATAGGTGCACCACAACTAAACCTAACCTTCACATTTTAAATCTTTCCTAATTAAAAAAATAGGTGTTAAATGTTAAGAGTTGGTGGCTATCCTAATATGAAGCTCAGTAGAGAAAAGTATAAGGAGACCACCCTTACCTCTGCCCCTCTTTTCATTAGGAGTGGCACTTATTTGATAGGCAATGAAACCACTTGGATTTCCTTTAGTGCCCAGGTCTCTTGAAAGAGTAAGATATCAAACTTAAAAAATACTCAATAAAGGAATGGTTTCTCTGCATGCCATCCTGAAATGTTCCATGACAATACAGAGATGGTGTCAGTTACAGTTTGGTTCAGTGCATAAGGTCAGGAGATTGAGGTAGTTCCTGGATGCCAGCTTGATGTTAGAAGGAGGGGTAGTGAGGGTCATGCATGGGGTGCTGCCTATTTCCCAATTGAATTATGTTGCATTGTGGTAGGGCCAGCTGGTTTACAGTCTTTGAGACACTAAGCTGGGTATCCACGAGCCTCTCCTGAATAACTACTGTACAAAGCAGCTCAGAAGGCTCTTGTAAGTCAACCCCATGTGTGGAGTGGCCTACACCAATTTCTCTGTCTCCTCTGTCAATAGAAATCAGGATATCCTGATGAGAAACTATCCTCTGCTTAGGGTCTTGCTTGGAGTCTTGTAGCTGGCATCCATCTTTACTTTTTATTGAGTATTGATTAAAGGGCATGGTTAAGAGTTGAGAGCCTACATCCATCGTTAGATTACTTCTCAGATATTCAGACTTGTTGCATAGGGAGATCACACTGGTTTTGACTTCCATTTGTTTTCAAGATCAATCAAAGGGGCCTGGATTTCACCACTGATGCCATAGGGTTCCCAGTGATCATGTGGGGAGGAAAAAATTGAGCTCATTGCCTGAGTCTTGGAAAAAAAATTAGCATAGGTTTGAGGTCGAAGAGTGGCGTCTTCACTGGTTACTCTTTGGGAATTGCTTCTAGGAATAGTAGAAGTAGGCCTGCTCCTCAGAGTAGGTGAGGTTGATGGTTTTGAAAAGACACTCGGGGTAATCTGACATTTGCCCAGGTAAGTTCTCATTTTTAGGACAATGAGAAAGATTGCAGCATGTTCAAAGGTTAGGCAAACTCTTTTATGTCCATACTTGTATGGAAGCCATCAAATAATCTTAAGATCTATCTTTCAGGTTTCTATGTATAGTAACTGACTCAGGGAGGTCATCACAGATCTGTATGTCTCCCATCTCTTCCTATTGATGTTGACTGGGGCAATCTCCAATATCACCTGCCTATTCTGAAATATCTTTGTGAAGTTTGGCTCCCTCTCTGTTTGCAAGGCCAACTGATGTGATGCCAGGTGCTGTGTGTTATCACCTCTCATCAACCTATAGTCAGCCCTTTCTTTGCAACCCCTGATTTGCATATTGTCTGCTGTTTGTCAGACAGCCCCCCTCAATTTCCATAGGGCACATTCAACAAAGTTCATTTGATTGCAGACCCATTGTAAATTTTCATAAATGGTTATTACTGTTTGAGCTGTTAGGAGACCTTGTTTGGCTAGAAAGTCAGGGAGGATTCTTTCAGAGGAAGGCTGTGTTTCCTTGGCAGTGAGTGGGCTGCAAGGTGTAGAAATAGATATATCACAGTCACAGGTGGAGATTGAGTCATTTCTCAGTAAGCCAAATCTGTTACAGGTGATAATACTAGAAGCAGAAGGTAGCTGAGAGATTACTCACAGGGCAGTTGAATGTTATAAACTCATCAATCTTCAGCTGTTTCACTGCCTTTGCAAGGGACCACTTTGCCTGACCTGTGGCATTTGCTCCCCCTGTTTCCTTCCTTCATTTTAACAGCTAGGCGCTAATAGCTGGTTTTTATACTCCAACTCAGGGTTGTAAACGTAGACTCATGGCTGCTGTTACCCTTGAAGGAGAGGAGTGGGAGCTTGTGCGCATTTAATTTTATTTGTTACGTTCAAGGCCTGCATGCTGCAGACTAAAACAGATTGTAGGCTAAACAGCCCCCAAGACTGATAACAATCCTCTTTCTGGGACACTTTCTATAACACCTTCCAGTTCCCTCTGGGCTTTCTTTGTGAAAGCCCCCAATTTATTTGCTCTTTGTTGGTTCTTCCTGTTATGGGTTTATATATAGTTTCTGTTTAGCTCTGCACATAACCTTATAGCTCTTGGGGCTTGAATGAGAACTATGATTCGTGTCTGCACATTGCATCTCTTGTGGGGCTCAGCTACACTCCTGGCTGTTGCTTTGGGGGATCCAGGTAAGAATTTGGAACTTTGAATTTGATTTTCTTTATTTATTTAAAATATTTTACCCTGCCTTTTTCCTTTAAAAATGACCTCCAAGGTTGCTTAAGTAATTGAAACCACATTAAAAGCTGAAAACAGTAAATTATTCAAATATGAAGAAGAATTAATAGCCTATTAAAAATGTTTTCTTCTGCATTTCTGACTTTCATGGTTTCTGTTTTCCCAGTACCTTGGTGGCCCCTAACTTGCCACAAGTAGAGGAGCTAGAACGAGAAGAAAAAAAGCCCCGAACACTTGTACAAGTACAGATACTGGGCAAAGCAAGGCGAAACAGCGAGCACCGGGATAAAATGATTAGTATTGAACATGGCATGAATACTGTTGCTTTTGCTGCAGATTTGGCAGCAAATGTCTGCGGCAAAATATCACAGTATGGTACAGCTTGACCATATTGCCATGTCTGCCACAAAGACAAGTTAAGCTCCATGTTAATTTTCTGCAGACTTTTGGGAACTGGGTGGTGCTTTGCGCCCTAGAGGAGAAGAGGGGAAGAGTACATGGGATCATGGAGAGATGAAAAACCTGCAGTGACATAAGATTTCTGAAAAGTGCTTTTGAGAATGATAAAATAATGGCAAAGTGCCTGTGAAGATTCTCTTTTCATCCAGGTGAAGTTATGCAAAAGCTGAGTCATGGCAACTGGAATTCTAATCTTTTCTTGTGAGATTGAAACATTTCACTGCTCACCCAAGCAGCTTCATCAAGAAGCTGCTTGGATGAGCAGTCAAACGTTTTGATCTCAGAACAAAAGAAGTCCAGTTGCCATGACTTGACTTTTGGATAATGGCCAAATGCTTCAGAAAGGACTAACTAATATTTGCTCTATTTGGGATTATGGCATATGGTCCTTGGAACTGTTTTTCGGATATTTATATGGCTGCATTTATTAGGAATCTCATTCTCCAAATGCAATGTTACATCTAGCACAAAAAAGTCTTTTTTTAAAAAAAGGTTATTGTGGCCACTGTGTAGAAAGAATTTGTTGTTGGCGGAAATATGCTATGGAAAGGTAACATTATGTATAGGCATCTCCCCAACTAGTATGACACTTAAAATAATATTTTTCTTTCTGCCACACATTCTTTTCAAAGTTTTTTGGGGCGAGGGTAGTTGCATTTGCTGCAGAGTCTTGCAGGATTTTGCAAACTAAGTTTAATTTGGCAAAGGCTTTTGTGACTGTCAGAGGTCACCCAGTAACAAGGTTTGTTAAAGGAGCAGGAATTTGATCTTGGGTCATCTGCCTGTGCCAGGTCCAGGTCTCCAAAGATCTTTTATCCTCTCCACTTCATGCTTGGTTTATAAGTAGTGTTACATTAGTAGGAAAAATGTGACAAATGATATGCCTAATTCCTATGATATGCTGATTTGCATGCTGAACTGATATGCATAAAGAGCAGACAATATGCAGATTAGAACACCTAGACTTTGTTGTTGTTCAGTCGTTCAGTCGTGTCTGACTCTTCGTGACCCCATGGACCAGAGCTCGACAGGCCTTCCTATCCTCCACTGCCTCCCGGAGTTTGGTCAAATCCGTATTGCTTGCATCGATGACACCGTCCAACCATCTCACTCTCTGCCGTCCTCTTTTCCTTTTGCCTTCAATCTTTCCCAACATCAGGGACTTTTCCAAGGACTCCTCTCTCCTCATGAGGTGGCCAAAGTACTGGAGCCTCAGCTTCAAAATCTGTCCTTCCAGTGAACATTCAGGATTGATTTCTTTCAGGATGGATAGGTTTGATCTCCTTGCAGTCCAGACATATGGCACTATAATATGATAACCTTATTTGTGACAGATAATAAAGCCACTGGTACTCAGGACAAAGATCTTGTAAATCTTGTACTGGTTACCAGTAGCTTGCTACACCCAATTCAAGGTGCTTTTAGCCTTCAAAGTCCTAAATGATTTCCACCAGCTATCTAAGGGACCATTTATCTCATTATGAACTTGGCCTGAAATTCAAGACCTTTAGAGAAGGCCCTCCTGAGAATACTGACATGAACTAAGGCCTCCCTGAAAGGCACAAGGGAGAGTGTTTTTTCGCTTGTGGCTTACAGACCGGATAATGGACTCCCCTTAAGAGAGGCAGTACACTTTCACTCTCCTTGTCTCATCTTTTCCAACAAGTTTAAAATGTGTTACTGAAGTTCAATTGCTCATGCATTTTTGTTTATTGTAATTGCATTTCCATTGTCCTTGATGTTAATGATTTTATGGTTGAGTTTTAATCACATTGTGCTGATTGTAAGCATTACCATCTTAAAATAACTGCTGGGGCACAGATAGATACCTTGAACAAGTTTTAATGTACAGTACCTGATTTGCATAAAGATACAACAGTGCTAAGGGGAAAACCAACAGTGAAGTTGCTGAAGGAAGTGATGGCAAGTTCCCCAAATTCACCAACGGACGGCTATAAATCTATAAAAGTAAAGAAAGGTTTCCAATAAATAGCAAAAGCCCCAAATGTGTACATAGGGAAATCATTTCGAAAACATGGCTTCCTAGTTTGCTATAGGATGTTTCTTGCTTAGTACAATGAGTTTATTGCACCAAGAGTACCTCCCCTTTTTGCATGTGAGCTAGCTGTACAGCTGGCATACAGAAAAAAGGACTTTATTTATTTATTTATTTATTTATTTATTTATTTATTTATTTATTTATTTATTTATTAGGCTTCTATACCGCCCATCTTCCCAAAGGGAACTCTGGGCGGTTTACATAGACTGAACAAGTTCAGCCAGCCGACAACACATTGTTTGTTTGTTTGTTTGTTTGTTTGTTTGTTTGTTTGTTTGTTTGTTTGTTTGTTTGTTTGTAATATTTCTATCCTACCCTTCTCCCCAAAAGGACCCAAGGCAGTGGTTTGTTTTTTACATTGATGCTTTATATACAGTTAAACCAAAATATCATTGGAAGTCATTTTATTAGGTATCATTTTGATAATGACTAGTTCCATAACACTTACATGATAATCATGTACATGTTTATACAGGAGAAAAGCCCCATGGGAGTTTACTCTCAGGTAACTGTGTAAAGCAGTTTAACTCGAGTGGTTGCTATGCTTGAAGAGACAAGTAGCAAATAAATGATACTGCCACATCGCAAGAGTTCATAAGTATTTAGGACAGTTTTAGGAGCCAGAAGAAGTAGGAAGATTTTTTTTTCTTTTGCCTTGGGACTAGTTGGAATGTCTGAGTTCCTGCCCTGGTTCTGGGAATGCTCGCTTCTACTGAACAGCACATCCACAGTGGATGGCTAGTTTTGTAGATTGTTGAATGTGTGTGTATCAGTTCAGTCTTTTAATAAGTCCCAGTGCCAATCTCAGAAATTACCTCCTTAAAAATATATTAGTATCACATGGAACTGGTTTGCATTGTACCACTGCAGAAATATTTGTGTTTCAAGCATCTTGTTAGCAGCCGTTATTCTGCTGTCAAGAGTTATGAGATTAATGGAGTTTATCATAACAAACATTTATTATGTGTGGCTATGGTCAATAAGGAAAAACGATGAATCACTGGAGAATCATATTCAGAAGACAGGGAGGCCTAAACATCTAAGACTATTTCATTGTATTATTTCTTTCCGAGCACTAAATTACAACAATGTCTCCAATCTTGCCTTTACATCTTTATTCCACTAAAAAAGCAACAGAGCCCCCCTTTTTTCCTATTAAAATGGCAAAATTCAGAGATGTTGGTTATGCAATATCCGTGAATGAACTGGGCTGTCACAGCCACTTATGTCCACTATCCTAAAATTGGCATTCCAGGGTAAGGAAAGGTCATTTCTGTACATTATTAGGAAGCTATGATCAATGACAACATTCAAAAGTGTATTTCTGCTAGATCCCACTGTTTATAGTTAAGGCCATAGCCTCTCCTATAGCACCCCCCATGTTCCCTGAAATCTCTAGATAACTAAGAAATCATATAAAAGAGGTTTTGACCGAAGGGCTTCAGCATAAGGGGAAATAAGTTCCATTTCCTCTGGCTGGTTGAATAAAAAGGACCTGACTATATATCTCGCCTGATTTCGGAAGCTAAGCCTGGCCCTGGTTAATACTTGGATGGGAGGACCACCAAGGAATACCAGGTGCTGTAGGCACCTAGATTAGGAACTGGCAAACCACTCCAGTATTCCTGCCAAGAAAACTCCATGGACATGGGGTCACGAAGAGTCGGTCACGGCTATAACGACACAACACACACACTGTGACCTAACATTCTCCCTCTATTCTTTAGCTCCGGGTCACTGCAGCTGGCCACCTAGGTTAAATTTTGCTCAGCTTGCTGATGAGGATCAAGAAAAAAACTCCTTTCCTGTTGGCTCTTCTGTAAGGTATACCTGTCGTCCTGGCTACGTAAAACCCCCTGGATTGAAATACACCAGCACTTGCCTTCAAAACCAGACATGGTCCGAAATTCAGGAGCGGTGCCAAAGTGAGTCCAATTTCCTTTTTGCAAGAACTAAAGCATAACCAAGTTATAGTGGCCAAAATCTGTTATTGTCAGTTCATGCTGAGACTTGATGACATTAGCTGCATGCCCAGGATTTCCACCATTACATGTAATAATGAGAGGTAAAATTTATATCACTGCATTGCTTTGTGGTCTCAATATGTGGTTAGTATTTTTATAACATGTTTATTTTACATGTTTTATATTTTCAAAAGCAACGATGCATTCCAGTGCCCATCCAGTCCCAAATAGTACACCTCCTTGAACACAATTTAGTGGAAAGGTGGAGTATACATTGTAATAATTAATGAACGGGTCCAATTATACATTGTGATCCACTGAAAGAAGACATGAGCTCCTTCCTTCCTTCCTTCCCCCAATATATTAAACTGCCTAGGCCAAAACTGTGCACCGAGGGTAAAAAGCAATAGATTTACTGGGGCAATATTTCTACCAGCTCTTTTTATCTGTTAGAAGTAAATAACAGAGCTGTACATGGGACAGGTCATGGACATAGTTTACAGTTATTGGCAGGGTTGCAAAAGGCTTACCTGGTCACTCTGGTTCTGCCCCAAACATGGTTTTAGATGACCAAAATATCCTGTTGAAGTGGATGAAGGCTTTAAAATTAGTTATATATACTTTTGATTAATTAAAAGTGAATAGGTATATTTTAAACATTATAACTACAGTGGTAATGACCCTCTGGGCCCTGGAATGATAGCTGTAATTATGAAAACAGAGACAGCATCTGCTTCAATTTCCTCTTAGGACGAAAATGTGAGCATCCAGGAGAACCAGTGAATGGGAGGCTGGTTGCATCAAGAGATTTTCTCTTAGGTGCTAGTGTAAATTACGTTTGTGAAGAAGGGTGAGTAGTAAGGAAATAATCAAATTTGCCACTTTTCTCTATCTCGGTCCCCATTTTCCACTCTCTCTTTATTAGCTACATAAAACAGTCCAAATGAAAATGGCCAGTAAACTCAAAGCATTGTTGGGTTTATCGTGCAAGGACAGAAGACAGACAGAAGTACTGTAGTGGTGTTTGGCTGGGGATTTTCCTACTTTTTGTTCAATTTTCTGAAAATAATCAGTTGCCTCTTCTTTTAAGCAAAGACTAGGAAGTTATTTATATTGGTTACAGTATTTATATTGAGGAGTGGGAAGAATTTGATCTGCCCATCTGATGCCCTTGATCTTCTCCATATTCATCTCTAATGCTGGAAATCCAAAATCAAGGAAACAATGGTTGCAAACATTTCTACAGAGGCTGGGAGGAGACACCTGGAGTTGAATAATTCATTGTCCCCTGTGATGCCCTTCCGGTTGCTGTCACAAACAATGGGAGGCAGGGATAACAAAGTGGGGGGAAAGATTGTACAGAGGGCTGCCCTGAAACCTGTAAGCAGTGCTAGTTTGTGCAGTCTAGTGGTTTGATGAAGGGAGCCTCAAAGGAACTGTTGGATTTTTCTCTTATAAATTTAGACAGTGAGCTAACACCATTTCTTAGGGTCCATTAGAACATCAGCAGCCCTTATTTGTTTGATGGTGAAATTTCAGTGTTAGGAAAGTGGATGACAGGGTGGATCAAGAGTATGCCATGGGCTGATCAGTAATGGTATGGGAATTTTCCTTCTTCAAACCCAAGAGAGGGCCTGATCTGGAGCTTTACCTGTCTCCAGAGCTACCGTCCATGCCCCAATGGACTAGATGGCTTCATTAGTCTCTGATGTAAGGAAAGGTTATTTCTATAATGTTTCCTTCCACGTATCTTTTAAAGATTTGCGACTCAGAAAAAAACAAGAGTCATCCATCTTAGAAGCATGATTTGTTTATACCTATTATCTAATGGATGACAAACTTAGTGGAAAGTATAATCCAAATCTGTGGATACTTCTTAACATAAGTCTAAATAGCTGATGACTCATTAATTTATGTAGACATGGAAAAAGATTTGATTTTTTCCCCCTTCATTTCTCCTCATCACAGTTATAAAATGATTGGTCCATCTTCCAGAAAATGTGTGGTACGTGATAGAGGGGTACAGTGGACAGGCATTACTCCAGTTTGTCAACGTGAGTGTTAACTATCTTGGTATATGCATCTTTTATAGTATTCTTATTTGGTTTCTTACCAGTACAATTTGAAAAATGATGCAAAATGAAAGTGGTAAAAGAGGAAACGGAGGTGCTAGTCAAGCAGCTTATCAAGACAGAACAAACTCAAGTTGTCTTTGTCTAATTACGGGACTGAGATATAGAGCTCACGTTCAAAAATAGAGCACATTCAAACACTAACTTCCATTCTGCACATCTCACTGAAGATAATGAATCTTGCAGGGAGGAAACATTTACATATATCACCTATTTTAAGCTTGTGCAAGGCATGTTCCTACCAGATAGGTTTTACAATAGTCTTCTAAACTACTATAGAGTGCACATTTTTTCCAGTATACAGTAAACAGAGGTAATTGAAATATTGTGAGTGAAATAACTTTGTTATCAGCTGGATGCTTTGTGACCATAATTTAAAATCTTCGGAGCCATGTAGGAACTTAATGGAACTACTACTACTACTACTACTACTACTACTACTACTACTACTACTAC
>JAHTLZ010000129.1:64685258-64714479 GCA_023846285.1 Phrynocephalus versicolor
CTACTACTACTACTACTACTACTACTACTACTACTACTACTACTACTTCTTCTTCTTCTTCTTCTTCTTCTAAATGCACATACAACTTATACTGTAGTTTCTTCTTGTTTATGGTCACCATCTCAATTACCAACCTCAAAAAATTCCTGTCTTAAACAGCCTTGCTCAGTTCTTCCAAACTCGCCCATGGCTTCCTGTATTCAGTCAATCTCCTATTTGTTCTTCCTCTTTTTCAGTTGCCTTCAAATTTTCCCTCTATTACTGCCTTTTCCAATGAATCACACTTTCCAGAACTTGCTTGGTTTCCCATAAATTAGGTTTTGTTGCCCAATGTGATCAGACTAACAGATAGATTGAAATAGGTTGCAGAGTGCCTACTACTCATATCATCTGAAAGTATGACTAAAAGGAACTGAGCAACCTATTTCAGTCAAGCACCCACCTGAGGTCTGATGGTCCCTGTGCCTAACAGACCTTGTGAATAGTGCCAGACAAGTTCAGACAGCTTGCTGAAAATACTAGCTGTACTGATCTCTCACAGATAATTTGCATTGCTGCAAATTCAGCCTTGCATAGACAGAACAAAGTCACAACATTTCTATACCACAGGGGTGTAGTTCCATGAATCTGAAGGTCAAACTAGAAAAGGTCATCATCTCACATTTGGACATTGTTATTAGTCCATTTTCCTTTCAACAACATGGATCGGGGAAAGCAAAATGTTCTGCAGCTTCTGCTTATATACTGCCCCATAGTGCTTCTAGCACTCTCTAGGTGGTTTACAATTTAATTATGCAGGCTACGCATCCCCCACCCCCACCCAGCAAGCTGGGTACTCATTTTACTGACCTTGGAAGGTGGTTGACTGACCTTCATTGCAAAATTTTCACAGAAAATTGCCTTCAACTAAAAGGCAACGGTTTTCATGAAACATGCGTGCAATTCGTGTCCAACTCTAGCGGTGGCACTCCTTTCTGTCTCCAAGCCAAAGAGCCAGTGTTGTGTAAGTCTGTGGCCATGTGGCCAGCATAGCTGAATGCATTTCTGCACACAGAACACTGTTTAACTTCCTGTTTTTTATGGCACTACCTGTTTATCTACTTGCATTTACATGCTTTCGAACTGCTAGGTTTGCAGGAGTTGGGGTTAACAGTGGGAGCTCACTCGGCTGCATGATTCAAACCGCCGAGCTGCCAATTTTGCAGCTGACAGTTTCAGTACTCTAGCATGCTGAGCCACCATGACCCTCTTGCCTTGAACTGTTCTGGCCCAAATGTTCCTTTTGTCACAAGCTTCCCCACTTCGATGCAATAAAAGTGCTTCAAGATTTGCCTTTAATATGCACTTTCTGACTGCTTCTCCCCTTAGGAATCACATGTTTGCCACCCCCAGAGATTCCTCATGGCACACACAGTGGCAGATATGCAGATGACTTCTCTTATGGGTCAGTTGTAGCATACACCTGTGAAGAAGGCTACCCCCTTGTTGGAGATGACTATATTTACTGCACCTCAAAGGATGGGATCAATGGAGAGTGGAGTGGCCGCACATATTGTGGAGGTGTGGTTTTCATTTCTTCTGTAATTTGTGGAGAAAAGACTTAAGTTGCTTTCCGACAAAGCCATGGTCATTTGGTTGTCCTGTGTCTTCTGTCTCTCTTCATTGTTCTGAAACGTCTCTCCTTTGCAGTGACGGAGTGTCCACCGCCTGAAGTTGAGAACGGAAGGATTGTGGGTGGTGCCTCAGAAACTTACAGATATAATCAAAGTGTTACCTTGGAGTGCAGCGATGGCCACAAGATATCTGGCTCAAGAGAGATCCATTGCCAGATGGATGGCAAGTGGGAGCCTCCTCTCCCTCTGTGTGAACGGGGCAAGTATACGTCTCAGGCTCCCACATGGAAAGAGCAGTATTGGTAACACGGTCAACCAGCTAGTAGGGATGTGACCAGCCTGTATATGTTCGGTGTATGGAAGGGTCAATCTCTTTCAGGTTTGTTGTTCATTTTTCTTGGAGCTCGCCCAAAATTAAGCACTATGCCACCCTTCAACAGTACTCCGAAAAGCAAAAAACATGAGCAATCTATCCCAAAAAGCAGGCAACAAGGCATGCCAAATGAAAATCATCAGGCCTGTGCAACTAATATGTTGCTCAAACATCAGTAAAATAGCTAGGGACTGGAAAAGAGAAAATGACAGGGTGAATTCTGTGCCCCTGGCCCAGCACAGTATAGACCAGGGGTCCTCAAAGTTTTCAAACAGCGGGCCGGTCCACTACCACCCAGACACCACTGGGGGCCGGATTACAGTCGAAAAGCAGCTGCGGAGGCTGGCTTGCTCACAAAACAGGGGGGAGGTGGGGGGGTTGCAATTTTTCCCAGGGGCCAGATTCAGGACCTTGGGGGGCCGCATCTGGCCCCGGGGCCTTAGGTTGAGGACCCCTGGTATAGACCATAGAATCATAGAGTTGGAAGAGACCTCAAGGGCCATCCAGTCCCACCCCCTGCCATGCAGGAACCCCATCACAGTATTTCCGACAGGTGGCCATCCATCCTCTGCTTAAAAACCTCAAAAGAAGGAGACTCCACCACCCTCTGTGGCAGCATATTCCACTGCCGAACAGCTAACTGTCATGAAGTTCTCCCTAATGTTTTAATTGAATCTCTTTTCCTGTGGTTTGAAACCATTGCCCCGAGTCCTAGTCTCTGAAGCCATGGAAAACAAATCTGTTCCCTCTTCAATGTGACATCCTTTCAAATATTTAAACATAGCTATCCTATCGCCCCTCAACCTTCTTTTTGAAAAGCTAAACATTCCCAGTTCCCTAAGCAGTTCTTCATAAGACATTTCTTCCAGACCTTCAACCATCCTGGTCACCCTGTTCTGTACCCATTCAAGGTTGTTAACATCCTTTTTAAATTGAGGTGCAAAGTACTCCAGGTGGGGTCTGACCAGAGCAGAATAGAGTGGTACTATCACTTCCCTTGATCTAGGCACTATGCTTCTGTTGATGCAACCAAGAATCACATTGGCTTTCCTGGCCACCGCATCACCCTGCTGACTGATGTTCAATTTGTGGTCCACCAAGACTTCCAGATCCCTTTCACAGGTACTATTTTTCAACCAGATATCTCCCATCCTATATCTGTACAATTCATTCTTTATACCTAGATGCACCACCCTACATTTCCCTCTGTTGAAACCCATTCTGTTAGCTTTGGCCCAGCTTCTCTAATCTGTCAAGGACATTTTGGATTTTCATCCTATCCTCTGGGAAATTAGCCACCCCTCACAATTTGGTATCATCTGCAAATTTAATTAGCATACTAACTATTCCTTCCTCCAAATCATTAATAAAGATATTGAACAGCACTGGACCCAGAACAGAACCCTGCCGCACATCACTGGTCATGTCTCTCCAAGCTGAAGAGAGGCCATTTATGACCACCCTTTGGGTGTGATCAATCAACCAATTACAAATCCAATTACAAATTCACCCAACAGTAGACCCTCTGGGCCTTGAGAGCAGAATGGGAAAGAGACAAGGAATCAGCCAGCGACCCTTTCACCAAAGGAAGAAAGAAAACAGGTCTAGAGGCCATTCCCTTGAATTTAGTGTGAAGATAAATCATGGTTTTTCTGTTCTCATTGGCAGTCAGTGGCTGTGGAACTCCAGAAATTCAGAATGGAAGAATATCAGGAGCTCAAGAGAATTATAAAACCATGGGGGCCATTACATTTGAATGTGACCCCGGCTATGTCCTGAAAGGCAGACGTACAATTGAGTGCCAGGTTGACAACACATGGCACCCTCCGGTGCCTGTCTGTGTGAGGGGTATGTACCGTGGCTGGAGGTCACTGTCCAGACATAAGCAGAAACACAGATTTCTAGGGCAGGGGCGAAGTGTGGGGAGGGCAAGGGACGGGGCACCCCAGGTACAGCAATTAGATGGCACCAAATCGCCTGCCACCCCCGTCCCTCCCGCCTGCCGTTTCCGAGTCTGGCTGCAGGTAAGCTGGCATGCGAGAGCGGTAGCTGTGGCACCTTCCTCCTCCTCCAACACTTTGTTGCCATGCACAGGAGAGGTTATGTGCGTACACACACCTGCATGCCCGCACTCCCCACACCCGCAGAATTGCCCCCCACACCCGCAGGATTGCCCCACACGCCTGCAGGATTGCTGGGGGAATGGGATGGGGTTGGGGAGGGTCAGAGGGGTGCAAAAATAACTTTAGCCGCAGGCGCCCCAAAACCTTGCTACGCCGCTGTTCTAGGGGTCCTCTTTGACTGTTGATGTGTACAAACTGAGTACCTGGAAAGGAATATTGGTGATAAAAAGTACTTCTCATTTGTTATTTAGCAGGAAGGGATTCTGTATAACATTGAAACCCATAGAACTGCCCTCCCTCTCCATCATCCATCTTGAAAACATATAGGCATATCTAATACAAATTACATCCACTTAAAGAAAAGAGCAGAAACCATCATTAATTACATGATGGACAAGTGTATTTCTGAATCTACCTTTTCCGATCACAACCTTCCTTTTTCTCCTCCCAGATGTGCAGTGCCAGCCTCCACCCGAGGTGCCGAATGGGAGTCACAGCCACCAGGAAGCCACCGCTTTTACCGCTGAAATGGTTGTGAAATACACCTGTGACCCTGGCTATGCTCTTATTGGAGAGGCCACTATTTATTGTACATCCTCAGGATCGTGGTCTTCCCATGCCCCACACTGTGAAGGTAAACTTTATGCTACAAGGTTGTCGATTTTGACAAGCTTTCTAGTACTCAAAGCAAGCCTCAGTGGATGCCTTTTTTGCCAAATATTGGAAATCTAATAATCAATTAGTAATGGAAGAATGGTATAAAGAGTTATGGAATTTAGCTATTAATGATAAACTGACTTGTGAAATCAAAATTAGGAAAGGGCTGAGCAAGTCTAATGACATTAATGGAATATGGAATAAATTACTGGTATACGTAGCACTGGGTCTATGTCTTTATACTTGTATACTTTTGTTATATTGTTGTGTGCTATTTTCTCTTCCTTATGTTATTTTGCTGTTTATCTGTTCTTTTATAAATTTGTAATAAAATATTTTTTTTAAAAAAGAGGATGCATTAGGGCTCCATCCCTTGCTGTCTGAACTCCAGTACCTGTCAAGTGCAGAATGGGCGTTTTCTTGTAGCAGGCTGATTGAGGAAGGCTCTCCCCAACAATAATGCCTTGGCACCTCTTGCCATTTTGTATTGTGTTTGTGTCAGTTGGTGATCACTACCTTTTTTTCTTTTTACATTATTCACAGACTATTGCAACTGGTTAGAAAGAAATGCTTAGAGTGGGGAAAAGTTCATCAATAACTGTCAATAGCTCATCTAATTAACATTAGTGTTACTCTACCATTGTCATTTTGGCATTGTTAATTTACCACACAGGCTCACACTTTCTTTATAGCACAAGCTTCTACTAAAGACCTGCATATTAAACAAATCTATCATCACAATGTTTAACACCTGTTGACTTTCTTACATACCAAACATGATCTCTATTTTTTTTTGGATGCTCTGTATGTATGCCTGATGAAGTGGACTTCAATGGCAAGTTAGTCTATAAGATGCCACCACATTTTGTCTGTTTTTCCTTTTCCTTTTTATTTTGTTTTCATCTACAATTCTTGCAAAGACTTAGACCCCTAAGCTCCGCGGCAAAGGGCTGCAAGCTCCGGACCTTAAAAATGTTTCCCCACCAGCTCCGGAGTTTGCAGAAAATTAAGTGCGACCCCGCCCACCTAAGCGCGACCCAGTGCACTTTTCTTGTACCTGCTTGAAGAGGGTGAAAAATTTTCATGCGGAGAGTGCCGGCTCTCCTCGCTTCTTTTTGTTGTTTTTCTTTTGCCTCCCGCCCCTTTAAGAGCAACCAGGAAGTAAGACCGGGGCTGGGAGGTAAGGGTTTCTTCTTTTGTCCCTGTTTAAGGCATTTTTCCCCCTCCCTCCCCTCACGCAGACAGAACAAGGAAGTGCGGAGCGGGTGGGGACGGAGGAACAGCAACGAACCCTCAAGATCTCTGGTCCGAATTTAAGGGACCAGCGGATCTGAGGGGTCGTGTAAAAAGGCCCTAAAACAGCTACTTCTTCTCCAAGTACTAACTTCTCACTGTGAAAGCGAATGAGCTGGGGGCAATTCCCTGAGTAAAACCACAGAAACAATGACCAACTCCTTTGGTGTTTTCTGTTGTCAGGAGGAACATGTGGCCCTGCAGTTAGGTTAGAATTTGCCGAGCTCCTGGATGAGTACAGAGAAAACAATACTTTTCCAGTTGGCTCAGTTGTGAAATACAGGTGCCGCCCAGGCTATTTTAAAGATCCTGGACTGAAGACCTTGCTGACATGTCTTAGAGATCAAGAGTGGTCAGAAGTTCAAGAATTCTGTAAAAGTAAGTCTCTTGTTTCTTGCAGGAGAAGAAGAGGGAAGGGGAAAGGAAATTAGAATAATTTTGTGCACTGCTTCTCCTAAGACTCCCATTATTTAAGTAGTTTCTATATAAGTCAGTGATAAAGCCATGCCATTCTCTTCTTCTGCATTAGTTTTCTCTTGCATAAGATACCTCAAGAAGCCTCAGACAGTTTTTCACTTTGCAATAAATGGTAAATACAAAATAAGATGGAGAACATCATAACTTCTCTTATTTCTACTTAGGGAAATCATGTGGACATCCAGGGGAACCCCACAACGGCAGGCTGATTGTGTCAGGAGATTTTCTCTTTGGTTCTACTGTAAATTACACCTGTGAGGAAGGGTAAGTATTAGGAAAGAAGAAAAAAGCTGCTGTTTCTGGTTTCCCACCTGTGTTGAAAATCTAATCAGAACAGTTGAATGAAAAGCAGACTTCCCTGAATTTTGCTGGACTTTTGCCGAAATGGGAGAAGAGAAGTTGCAGCAGAATTTGTTTTCATATCTTTATGGCCTGTTGTCCTGCTTTGAAATTACACCCTACCCTGGGAAAAATAAGCTCCACAATATTTTGGGAATAAGCTTTATACCTTTGGTGCAGTTCTGAAGTTCTCTTTATTTATTTGACACTGCTCTGAATAAAAACTGGAATCCATTTCTCCCTTTGTCCAGAGGCTGGGAGTAACTAAAGGTGGATCTGGGTTTCCTAGATCTGCTGCAAATGGTCCTCTGTTTCCTGAGGTGGTGGAGGGCACTTCCCCTTCCCACCAAACCAATCAATCATTTTTTATTTTACAGCCCAAAGCCCAATAAAATACAGCATACATTCATAGGAATAATTAAAGGAAGCTTAAAATTAGTTAAGTACAAGAATTCTCCTTTGCGTTTTCTGGGCAGAGAAAGGGAATTTGGCTTCAAGTTCTGTCGTGGACTTATTTGTGTCTTCTAGAAGATATCTTGTATCCCAATTCATGGATCTGCCTGGGAAACCTCTCCTTACAGGGTAAAGGAGATATAGGATAGTAGTGAAAGAGAGATCACCTGGTGAAACCTCCCCTATATCTGTGTGAATTCTCAGAGGCTGTCATGGCTCTACATCAACCTATGCCCATGAGTTGGCAGTTGGCCTGTTGCCATCCGCTGGGCACCTTTGGTTTTGTGGCTGCTGCTGCTTTTGCCTTTCCTGCTCGCTCACCCACTCTATTCCTGATTCTGAAAGGAAGAGCAATAATATTCGTTTGTTTGTTTAAAATACTTTTAGCCCACCTTTCTCCTTGAAACGACACAAGGCGGCTTACATCATAAAACAGTACAGTATTTAAAAGCTCAAGATGAAAAATATTGAAATATTTAAAAAGAATTAAACAGGTATTACATTAATAGAGTAATAAGATCAATATTAAAACAAACTTCAAATGAGGCACAATGATCCATTTAATCCCCCCTCTCAAACCACCAACCATTAAGAAAAAGCCTGCCTGAAGAGAAAGGTCTTTGCCTGTTTCCAGAAAGACAGCAGAGATGGGGCATTCCTGGCCTCCAGGGGGAGGGAGTTCCAGGGTCAGGGAGCAGCAACAGAGACGGCCTTGTCCCGAGTATCCAACAAATGCACCTGTGATGGTGGTGGGACAGAGAGAAAGGCTTGTTGATCGTAATGCCCTGGCAGGTTCACATGGTGAGGTGCATTTGTGTAGATAGCTTGGACCCATGCGGTTTAGGGCTGTTTAAGGTTAAAACCAGCACTTTGAATTGTGTCCAGAGAGGGATTGGCAGCCAGTGGAATTGCTGCAACAGGGGATTTATATGTTCCCTGTAGCCATCCACAGTTAACAATTTCGCAGCAGCAAGAAATGAGAGAGGAAAATTAAAACAGCCACTTCTGCTCATTGATTTGCTTGTTCGTGCTGTTTTTACACCAACTGTCAAGTCAACAGGCAGTGGAAGCTGAAAAGGCAGAAGGGAGAACAATTGCAGAGAGATAGGCAGGGGCTCAGTGAGGAACATCTCAAACTGGGAACTAATACTGCATTTGCTCTTTGTTAGATTCTGATCTATTGGAAGGATAGCAGGAATACAGTCTAAGAGCAATATGCAAAATTAGATAGAAAGGGCAGACAGAGAGCTCCAATGGCAAAGGGATCTTGCAACAACTGCTATCTTTCCCGATGTTAAATGTTGACATCAGGAGAAGTAAAAACAGGGTGGACAAGGGTGCACAGCTTGGGGACCTCACAATGTCTGAACCTGGCAAGGCTTTGGATCTGACAGTTCATCCATCTTCATTGCTGCTGCCGCCACCCAGGGCAGTTGTTCTGTGAATCTCTGATGTAGGAGAATGTTTGTTCACCAATGTTTTCTTCAGTGCATGTTTTGTGGTTGAATACTCTTGTTTAAACTAATGGGTGGAAGCTTAGGAACGAACTACTTGGGAGAAGGTGGGAGAGCTTTTGGCTTCCCAAATGTAATTACAGTCTTCAGTGGAAGAAATTCTCAAATACAGTATGCAGAAGGAGGCGGCAGTAGAATGTGAAATTGTGCCGAGTAATTGAAAGCATCCAGTTGGTGTACGAAGAAACAAATGATTCAATATAGTTTCTGTTTTGCCAATTTATGGAAAGATGTTTAGTGCTAAATACTGGTTCTGTTATTCTGTATATTGGTTTGCATATAGTTTTTTCCTTGTTAATTAAAATTTTGTTTAAAAACACATTGTTTCTGTTTTAATATAGGCACTGGCTTCTTGGTGATTCTTCAAGAAGGTGTGAGATATTGGGTAGAAGAGTACAGTGGACCGGTGACCTTCCCTTATGTCAGCGTAGGTGGAAAACAGCTCAGCATCTATGTATCTCCATAGGATTCTAAAAGAGTTCCTTCCTTACACATTTTCATTGTTTCAAAACCATTCCAAAATAAATCTGGTAAAGGTAGCATGACTGCTGCTACTCACTCCAAGAGTAGGGGTAGTTGGTGACCTCTCATGTGCATGGATATCCATGGACTCCAGACCAGAAGGTACAAGCCAACTTCAGGAGGGTGGCAGGGTTTATAGCCTGGTTTCTTCACTGGCAGTGGCAACCACTTCCCCTGAGTCCTGTTTTGGGGCTGAGTGGTGCACTGCCCCTTTCGTGAATTCAGTCTCTTCATGGTCCTGAGTTGCCTCCACTGGGGAGAGTAATCACAGAGCTGCTGCAATCCTTTTTCAAGTCTGTGCCCTTCAGCTCCTTTCAGGGAGGGTTTTTGGTTCCTACTGATTCTTCCCTGGGTTCTGGGCTGATCCTTCTGCAAGTACCTCTGGTACCACTTCTTTATGGAGATCAAAGTCTGGTTAGGTGCTGGTGTCAGTGGAGGAACTTGCTGGCAACAGTAGAAGCACCTCAGCCAACATCTTCAGCATCATTGAGCACCTGAGGCACTTAGGGACCCATAGTTCCAATAAGATCCTAGTCCAAAGGTCCTTCCTGATAAGCTACTTGAACTGGACCTCAGCCAAGTAGATGGCACTGGTTCTTACCCCCTCTCCTGAATCCTGCTCCTCTGTCTTCTCTAGACAGCAACTCTTTCCTCCCTCACACAACTTTTCCACCTCTATCTTCGTAGCTGGTATAACCCAGACCAGTACCCTCTGCTGGCCTTTATCCCTGCAGCTGGGTAGGCTGACCACCCCAGCAACTGCCTGAGTTTTGATGGTCTCTGTGCCCAGCAAACCTTCCAGGGCATATGGACAAGATCAGATGGCCTGCTCAGAATGCTGGTTGCAGCAACATCCTCATGATTAGAGACACATTGTTGCAATTAATCAGCCTCACACAGACAGAAGGAGGTTACAGACTTTATGTACGACTCAGCTGCAACTTCCTGTAGCCCCAGATCCAACTAGAATAGATAGTCAGCTCACCTTTAGAAGTTAGTATTAGCCCATTTCCCCTCCCAGAACATGAATCAAGGAAAGGAGTTGACTGTCCTTCATTGGAGGATTTACACGCAGCATTGCCTTGAACTCCTTATTGCCTTGAAATGTTCTTCACTTCAATATAAAACAAAGTGCTCCAAGATTTGCCCGTAATATGCACTTTCTGACTGCTTCTCTCTTCAGGTATCTCCTGTTCCCCACCACCTGTGATTCCTCATGGCACACACAGTGGCAGATATGGTGATGACTTCTCTTTTGGGTCTGTCGTAACATACACCTGTGAAGACGGCTACCCCCTTGTTGGAGATGCCCATATTTACTGCACCTCAAAGGATGGGGTCAATGGAGAGTGGAGTGGCCGCACATATTGTGGAGGTGTGGTTTTCCTATTTATCCCCCTTTAAATAAATCCTAATATTTAACTTTTAAGGCTAACTATAACATTGCAATCATAGAATCATGAAGTTGGAAGGGGCCTGCAAGGCTGTTAAGTCCAATCTCCTGCTCAAGGCAGGTATGCAAACCACAGAATATTTGCCAGGTGGTAGTTTAAATTTCTCTTGAATGCCATTCACGTGAGCATCAGGAGTCTTCCCCCTCCATGCTGTAGTCCTTTATAAACATGAAAGCCAGCCCCTCAGAACACATTTCCAAAATGTAGGGTCTGTGAGAAGGAAGAAGGATTGTTCCCCTCCTGCTTCTATGATCAAGTGGCCACCATGCTCTTGAACCTTAGCATGATAGGGCACCATTAGCGCTAAGCACTATTAGCGCTAAGCTAGTGAAACCCCATCTGCCTGTGATACTGGTGGATAGAAACACACATCCACAAAGAGCAGTGTCTTCTTTTTCATCTTCCTCTCACTGTTCTATGCTTCTTGAAACATCCTCTTTGTAGTGACTTACTGTCTGCCTCCTAAAATTGAGAACGGAAGAATAGTGGTTGGTTATTCGGCCACATATACTTATAACCAAAGTGTTACCTTGGACTGCAATGTGGGCTACAAGATATCTGGCTCAAAAGAGATCCATTGCCAACTGGATGGTACTTGGGAGCCTCCTCTACCTCACTGTGCACATGGCAAGTATGACTATGAGATTCACGTCTGTATCTATGCTTGGTCCTACCTCTGTATCTATGTGTGACTTCCCACTTGTTAACAAGCAGGGCTACTTACAGATAACAAGACAGGCTGCCTCACAAGGTTTCCGTGGTATTAACAAACCCATTCTTCACTCTGAAACTTGTTCACAGGACATTCATTTTAAGGGTAAATTGACAACCCTTTCATTTTACAGAGCTGTTGCTTTAAAAAGCAAAACTGTACAAATTGTAGCTGTGATCCTAAGCAGCCCTGGAGATTGGAAGAATACAGAATTGTGTTTTATAGATGGGAATTGTGATGTTCTTAATGCCTTTTAATAGTGAAAGTGCAGCATCTCAATTGCTTAAAGAATTCAAAGTGCAGTTGTGTATCCTTAATATTTGGAAATTATATTTGCCACTCTGATTACCAAGTAGTGTGTGACAATTTGTAGAGGAACACATAAACAGTTGCCATTTCAACATCTAGGGAATGATTTCAACTTTTCATGCAGGCTTGTCTCCAAAAGATGGTCTGACAAAGAATATTTTTGCAGTCTTGGCATACAGAGTCAGAGTCAGTGAGTCATTGGCCTGAGTGCTGGAATCAGGCACATGAGAAATAGGTTCAAATATGTAGCTGTGAGCATTGCTGGATGACCTTGGGCCAGTACTGCTTTTCAGCTTGGCCTAACTTGTGCGTGAGAAGCAGACATATAGATTTTTGCCTTTCTTCCTTAACGAAGACTAAAGGCAACAAGCAAATATATATTATTTACGTAACAAATGTTTTTTACTTTCAATGTTCAGTTGAGCATCCCATAAAAATGCTATTGTGACACTTTTCTCCTACTTCATTTTTTATTCCTTTAGTATCCCATTGCCCCTTGCCTCCAGACATTGCCAATGGAAAGCACAACAGATTAGCTGGAGAAATGTTCACTTCGCATATGTCTGTAACTTATTCATGTGATCCTGGCCATCTGCTTATTGGAAATGCATCTGTTTCCTGCACGACCTCTGGAGCCTGGAGCCTTCCTCTGCCTCGCTGTGAAGGTATTTAAGATTGCATTTTATATTTCTGAGGAGAGGCCAACATCCTGTCATGTAGTGCTGACTGTGTGATGGTCATTATTTTAGGGTGCATACAGCTCACCTGCAACAAGGCAAGACTGAATGCACCCCAAAATTGAACAAGGAAGTCTTTAAACAGCATCAGTCTGCCACTGCTAATGGCTGATTCTCATTCTACACAAAGAACCTGCTTAAAAGATGTCAGGCAGAATATTATTACTTTGTGCAATATGTACAGATCTTCAGTGTTAATTTGTTGCTTTTGAATCTGTCAAATGAATCCTCAAATAAAACCGCCACAGGTGTTTATGGTAGCAAGGTATGAAATTGCATGGGTAGAAAAATCTCCCTATTTGGTTTTCTCCTTCATCTGAATTTTTAAACCTTCAGTTCTTTCTGGGCATGATTTAATGAGATTTGCAAATCATTCAACAATGTTCTGAAATGAAATTCTCCTTTCTTGGTCCCAGTCAAATTCAACCGGTACAATTAAAGAGGATCTTATACTACATGTATGCTGTGTAGGTGATTAAAATGAGGAACCTCAGACAAGATATATGGTTCAGAGACCCTATTTGTATAGGAATATAGTTAAATAGACAAGAATTATAGTCTAGATTTTTAAATACTTAAAGCCCTAGAGATGAATGGATAATTTGGTCAGTTTTAGTTTTTCCACGTTTTACCTTAGGTAAATTGTTGTTAAAATGATTATATCTTTGCGTGATCATGGAGGAGTTCTGGTTTCATATTCGCAGTCTAACCTGAAGCTCCAAAAGGGGCGCCCCTAGGAAAAAACCTTTCTAATTGGAATCAATGGGAAGCCATGGCAGTGCTATTGCCCACCCTATCAGCTTCCTAGGGCCACCTCGTTTGGAGCTTCATAGCTTAGCTCTGTGACCCGCAAACATTTTCAATTTTCATGGGGTTACCTAAAATCGCTTTAGGACCCAGGGGAGCGTGGTGTTTCATTTCGTTTCGTTTCATTTTGTAACAAAACTACTTTAAAATTTGTTTTGTAACAAAACAAAACAAAACTGCTCTAGAAACAAAATGCTATTTTTCCGTTTCATGCCCATTCCTAATCTGGAATCATAAAGTTATACTAATGGAATGTTTATAGAATAGAGTTGTGGGCCTGGATATAAGCTCACAAGAAACAAAATAATTTTCTCTTCACAGTTTGGGTTCTGGAACTCTACAGCACCAAACTGTAAATGTGAGTCTCTATAAGCTTTTGAAGAAGAAAAAGTAGAGTCTGTAAAACACAAGAAATACAGACATTTTGTCAGGAAAGAATGAACCCTTGTGTGTAAAGAAGCCTGAAAAACATTCACATTCACTTTAACACTTTTGTGTTGACATTTCACTTTCATTAACAATCATTTATATCTCTGAATTCCATTTGGGCATTGGCATCATCACTTAGTTAACAGAATCTAGTAGAACTGGTGCCAGATGAGCAACAATATTCAGAAATGGAAATAGAGACAGCAGATATGATGGCTGTGTCTTATCTGTGAACTGACATTCAGAGTTATGTTTTTATGTACATTAGCATCAGAAATATATTGTCTGTCTTGCTTGCCAATGCTGTAGACAATGGTGTTTCTCTTTACTTCTTTCAGTGATAGAATGCCCATCTCCTCCGAAGGTACAACATGGAAAATACAGTGCCCTGCAATCAACAAAACATGCCATTGGGAAATCTGTTAGATACAGCTGTGAAGCTGGTTACGTTTTAATTGGAGAAGCCACTATTCACTGCACAGCATCTGGTGTGTGGAGTCTGCCTGTCCCGCACTGTGAAGGTGATATAAATTACACTGTATTTTAATCAAGCTCTGTAAGCATGCAACAGATTTAAAAGGCACATCCGTTTATATGCAGACTGCATATTTCTGCATTGAAAACAGTTTTCAGTATAAAAATTCACATGGAACAAATAACAACCAAAAATTATTATATGGGTGACATCTTAGGAGAATTTGAGGACTTACATGAACTGAATGACAACAGAAATATTAAGTGAATTCAGTAGATAAAAATAGTGTTTTCTTGAAAGATGAGTTAATGTTCCCTTCCTTTCAGAAATCCAGTGCCAGTCACCACCTTTAGTCTCAAATGGATCTCACAGCAATAGGGAAGAAAAGGCATTCAGCAGTGGAATGTCTGTGAAATACACGTGTGATCCCGGCTTCACTCTTAATGGAGAAGCAACACTATTTTGCACCAATTCTGGCACATGGTCTCTCCCTACTCCTCACTGTGAAGGTAAGCTTCTCCATTACAGAACTGGCCATATTTCCTCTAGAAGAGCAAGCTACAAAACTAAATCAGCACCCATATGGTTTCCTCACTTATGCACTGATAATTATTGTTTGAAATAAATCTTTACATTTAGTGCTTCATACCTTTCAGAGTTAGAAGTAGACTGGAAGTAAACATTTAGAATATGTATTATTTGGATAGTGGAATATGTGAAGTTTACCTTGGAGGAGACAAAGCTGAATTGGAAACTGGTGTTTGTTGACCCAGCATACACGTCTTTACATTGTTTAACCTAGAGTGCCTCCATCTGAGCCCAGCCAGTTATGACTGCTCATTCTGAAACTCTACATACCACCTTGGAATTCAATGCTGAGGTCACCTGGCTGGAACTATTCTGAGGCAGTCAATATCTGGGAGATATAAGACTCAGCCTTGAGTTGGATCTGGAGAGTTGGTTTTTTAATTGTTGAGGGAACTGAGCAGAAAAATAGAGAAACAAATGTCTCCTAAGTTCATGCCATTTTGCATTTTAAACAAAGAGCCCATCAAGAGAAAGAGGTGGCAATTATAATTTAGCCTTGCAACTATGGCTGAATACACCAGCTTTTAAAGAGCTAAGCACTTAAACCTCTTTGGCTAGATGTCTAAGTTTGTTGGCTTCATTTTTAAAATCTTATGTTTCCTTCCATTACACTTATGAAGAAATGTGTGTATATCATAAAATAATTACCAGAAGATGAACTACATGACATGCTTCCACATTCTTAAATAAGATTCCTCTCAATCCACCCAAGCATATCAAACAATAGATCTGTTTGGCTTCACCTTACTGCAAGACATGTGAGGGGAGTTTGAATGTATAGCTGAAATTCTGTTGCTTAGCACAGTAAGTTACAACTAGCCTCGAACCATCGAATCATTGCTCCATTCAACAGGCTTAGACTAGTTAAGCAGAACACTTTAGTTGTGACTTACTGTTAAGCAGCCTGAGAGTGTTTTGTAGCAGAGAGTTACTAGTGCCACCAAAAAGAAGACACTGCACAACTATTTTTCCTCTTCCTCCTTTATAGATTTATAGAAAGGGGGGAGATGAGCAGTTTCAAATATAGTTGTAATTATTGCTACACAGAAGCCTTCAGTTTTTGTTCCATTCAGCAGTAGAGCGCCACCTCTCTCCATAGTTTCGCAGTGGGTCTTACAGCAGCCAAGGAACCACTGTATTCACTAGTGAGATGTTTGTGAAATACACATTTGGTCCTTGCTATACCCTTGTGTGAGAGGCTCCTATTTACTGCATAGTGTCTGGAACATGGTCTTCAACCCTTAGCTGTGAAGGTCAGGTGCTCGCTCAAGGGCTTGTTTCGGAGTTGGAGACAGAGCATGCAAATTTGCCGACAACCATCTTAGGGGTCTGTATACTCTGTACTAGTGAAGAAACAGCATTTTTTCACCAAGAGCTGATGAGTTCAGTTTTGTACACCACCATCCTGTAAGAAACTGGGTTTGAGAGAGTATGCTTGTGAAGATTCTCAGTCATCCAGGTGAGTTTATCTGGAAGTTGAATCATGGCAACTGGACTTCTTTTTCTTGAGAGACAGAGAAATGTTTCTCTGCTCATCCAAACAGCTTCCTCAGTCTGAGGAAAGCTATTTGCAAGTACTTTGTTTTATAGTTCACTTTGACTTCATGTCACACTGGTCTGAAATAGGCTCATTAGATGGACAATAGTCTTAATAGGCTATTTAGATGGACAATAAAATAAATAAATAAATAATAGTCTTAATAGGCTCATTAGGTAGACAACAGCCTAAGGTACTGAAACCCATGAAGTATGGGTTGTTAGCTATGGTCTTGGTGGAGGAGGTGTGAAGTACTTTGTTATTTGTCTGGGTATTGTTGAAATCACAGCCTGATACAGTATGTAGCAGATAGACTGTGCCTGAGTCCCCCCCACCTCTTTGAGAGTTTAGGTTTGAGAGAGGCATGACATTCAGCTGAGATTTGCTGTAGGTGTGGCAGCATCCCAGTTCTCTATCTCTTTCCAGTAGTGAGATAATGACCACTACAGCAAATATTTCTTCATGGCAGACTTGTAAAGTGTATCTATATTACAGCTACCTCCTATGTAGAAAGGTTTTCATTTGTGCAACCTTTGGAATATTGCACAACACATGAAGTATTTTATTTTCTGCCTGACCAGTAATACTATATATCAACAAGAAGTTTCATGGGTTCCACTTACAATATGAAGAATCATGCTGGACTAGACCACGGCCTGTCTAACCCAACATTTTGCTTCCATGGAGTCAACCTATTGCTTGCACGTAAAACAGCATCAACTCTCTTGTGTTCCTCAGCAACTGCTGTAAAGAGAGACATGCTACGTGGATGGCTGAGAAGGTGTTGGCATCTCTCATTAGAGTGTTCCATTATTTATGTATGTCTTCTTTGAATAAGTCTTCATTTCTTTCATTCCTGTGCAGCTATGCATTGTCCATTGCCCACAAGGATTGCCCATGGAACATTTATTGGAAAGGACTTTACATATGGGAAATCTGTACTATACATTTGTGATGCAGGCTATTCCCTCATCGGAAAGCATGTGGTTACCTGCACTTTACAAGGCCCTGACTACGTGAACTGGACTGAACCTCCAAAATGCAAAGGTCCTTCCTGATTTGTTTTACACCTTTTATTATGTGTTTAATTGGTTGTTACATCTTTTGAATATCATCAACTAGTATTGATTTGAAGATCAAGGAGTGCTTTAATTTTTGCCATTTTATATAACATTGCTCTGATCATTTTAAGAATAGGTTATAAGTCAGTCTTCTGGCAGTAACTTTGCATTGGGATATTGTCTTTGCAGCGGGGCATGCTGGCTCAGCAGACTAAGGCTCTGAAAACTGTTGACTGCAAAGCTGACAGCTCAGCAGTTTGAATCCCGGGTGCTGCCACACAGTGGAGTGAGCTCCCGCTGATAACCCCAGCTCCTGCCAACCTAGCAATTTGAAAGTATGTAAATGCAAGTAGATAAATAGGTATCGTCGTAAAAAGCGGGAAGGTAAAACAGTGCTTCTTTACAGCCATGCTGGCCACGTGGCCATGGACTTGCACAACACTGGCTCTTCGGCTTGAATACGGAGATGAGCACTGCCCCTAGAGTCGGACACGACTAACATGCATGTACAGGGGGAACCTTAACCTTTGCCTTGTCTTTGCAGGGTGCGCTGCCCCTTTAGAGGTTGCCAATGGAACACATGATGCTGGGATGATGGAAGATTTCCCTTATGGCTCTTCTGTGTCTTACCATTGTGATCCAGGCTACTTTCTTAATGGAACAACAACAATTTATTGCCTAACTTCAGGAACATGGGATCAACCTGCCCCTCAGTGTAATAGCCAGCACAGTCAAAGTATGTCAGTTCACATATATGTCTCGCATTTAAGGTACCGTAGAAATAGAATATGTGGCATAGAAATACTTAGGATCTGATTGTTAATGAAAACAGTCATGCACAGTGCATATGCAGGGTAAAGAGAGAGAGTGGAACCCTTTTGATAGAGGCTTCCACAACTAGGTTTCCATTTGTGTGACCTTCATACACTCAGCTGAGTTTTTCTTCAGTAAATTTTCTAAACACAATGATATGAACTGCAAAAAAGGTAAACCTCATGTAAACATATCTACACACTAAAAAGGTCTACACTGGTTAGTAATTCTTCTGCCAAATGAGCATCCTAAAGCAGTCTTTAGTCATTGTAATTACTTTCCAGTGTTGTAAAAACAATAGACTTCTGGGTTTTAATATATTGGACCATGAATTTGATAGATCTTACATTGTTAGACAGTTTTGTGTGCTCACATCATTGTTTCCCCAGCCATGTCCATTTCTGCCATGGACTGAGAATCACAGCTGAGATCCTAATGGACCATGTAGGCTACAAGACTCCTTGAAGTCTGCAGAAAGTGTCTTATAATGAATGTGATATTTGAAATGCCACAATATTATTTGCTGTTTCAACCACTCAGAGGTCAAATATGTTTTAAACTTTTTAGTTTAAGGTGAATAATGTAATGCAGAACAAAAACTTAAAATTCACGTTGAGAATGAATGTTGGACAGTAATGCATTGTTCTCACTCCTGCTGTATACCATGGAATCATGGACTTTAACAAAGTCAGTTATAAACAGAGGCAACTGTTTAAAAAGACAGCAGCATCTGAAATGTGGATTTGTTTTAAAGATCAAGTTTCCTCGAGCAAGGAGACAACCATCAGTGAAGTAGTAATGTGAATCAATTAACACAAAACAGGACAAAGGTTATAGAATTTATATATAATTCAGAAAGCTAGCTAGAGATTATTACAGCTGATCATCCAAGATAAAGTAAATAAAAAAGAATTACAGGAGTTAGAATAGCATATTGGTTGAAAAACCTGGGAGACTAGACATTGCGGTTTAGAGCTCCTGCCTTCTGCAGAACTGTTGTTGTTGTTAAGTTGTCAAGTCTTAAGACAACTTAAGTCTTATGTCACCTTAGACTTCAAGTTGCCTTTGACATGTCGACCCTATGAATGAGTGATCTCCAAAATGTTCCCCAACCCTATAGTATCCTTTAAGGAATCAGTCCATTTCATATTTGGTCTTCCTCTTTTGCTGCTACTTCCAACCATTCCAAGCATTGTTGTCTTTTAAAGGGAATCTTGCCTTCTCCTGATGTATCTCAAGTAGGACAACCTCAATGTCAACATTTTTGCCTCCAGAGATAGTTCAGGCTTGGTTTGCTCTAGGAGCCATAGGTTCATCTCTCTGGCAGTCACTGGTATCTGCACAGCTCTCCTCCAGCACCACATTTCAGATGAATCTTTAGTCCCTGTTCTGCTAAATCTTACTACCAGAGGAACAAAGCTAACACAAAACCCTTCCCTCTTTTCCCTTCAGTGGTGCAGTGTTGCCCACCTCCATATGTCCAAAATGGGATTCATAGCAGTCAGGAAACTGCCATGTTCACCAGCGGCATGTCTGTCCAATACAAATGTGACCCTGGCTACACTCTTACTGGAGAGGCAACCGTTTACTGCATGGCATCTGGAACCTGGTCTCCCTCTGCTCCTAGCTGTGATGGTAAGTTTTTCACTCAGGAGAGTGGGTGGCTTCCCTCACATCACACAAAGCAAAGATCTCTTAGGAAAATCGGTGCTTGAGGTGACTTTTAAAAGCAGTTACACTACTTCTGAATGATTGGAGCATCCCTGGAGCACTGTGAATGAGAGGAGACAAAAGCTTCTGTGGTAGGAATGATGTGGTAAAGTGACACCCTTTGGAAAGTGCCATTCACCCATGCCTCTCTGGGTCACTTCTGTATTTTACATGAGGTGAGATAAGATCATTTCTTCTTATGAGTTCTAAAACTATATATTTAGTTCACTTGTTAAGTGAGACACAGAGGAAGTCCTGATTAACAGATGCATCTTGATTTTCATACTTCCTGTGTCTATGAAAAACCTGCCTTGAACAGACTGCTTTTGAAATACCCATCTTCCGCCTTCTGTTTCATATTACTAATATACCCATTAAAAAGAACACATTAAAAAGGCCTTACAATGGAATATGCCCCCAAAGAACGTTGTAGTTGGCAGAAAACATGTGAGTCTCTCAGCTTTCCAAGGAGGAGATGTGTTTTCTAAAAAACAATTGGAGAGAAGAACTGCTGAAAGCAGAATACTTGATTAAGGGAAAATCAAAGAAATTAATTTAGTGACCATGGATCTGTAGACTGTCCTTACAAGCATGAACAAAACTCTTGTCTCTAGGTCCTGTATGATCAGTACTACAGATGTCTCAGGCCCCACGGACCAGAGGGTGCTCAGACATCAATATTGTTGCTTCTCTTATGGTGACAATGATGGCTGCATTTTAACAGATGTTGCTGCTGGAAGATACTGTCTATCTATTGCTGTCACCAAGATGAAATGCTGCATAGGGATACTTTGAGCCACTGTACAAATGCTAAATTGAAATATATTATTTTGTTGATTAAACTTTTTGATAAACTGTAGGTTAATAAACTGTAGGTTGAGGAACCCCTGTTAATTCTCATTGTTTTGTTTTGTTTTAATCTTTTCCAGTTATGCATTGTCCACTACCACCAAGCATTGCCCATGGAAAATATATAGGAGAAGACTTCACATATGGGAAGACTGTAATATATGCTTGTGATGCAGGCTATTCTCTCATTGGAGAAAATGTAGTTACCTGTAGCTTGGAAGGCTCAAACTATTTGAACTGGACTGAACCTCCAAAATGCAAAGGTTCTTTTTTCCCCATCTTAAAAGTAATCTATTACATAAGGATGTAATGCTGTGGTGTAGTTGTCTTGAGTTTACAAACTCTGATAGATTTGGGACTGGAGTATGAATTAACTATATATTAGTAATTTTGAATTGAAAATATTTTCTCCATAGGATGTCCTGCACCACCAGGAATTCCCAATGGCAAAAATGACTCTGAACATATAGAAGATTTTCCTTATGGTTCTTCTGTGACTTACCATTGTAATCCAGGCTACTTTCGTTCTAGAGTAACAATGATACACTGCCTGTCTTCTGGAACATGGAGTAACCCAGTCCCTCAATGTAAAGACAGACAAGGTACATAAAGTTCTATGCACTTTTCTCAATTCAAGGGATGTTGATGATAATATAAGGGATACAAAACTTTGGCTACTTAGAAGACCACTTGATGCCCTATGGAGAAATCCAAACTGTACCAGCAGCATACTTAGAGCTCTATCCCACATCCACTAAAATCCGCTGCAACGTGTTCTCTGATGCGGAGCATAAAATCATTTTCCCACATCCTGCGGACTTTAAGAAAAATAAAGTGCGGCCACGCCCCCTGAAGTGCGACTCAGTGTGTTTTCCAAGTACCTGGCCTCGAGTGGTAAAATCTTGTGAAGCGGATTTTAAACCGGTACATGAGCTGTGGGTACTCGGGTAAATCCGAAGCAGGAAATGTGCTAGCCCTTGGGTCCTGCGAGTGCTGCCAGCCAAATAGCTGTGAGGGGAGCACTGTCTCTTTAAGAGCTGACAAGCTGCTTGCCGCAAGAAGCTGGGAAGGAGAGGCTCAGGGGAGAGCCGCTCCTTGTTGTTCCTCGGAGACCAGGTGCCTTCCCAAGGCCAGAGTGCAGGGGCTCCTGGGCAGTCCATTGGCGCTTCACCCTAAAAAGTGAGGGGAAGGGAAAGCAGGCAGCCAGCGAACGCAGGCAGTGAGTGAAGTCTTGAGCCCAGGGTGTGGGAGAGGAGGCGAGACCTCTGTGCGAAGCTCCAAGCATGCCGGGGATCAAGGGCCATCTGTTACTCTGCGCCCGAATCTGGCCCTGCTCCATTCCCATTTTGGTGTCTGTCCTTGATTTTATATATATACAGGAACCGTGACTTGTACCACATGATCGCTCTGGGGGAAACTCCGCATGAAAATTTGCAGTGCATTATAACAGTCGTGGGAAAGAGACTTTAGTTTCCTGGTATTTATCAAGCGAGTTTTACAATAGATTCCAGTGTCCATTCATATCATGTGCCTTTTCCCCTTTTTGTTGGCATGCCACTGAAATTGCCAGTCCATCTAGGTATTTCATAGCTTTATTACTTCCTCTAAGATCTTCCACATCTGCTCTGTGGGTGTGTAATGTACCAAGGTCCTTCAGCTCTGTGCCACTCTTTTATTTGCCCTCACACTTGGCTCCCCACTCAATATAGATCACAGGCACAGCATGGGCATTGCTGGTAGATCTGAATGTGCTTTGTCTGGAGCCACGTGCTTTCCTGACATGAGCAGATGTTTGTGTTTTCTTTATGTTCATGATGAAATACCACAATTCCAATAAAATACAGCAAGCTTCCCCCACTTGTGAAGACACAGCCTTCTGCCTGGGGGCATTTTAACATTATAGCACTGGGTTCTCATTGTATACGATATAAAGCAGAGATGGGTATGAATCAGAGAAACAACTATTCATTTTGATCCAATGAATCAACAAACTGATTAGTAAATTATTATTTCTTTTTATTTTAAAACCCTGTAGCATATCTGGAGCCCATGGCACAGTGGTTAAATGCTTGTACTGCAGGTGAAACTGTGCTCACAACCTGGGGTTCAATCTCAGGTGGCTGGCTCATGGCTCACTCAGCCTTCCATCCTTCTGAGGTTGGTAAAATGAGTACCCAGATTGCTGGGGGTGGGGGGGGCAATGTGTAGCCTGCACACTGTAATTAAAATTGTAAACCACCCAGAGACTACTTGAAGTGGTATGGGGAGGTATATAAGCAGAACACACTATAAAATGGCCCCCAAGGAACCTAGAGATACCAAAATTGCAAGGAAGTTTCCCCTGATTCTCCTCTACAATCATTCCAAGTTTAATGAAGATTGGTTTCAGACATGTCAGTTCTACACCCAAAAAGAGGGATCTCAGGAAAATATCCCCAGCACCTAGTGACACCAAAATTGCAGAGCTGCCTACCCTAATAGCCATCTACTATTCCTGAATGTTTGCTGAAGATTTAGTTTCAGACATCACTCCTGATATCAGGGGTGGCACTGTGCCCACTGTCAGATATGCTAGTTTTGTGATGATAAGAGGTCTAGTTAGTTTTCCTTGAGACTTTAACTATGATATAGATTTGGTCTACCTATTATATAAAACACACACATTCTGCATTTAATAATGAATATTTAACTATAACAATTCCATTTTCAAGGAATTGAAAAACCACACTTGTACTTTGCATGTAACTCTGACCCCATCCCTTCATGTATCTATTAAACATTTTCATTACTTTTGATTCTCAGCAATGAGTTGCATCCTCCCACAGATTTCTGGTGAAAAGAAATTAAATGGTGAACCTGTGGTTGAGGTTGGAGTTAATGTGACTCTGGAATGTAAAGAGGGTTATGTCTTGAAAGGTAGTCCTCATGTTCAGTGTCAGCCTGGTTTCAAATGGGATCCACCAGTGCCAGTTTGGAAACCAGATGAGCAGAGAACAAACATATCAAGGCTACCTAGAGCTGATAAAATTTGAAGTTCATGAAAGATAAAATTTGAATCTTATGAAAGGCGAAAGTAAAATCTGAATTTCTTTGAAGAGTTTATATTGCTAACCAGTTTTTAACAACACTTGAACTTGTTATTCCTTTCCTTACTCCTATTTATTGTCTGATTGAATCTACTATATTGTATGGTCCATGGCTAAGCAGACTAAAATAATACTGACACCAACATGCTTGGAATGGTGGAAGTATACACATACCCTACAAGTAGATTGTCTGGAACATTCTCTCTCAGGCAAGCCTCAAAAGCAGTGGGAAGAGAGAGGAGCTGAGGTTTTCCCCTTGCACCAGCCAGGAACATTTTCAAAGGAGAGTACAGGTTAGTTTTATTTTTCTTTATATTTACATTTTATTTAATTTGTTTTCAACATCCTTTCTTATTTTTCAAACCATTTCTAGTTATGGAGCAGCTAGTGATGGTCACCATAACTCTGAAGTGACTTGATGGCACATAATAACAGCCAGACAAATCAATTTCATAATTTCAAACCAAGCTTCTAATTAAAATATTTGATTTTCCTATTTGTAGTAAAGCAGCTAATTGCTCTTGTTTTATTTTTCACATTAGGTTCCTATACTTCTGCTGCAATCGGCTTTGGTAAGTAATTTCCAGAAAATACAATTACAACCTTGATCAGTGCTGAATTATGAAAGTTATATGACCAGCACAGGGCTATGAAGAAACAAGAGAATGGTATCAGAGAGCTCTGAGAAACACAAACATTAGGAGAAGGGGGAAGCAAAATCTAAAAGAGCAAATTAGCATATCTGCAAGAGTTTAAACATGCTAGGTAAACACAGAAGGCTGAATACTGGCCGGAAGACTGGAAATGACACCATTTTGTTGGAGGTCATGCTGTTCTCAAAATGTTGTCTTGTTATACTTCCACACCTTAATCTTTAAATGTTTATCCTCTCCTGCAAAATAAGCAATCTCCTGTAGTGTCTAAACAGATAAAAAAAGTCAGCGTCTTATACAGTTGTTGGGAGGACAAAGTACGATAGACAACAGACACAGAACATAAGAATATAAGAAGAGCCATGCTGGATCAGGCCAAAGGCCCATCTAGTCCAGCTTCCTGTATCTCACAGTGGCCCCACCAGATGCGTTTGGGAGCGCATGAGACTAGATATCTCTCTCCTGATACCACTCCCCTGCATCTGACCCTTGAAGTACCCCGGTTTTAAGCCTGGAGATTACACATCTCCATCATGATTTGTAACCTGTGATGTACTGCCTTCAGAGACTGCCTTCAGCTCAGCAGCAAGTTGTAATGCTACGAATCAGAATGTATAATTTCCATCTTACCTTGAAACAAGTTGAACTCTTTTTAAAAAAAAACAATTTTTAGTATATACTAGAATGTCAGCTACTTTGTGGGCAATAAGCTGAATGTTTTTATTTCTGCTGATCAAGTTATATAAAAGAGTCTGTTTCCATGTTAAAGTAATGGAAGTCTTCAGTTAACTAGTTTACTCCCCCCCCTACACACACACACATGCAAAAAAGCAACTGTCATGGTTCAGTTAACTAGTTTTCTCGTTCTTGGCCTCTTTTCCTCCTCTTTTGTCTTCTTTCTCTGTTTGTCATTTACCTTGCTCTCTATGGATTGTTTGTGTTAAGGAAGACTCTTCTCTTTTCTCTTTCCTCTTCTAAAAGCGCTTCTCACCTTCTCCTCGCTGCAATCTCTCCTCCTGGTTCTATTCAGTGTATCTCTCTGCCTCCCCTGCCATGGCTTTTCCCACTCTATGCCTTTCTCCCTTCTCTCTTTCTCCCGACCTCACCGTGGCTCCTTTATGTATGTGTGTGGTTGTGTTTATTATTTGTTCAAAACTTATTCCTGTGGTAAGGACAAAATCCCCTACCATCTTGTCCAGAAGTAAGTTCTATTTACCAGGTTTCTTGAGGTACTGGTAAGGTACCTGGAAAATTGCTACAGAATACTTAATAAGCACCTGTGGTCAGAATGCTTTGAAAACTGTCCTATTTAAAATAATCACTTCTTAGTTCTTCTGTCATTTAAATAAGTGGCAGATGGACTTCAACTTTTTTTTAAAGATGTAGCAGGAAACAATTCCTTTTTAGGAAACATTGATAAGCCCTTGAAAAGTAACTATCAAATTTCTACTATTCACAAAAAGCAAAATAAGATCATAGAAGCTGTAGTTGTTCTATTACTGGACTAGATTTTGTATTTCTAGAATCCTCTGTTTGCCCCCCTTTAAAAAAAAAAAGAACAGGAAACAAACTCTGAAATTATCATTTTCTTTTACCAGGAGCTGCCATTGGGGTTCTGCTTTTGATTGTTTCTGGCGGTATATGGCTGATTGTTTCAAAGCGGAACAAAGTGTAAGGCTCCCATCATATATATTAAGTATTTGTACAATGTAAAAAGTTAAAAACATTTCCAGCTCAAATCTATGAATCACTAAGAAGCCCCAACATTCTATGTAAGTATGTATCCCACATTCTATGTCAAGGGAGAGCTGGTGTCTTTGAACTGTACCAAGGTCAGGGTCCAGACCTTTTGCACAGATGTGGATGCATCCTTCACTTTCTGTATTGACAAAAATTTCTACATCTGAAGCAAATCTGATTTAAGTGATTTTAATGGCATTAGGAGAAATCTAGGCCTTAAAATAACATCTTCTCTTCTTGCACTAAAAATGTACAGTTCCTTCTGTCATACAATAGAAACAGCACATCTAAAGAGTTCTGCTCATAGGAACTCTGATGTCCAGACAATGTTATATTTTAAATAAACAAACAAGAGATATAAACACTGTGTGAGATTACCTATGTCTGAGGAAGTGGGCTTGATCCACGAAGACTCACATTAGCAATAAATACTTAAGATTTCTTCCTTCCTTCTTTCCTTCCTTGTTTGATATGCTTACAGACTTCTACTTCTCAAAAACTGCAACTGATCTTTTAATATTATTTGTTTCTTATTTTTCTTCCAAGCAAATATACTCCTGGAAACAGAAAAATATATAGAGGTCCTGAACATCAAGTTGAGGAACAACAAAACATTCCACTTTGAAGAAAGTAGGGGGGAGGCTTTCCTTTTACAGAAAAAGGTAATGAAAAGATGTATTTGTTCAAATGGCAAATATTTCAGTTGTACTAGATGGCTATGAATGAAATGCTGCTAAATAATATGCAGTGCATGTATAATATAGACTATGAATGTGCTTAAGCAGTAAGGCCTTCAGTGAAACCTCTTTGTTCCTTCAGACAGAAAACCCCCAGTGACTCCCTTTCTCTGTTGGAGAAATCCTTTTTATACACGCATGCAAAGATATACACCTGTAAAGGCATGCATTTGATAAATAACTGAATCCTGGAACAGGTACAAATCTCAATATTTTTAAAAGATATTGCTCTTGATTGAAAGACAGTTGCAAGACTGAGTCCTGTGGCATTGTGGTTAAATTGCAAGCAAACCTCTTCTCATGACATGAGTTCAGTCCTTATGGCTTTGGGTAGCTGGCTCAAGATTGGCTCAGCCTTCCTTCTTTCTATGGCCATCAAATCCATAACCAGATTTCACCGGGGAGGGGGGGGAACTGTTGTTTGTGCAATTGTGTTGTAAGCACCAAGAGAGTGCCAAAGCACTATGAAGTGGTATATAAGTTGAAACAAAAAGAAGGCATGAGAGGCCTTTTCAGTGGTTGCTCCCAAGCTTTGGAATGTGCTAATATGCTTCCCCAAAAAAGTCATGTTGGCTCCTCCCTCTTGTCCTTTCATCATCAAGGTAAGACCTTTGTTTTCAGGCAGTCTTTTATTTAAAAAATAGGTGGAAATCTATTTACGAAATTTAGATTTTAAAATTTTATTAGAATGTTTTCAATTTTGATTACATACATACATACATACGTACGTACATGTAAATAACTAAATAGAAATAAATAAATAAATTAAATAAATAAATAGTGGCAGCATTTGAATTATTCATCTGAAACTTTACATATAATAAATTACCAATATGCAGAGTCATGCGCTAATGTTTTACAATCAATTGCTCTATTATTTAAATTAGGCATTTGTTCACGTACAACGACAGTACATGTAACTCAACATCTTTTGAAAATAAATATGACTGATGCAAACAGGAATGTATGCATGAATGCTTTTCTAGTGATATTTTAGCATTAGCGTTAGTTAAGTCAGCAGCAAATATAGAAGCAAGTTTAGTTTTGAATTACAGAAGGAGATGCTTCCAGGAAAGAGAAATCTAGCAGCTTTTCTACAAAGCTGTCCAGCTAGCTTTTGTTGTGGCAAGAACGCAAGGATGATGAAAGCATGTGCACTGCTTTGAGCTCATGGGGGTGAGGGACTAAGATATAACAATTAAGAATGCAGTTATGTTGGGCACTGGTAAAACAAATAGCCAGAATTCTGTCCTGCAACTTTACACCGCACAGCTATGATGTTATCAGCCATGACTATTTGGGAAGAATTAAAAATTAAAAATGCCAACCTCTTTGAGCTGACAAAATGAGTGCCTGGAAAACTTGTCATATTTCTTTAAAAATAATAATAATGAACTATTCATATTGTGATTCTTTCATTGTTTTCCCCTCTGCAGGCATAAGGATTTTTTTATACCAGAAAGTCTCTGTCCGTTTTATTTTGAATGTACAACTAATAGACAGGATACACTGGTCAATTTCACACCTTCACAGGAGAAAGCAAAATAACTTCTGGATCCCATTCAGGAATTTATAGGGACGATTATGTTCATCATCATGTGCTGTTCATCATTTGTGCTTCTGTTGATTAAGGAGATCCAGGTGTGGTGGAGAGAGGCCAAGAAAACTGTGTCACAAAATATCTTTTCTTCCATCTTCAAGCTCTCATCTTGAGCCACAATGCCAAACAGCAGTAGGTGAAGAGTGAATGATTGATGCCACAAATTCCCAGTGGCCAGAATCCTATTACTTCTGTCTGCTGTGTTATCAAACAGTACAGATTACTGCAGCACAGGGCCACTAGTTGAGAAGTTGGTCCTTTATTCCTTGTGATGCACCAGATCATGTGATTAGAGTGTAACAAGAAATACTGTATAAGCCCCAGCTTCTCAGCATTTTGCGCTACTTGGCTTACAGTTACTTACAAGTAATATGTTTCTGGCATTCACATTTAGTTTGGCTGTCACTCCACTTCCTCAGTATAAGGAACCTCAGTACATGTAACAACATTTGTCAATATTAATGCTGTCTGTTTAATCTGCTAGCCCTCTACTGTAATTATAGCACATAATAGTTTACTGTGAAAATTCCCATTGATGGATGATAATCTTTGATAAATTT
>JAHTLZ010000129.1:64714489-64812328 GCA_023846285.1 Phrynocephalus versicolor
TTATTATTATTATTATTATTATTATTATTATTATTATTATTATTATTATTGAAAAAGTAAAAGTTGGTCAGGAAAACAAAACCACAGCAGGACGGAAGAAACGGGTCATTAAACCTTGCCATATTTGGGAAGTGGGTTGTAATCCATGGGAGCCTCAAACAAACGTTACATTTTAACAAGCCACAGTACTTTGTTGCTTTTGTTTTACCTGCTGAAGCTGCATGATGTAGCGAGCTTCTTGGAAATTTACCATAAAAAGGGATCATATGGTATAGTGAGCTCTGGCTTGCACGAGCGTAACGCTCGTTCATTGCGAAGCAACCGAGCTTTTTCGTTCTCTACCTCTTTCCTACTTGCCGCCTTAAGCAAGAGCCCACCGGGAGGGACCGTGGAGGCGCCCTGCGAAGCCCACGGCGAGCCAGCAACTGCTTTCCACCGGGCGCGCCCGACGCGTTTCCCTCGCACCTGCGCAGTGGCGTCCTCGCCTGCCTGCCTTGGCCGCCTCGGGGCGTCATGTCCCGATTCCTGTCAGGTGGTCTGTGGGCTGAGCCTCTTTTGGGGATCCTCTCGCTCCTGGCGTCACCTCGGGGGACTCTGGGTGGGTACGAAGCGCGTGGGTGGGTAGTACGAAGACGCTCCCGAGAGCTGCTCTTCGCCGCCGCCCCCGCCATTGACACACACACACAGCGGCTCAGACGCCGCCCCGGCGTCCTCCTCGGTCTTCTATCCTGCTGCAACCTAACGAGCAACAACCTAACGACGGTCCTGTCCCCATGCCAACCATCCTTGTTGGCTCAATGCAGGCGATTTGAAAAGCAATTAAACCACACAAAAGTAGCATTTCGGAGGAGGAATACACTCTTTTGCACGTTTACACATTTATTTATTTATTTAGAGTATTTTTACCCGGCCTTTCTCCTTGGAAAAGGACCCAAGGCAGCTTACAATAATGAGGGATAATATACAATCCAGTACAATTAAGACATTTTCAAGTATTTGAGAACAAGACATTGGGGGGCATCTTACAGCATTAATGGCAGCATTGCATTAAAGCAACACAGTTATAAGTAGTCATAAACACAAGTCCATGTGAACCCATAGATTCATATGAAAGCCACAAATGGTAGTCCATCATTCAGGGAAAGCTTGCCTGAAGAGAAAGGTCTTTGCCTGTTTCCAGAAGGACAACAGAGATGAGGCAGTCCTGGCCTCTAGTGTGAGGGAGTTCCAGCATCTGGGTGCAGCAGTGGAGAAGGCCCTTCCATGGGTTGAGAAAGCTCTTTCATGGAAAGCTCTCTGCCAGGTTTGGACCTCAGACTAGTTGCCCAGTCCAGCTAATTGAGCAGCACAAACCTTATTAAGCAACCGATCAATCAGTAAAGAAATGTGTGGGGTTGGGTGTTCTGCAGAGAAGGGTTCACCCTCCATCATTTTATCCAGGTAAAATGACAGACAGGCAGGCAGGTAGATAAAAAATTATTTTATAACTAGATGTAATAAATAGGTACATATTGGGCTAGTTGAGATAGAGCGGAGAATAAACCAAATTAATCCAAGTAAAATCAAAGTAAAAGGCAAACAGAATATATTATACTTGTGGAAAACTGATGTACTTTAAGGCTGTTTTGAGCATGTGATACACACACACACACAGCAGGGCCTAATGGAAGTCCACACCAGACAGGTTTTAATCAAAACCAACTGGATTTATTCAAACAGAAAATGCCTCAACAACTAGCTTCATTTTGAACAAATTGTGAACAATTTTGTGCATTTCCCCTGGGACGATTACAGACTGATTCTTGACTATCCTTCCCCAACCTCTCCCACAGTGTATTGAAGTGGTGTTTGCCTGAACACTATTGGCTGAGCTGGTCCAGAGTGACACCAGCAAGGGTGGCTGCAGCAGGGAGGAATTATATAACGTAACGACAATGGTGGCAGTCATGATGCATCACTCCCATGTCCCTTTCCCTCTTGAAGCACAGAGAGGTCTAGCAAGCTTTCTCCCAGGTGTTGGGCTAGGTTGGGTTGATCTTTCCAGATAGTCTCTGACTTTCCTTCTCCTGCTGCCTCCCCCCTGCTCCTCACAAGAAGGAGCATCATGGAGACTTCAGTTTCTGCTTAGAGACTAGCTCCCCAATCCAAAGATGCTCCTTCTGCACATGCTCCCACTTTCCCTGTAATTCATCAAAATTTGGCTTCCCCACATCAGTCAGGCAGGAGTCTACACCCTATTCCATTATGGCTCTCCACCTCCTCTTCCTCACTTGGTCCCTCCTGGTCCCTCTTCTTCCTGCAGCCTAACTGCTTCTATTTCTTAATCTGCTTGTGTGCCTGCCTCTTCCTTCAACATTCCCTTTATATCCTCTTCTTTTCCTGTCTCCGCCTCCTCCTTCTCTAGCAGCTCTTCTCCCATTTCCAGTTTTTGGGATTTTCTGGGTTTTCCCTTTTCTCTGTCCTTCCTTCTGATGTCCCACATGAATGCTGCTCTTCTCCTCACAGAGGGACATACCAATCTGAAATTTTCATTTTATGAGGATGTGTAAGAAAGTATTAGTGTTTATTTCACTGATATTTACATATTAGGCAGATCAAGACATTTCAAGTCAAGTCAATAAACCTTTAATGGCATAAAAGGAGAACAAAAGTGTCAAATTGTGGAACGGAAGACTAAAAGATAAATAAAGAGATGAGGAGAACAGATTAGTGGTCACCCTTAGTCCTGAAGTTCTCATTAATGGTATATAGCACTCTGAGCAAGTATTCAGCCACCGAGTCCATCAGTTTGGTAGATTTATCCCCAAACTGAGTAGGTGCTGAGTGATACTCTCTGGAGATCCAGAAAGGTTAGAAATGAATGGGGCCAGGATTTGTTGACAAAGCTTGTGATGGATGGGACAAGAAAGAAGAATATGAGAGGTTGACTGGTCTTGCCCTAGTCAGGTTGCAGCAGACAATGATCAGTGGTATGGTATGTTGTGGTATCTACCTGAGAGGACAATTGATTCTCAATTATCAATTAAAGTTCTCTATTAATATGTATCATTTAAAGTAATTACATGACAAATAAAACATGCATATTACTACATATCTTTTATAAGTTTCAGAGTAATAAAGCTTATTATCTAAACTTTGCCATCATCCCATAATAAAAATAGATTGCAATATGCATGCAATATGTTTTTAAACAATTCTTAGGTGACTGTGATATTGCTGTTTGCCAGTGTTTACGTATTCTGAACCAGCTGTTGACACAGGTCTAGATTCCGTTCCAGAAAACCATGATATTAAGTACAGATGCAAACCAGGTTTTATAAACATCCCTGGAAGAACTGAAACTAGTACATGTGTTAGTAATTCTTGGTCGAAGATAGAAGACCTTTGTGCTGGTATGTGCTACTCGTAAGACAGAAGACTGACATTGACAGTGCTGTTTCTAAAATTTTGCTCTTTAAATAAAGCCAGTATCATAGGACATTTATACACGACCCTAAGCTCTGCTGCAAATGGCTCCCAGCTCCGGAGCTTAAAAATGTTTCCCCACCAGCTCTGGAGCTAACAGAAAATTAAGTGCGACCCCGCCCACCTAAGCATGACCCAGCGCACCTTTCAAGTACCTGCTCTGGGAGAGTGAAAAATTTTGATGCGGAGAGTGCCGGGCTCTCCTCGCTTCTTTTTGTTGTTGTTGTTTTTGCCTCCCGCCCCTTTAAGAGGAACCAGGAAGTGACCGGGGGTAGGAGCAACTTCCACTGGCACTCTGGAGGTAAGAGTGCATTCTTTTCTCCCTTTTTTCCTCCCTCCCCTCACGCAGACAGAACAAGGAAGTGCGGAGGGGGTGGGAACGCAGGGAGAGCGACAAACCCTCAAGATCTCTGGCCTGAATTTAAGGGACCAGCGGATCTTAGGGGTCGTGTAAAAAGGCCCATATTGATAGTTCCAACTAGAGTAGACCCATTAACTCATGAGATTTAGGAAAGTACTGACTTAATATGTAGCAATTGATTCATTGTCTGAAATCCAGCAGCTTATCACAACTAGAATAGGCTATTGAATCAGTGGCTTTTCTGTTGGGGTTGACTCACAAATCCCAGCTGATTTGAATCAAGATGCTAACATATTTTGAAACATGTACATGGTAATATATGTTAAACAATGTAGTTTATTGAGTTCATAGGAATTTACATCCTGTACTAGACCATAGACATATTTGGAAATAATAGTTTATTAATAATTTGGTTTCATGTTTATTGCAGCAGCATATATGCTAATATTGAAATACAGCAGAGACTATTGGTAATTCTTGTATTCATTAGTTAAATTAACTGCATAAAAGGGAATAAATGGTTCACAATTCTTGAGATAGAACATGCTTGTTTGTAAATGTATAAATGAATATCTAGAAGTGTAAAAATACTGTCTAATTTCAGCAGTGAAATGTGAAGAGCCAACGGTTGAAAATGGAATAAAATTGAGTGGATTTCAGCATTCATATACCTCTGGCGACCACATGACATTTGAATGTAAAATTGGATATTTTTTGATTGGAAGTTATTTCATTCAGTGTGAGAATAATACCTGGCTCCCAGAGGTTCCACGCTGTAAAAAGAGTAAGATTTTTTAATGGTTATGCTTCCTTGTTTAACAGTAATTTTTCATCCTTTCTGGTGTTGTTTAGAGTTCTTGGCCAGCTTAGAAAACAGAAACATAATTGCTATAGTAATTACACAGTATGTATACCTAGATACAAGGCCAAAGAAGATAGTTTGTAAGTAATTCCATGATCAGCCTTCTGTTACAAAGACACTGGTATGCCTTTAAAAAGAAGTGGAGAAAAATCTGTGGAAATGATACTAAAGGTGATATAGAACTGAAGACAATCTGAAGCCACTCATCTAATAAGCTGGGATGCTATTCAAGGACTTTCAAGTGGCCTAAATCATGATGCTTTGTTATGCATGTTTAAAAGGCATAATATCCAGGCATCCTGTTCAGCAGTTAACAAGTTGGGGGTGTGCACATGCTTTGGCTTGGTGCATGTCCAAACCGGGTGTTTTTAATTGCTGGCAAGGGATTACCAAATACTCATAAATAAAAAATAAACAAATAAAATATTGTGCCTTTTGCATGACAAAGCAGTAGGATATCAACCAGCATGTAGCCTGCAGGAAGGGATGGAGATAAAATACTAGCTAAATTGCAATATGTGAGTTGGTGTAATTAGCAGAAATCAAGAAATCAATGAGTGCAGAATAACCCCTGTTTTGGGCAAGAATTATACTTAAAAGTACTTATAGGGAATATAAATAAAGAACATACAGGTACAGTTATAATTCAGAAATATAAAATAAAAGGAGCAGAGTGGCCTTCCTAGTCTTGCTTATATATAGTGCTTGCAAATATATTTTTAATTCTTCAGATGAAACAGCAGCTGGTGGTGACAGTTGGGGGCAAATTAAAAATAGATATAGGAAGGGTTATGTATCTTACCCTCATACCTTTGCTCTAAAATGTACCTTCTGAAAGCAGGTTGCTTTTTAAAATCAAAGGGCATTTCCGCCTCTTTTAAAATGTACTTTTAGGAAGTGATTTAGCAGTAGTACCAGTGTTCCAGGGCTGCCTTAAAAGCCTTTTTATAAAAACAAAAAAGACTTGTTTGCAGATAGCAGGCACTCTGTTGAAGGGGGAAAAACCTCCCTCAAATGCCCTTTGTTGCACACAATCATGGAAAGTGGACAAAAGCAATGCTAACATGATTAGAATCCATCTAAGCTGCCCTTGCTAACTGAACAAGATAATGGGCATCCCCACATCTAATTTGACATCATGCAGTCACTAGGTACTGTATTAAGTTGAATTCATCTGTGTTCAATCCATTGCAAATTGCATAGATGGTCAGTGCTGTTGTCCACTCTTTGGCAGTATATTGTCTCTTGTGCTTTCAGGTGATGAACTGGGCATAACATGTGTAGCCTATTAAAGAGTTTCTATAGACAGTATTATCCTTGTTTTTATTTGTGTAACCTATGGCATTTTAATCTTACTATAGTTACTCCATACCTGTGCGGTGCTCCAGTAATTCCTAAAGGGAGAGTGGAGCCACAGCTACCAGAATATGATTTTGGACGTGCCATTTCTCTACATTGCAAGTCAAACCATTATTTTATTGATGAAACCATAGAGATGATAGTAACTTGCAAAGGCTACAATGTATGGGAACCTTCCCCACAACCTTGCTTCCGTAGGTATAAATTGAACTATGGGTATTTATAGCTGTTTAATGTGATGACTAGAGATTAGCATGATTTTTTTAAAAAAAAATAGCTGAAAAATCATCAAAAATCACTAATTTGATTACATGTATTCATCTGAGTCTATTCTCCCTGATTAATACAAATGAATGAATTTTTAGGGACTTCGGATGTATTGATTTATTGGGATATACAATGGCCTCTAAGGCACCTAGAGACACCAAAATTGCAGGGAGGCTTCCCCAGAAACAACTCTATAATCCTTCCATGTTAGGTGAAGATTGAATTTCTATGTCCGAGTTGTACACTCACAAAGAACACCCCCAATGAAAAATTCCCCAGACACTTAGATGCATAAAAACCATAGAGAAGTTCCCTCTGATGCTCCTCTACAATTCCTCCAAGTTGGGTAAAGATTGGGTTTCCCCAAGCAAGTTGCTGAAGGGCACTTTCCTTTGGATCTATAACTGAGATGTTCAAAACCCAGACTTCACCAAATATGCACGGCTTGTAGTGGACAATTTGGGGAAGCTTCTCTGTAATTTCTCTAGTTGCCTGCGGGGGGGGGGCACTTTCCCAGAGTTGCATAACCTGAACATCCAGAACCTAAATTTCACTAAACTTGCAGGGCGTTTTAGGGGACAGTTAGAAGCTTCCCTGAAAATTCTGTCTTTAATTTCCTTGGATAACATTTTTATAGGATTTAAAACTAAATCTAAAACAAACAAACAAAAAAACTAATTTACAAATAGATTCATTGATTTGTCAGAAAAAATGGGACATTCATTATTTATGATTTGTCATCTTTGATGAATTATGAATAAAAGTCAATTACCATTTTTCTGAATTATGCCATCTATAGTAATGATGTATCTAAATCAGATGAAAGCATGTGCGTGCTTAAGAGAGGGAAGTATTTTGCAAAACTGTGCTTGAAACACAATTAATTTGCTTTGAAGATATTTGGAGCTGAAAACCTCTGAAATGAGGATCATTATTATTTTACCTCTGCTGAAGCCAGTATAGTAATACCTTGGACAATGAATGCGTCTGTTAATGAATAATTGAGATAGCAAATTGAAATTTTTAGGAATAGGGATGTTTCGGATAACAAATTTTTCCTATGGACTGCCTCGGATAATGAATTTTTCATAATGCTTTGTGAAAAAAGTCTACACACAATGCATTGCCCCCCTGTAGGTAGTTTGTGGAGGAGTTGAAATGAGGATCATTATTATTTTACCTCTGCTGAAGCCAGTATAGTAATACCTTGGATAATGAATGCGTCTGTTAATGAAAAATTCAGATAGCAAATTGAAATTTTTAGGAATAGGGATGTTTCGGATAACAAAATTTTCCTATGGACTGCCTCGGATAATGAATTTTTCATAATGCTTTGTGAAAAAAGTCTACACATGATGCATTGCCCCCCTGTAGGTAGTTTGTGGAGGAGTTTTGGATCGTGTTTTGGAGCCATTATGGACATTTTTGCTGAGGGATTTGGACCTTTTGGACTTAGAAATGTAGGGAGCTGAGGCTTCCTGCTTCCTTTTGTGTTTTTGTATTGGTTTCAATTGCACTTTTGGCAGGAATTACTTGGAGATTCTTTTGGAGCTATGTTTTATTCATTATTGCACTGCTTTTCATTGCACTTTGAGTGGAAACATATTGGGGGTAGTCCTGCTGCTTTCTTTTCTCCATGTTTGCAATCTTTTCCATTGCTCTGCAGGCAATAATGGGCTGGATTTCTCTTGCTGCTTGTGTTTGTCTGTGTTTGCATCCCCCCCATTGCATTTTTGGCAGCAACAGGCTGGGGTAGTCTTTCTGTTTTCTTTTTTTCCATATTTGCAATATTTTCTATTGCTCTGCAGGCAAGAACAGGTTGGGTTTTTCTTGCTGATTGTGTTTGTCTATGTTTGCATTTTCCCCCCATTATATTTTTGGCGGGACATGTTGGGGTAGTCTTGCTGCTTTCTTTTCTCTATGTCTGCATTGCACTGTAGGGGAGTGTTCTGGGGTGGGGGTATTCCAGCACTGCATGCCTTTAAAGTGCACTTCATAAAGAGGACTTTAAAACTCACCCAGCTTTTTTGCTTTTTTCTGACTTAACAGATTAATCAGTTTCCCATTCATTTCAATTGGAAACCACATTTTGGATAATTTGTGATTGGAAACTGCCATCTGCAGTTAGCTAATTAACTTGCAGAATGAATTATTGTAAATTTGTTTTCTGAGGTAGCACTGTTGTTAGAATGTGCTAATAGCCAGAAGTGACAGTAAACTGAGCTTTATCTTCTTTTGTCTGATATAACTGAGACTGCTTCCAGCCTGTCTAATTTAGAATTATTTAGAGATGTTTTGAAACAAGTCAACCAAATTAAGAGTTGTTTAAAGCCCACTGAGTTATAAACAGCTATTTGTTGTCCTTTCCCTTGGGATCACAGTGTAGAGACAGGAAAGTATTCTGCCTTGGTTTTTTTCTCCACATAAACTGGGACTACTACAGGTTTAAATGGATTTTAATGGACATTTAGAGAAGGGAAAGAGTATTGGATGCAAGACATTAATGTATGGAGATTTTGGAAACTAATAACAACACAGGAAGTACGCCAAGGATAGGAAACCTTTGATCTCTTGGCTAGTACACTAGAACTGACTTGAAAGTAAACAATCTGTACTTGTGATTGGAGACTGCCATCTGCTGAACAAAATTAATATAACATCATAAAAATATTGAGAACAGCTGCGTGTGCTGCAAGAGTTGAAAGTCTTCACCACTCTTTTGATATTTGCCCAGAAGCTGCAAGTGGCACCATGAGGATAACCAAGATAAGCCATCTGCCTGAAGTGTCTCCAGGTGGAGCTGGTGGAGTAGACATTAATATGGAGGCAGCTCAAGCAAATTGGGTGAAAGAATGGATGATGAAGATAAAACAATGAAAGAGTTTTTTTCTTTCTTTTTTAGTTAGAACTTCAAATGACACTTATTTCTTGATGATTAATAATGGAAAAATAATATCTGGAAAGAAAAAAGCATACGAACCTGGAGATGAAGTTGTTATTAAGTGTGATCCAGGCTTTGCAATAAATGGACCAGAACGTATTCGATACATTGGTAACGGAAGATGGTTACCAGAGCTTCCATTTTGTTCTCTGAGTATGTATAAGACTTGAGACCAAATCTAAAAACCATTATCAGAAATTTTAATTTAGCTCCTGTTTTCCCCACTATAAGAGGCCATCATTTCACTGTACTTATATGGGTTGACCTAGATGTAATGTATGGAAAGACAGAAAAGACTCTCCTACCTGGTTTGGATGCCATGATAAGTCAGATATCAGTGGGAAACCTGGCTTATTGATGACAAATAGAGTGCTAGCATATGCTATCAATTAGTTTGTGCTAAAAAAATTTGCAGAGCATCTTTCCATGGTTTTCATAGAGTTCTGCACGATTACAGATGCTGCTTCCTATTGCCCTTCCACTTAAGAATTGGGGGGGGGGGAGAAAGGAAACAAAGATTGGATTCTTTCTCTTCTGTGTTGGGGGTGGGGAAAATGCCCCCCCCCAATAAGACAGGAGCAAGACATTTTAACCGACAAACTTGAGTTCTCTCAGGTCCCTGCTATTTGTCACACAAATCAGTTATAGTATAGTCACTGCTAGTCAGGGAAGTTGACAAGTTTCTCAGACCATACCCCAAATTTGAGTCTAAGCCTTAGGGCCCAAGTCTGAATCATGTGTCTTTTATTCCCCTCCCCTCCCTGACTGCCACTGTGCCCCCTGCCACTGTCTCCATCCATCCCAACTTCCCCGCTAGGCCTTCCTACCTGCTCCTGCTGCAACTGTGTGAGACAGCAGCTGGTCTTCCCTTCCAAGAGCCTTTTCCCATGCAGCCACTACCCAGCCGACAGGCCAGTGCCATGGATGGAGGCAGCAGACAGCTCCTGGGCCTGCTGACCCTAAGGACTGCAGCCACTGCTATGCAGATAAGAGGAGATACATTGCCCCCATCGCTCCCCTTAGCCCCCTGCCCTTATGTCCCCACCCATGACAATGTACCCCCTTACCTGTGCCAGGGCTGCTGCATCCTCAGCAGGGGCTCCCAAGAGACCTAAGGAGGATGAGAAAGGTGGGCCCTTTACCTTTGCGAGAGGAAGCCATTATAGCTGCCTCTTCAAAGGTTAATGAAGACTTTCCATCCCATTTCTACCCCCTGCTTTAAAAAAACAAAACAAAACTTCGACTAGTGTTTTCAAGTTCCTGTTATTTTAGGAAGAATTTTCTACACAATAACAACTACTAAAAATTGAAAACAGTTTAACAATTTGCAGCTGCTAGTTAATGAGTTTCTGATCTCAGATTGGTCATGTGCTTGGTATTTCATCAACTTCTGTTATATAAAAACGCAATAGGATCTAGCTGTTTGTGTCAACTAACATCAAGTTTATTTAATTTCAATTGATATTATTTCTAAAATTGATATAATAAATTGTGTCAAATTTAAGATACATCTTTCAGAATAAGTGAAATATGTATACCAATTATAGTATTGCATTTATTTTTAGCTACGAGTACTTCAGTTAATAGTTGTTTTTGAATTGACTCCCAATCTCCCAGACTTTTCTACAATTAACATTAAAATTATATTTGATGAGAGAGTCACTTATCAACATGCTTTTCTCATATTTGTAGGTGCTTTTTTCAAACTGCTAATATCTGGTATGTATGTATGAAGGAAACATGAAGATGTTGACATAATTTATAATACACAGTCAATGTGTGTTTAGAATTTCCAGTGCATTTCTTAGTGAAATATAATGTGGTTAAAGAAAGTTAGTCACTATCGAGGGAAATTTGCAACACCTTAAAGACTCATTTGCTTTATTTAGAGAAACTGACTCATATTCCTTATTATTCTACTGAAATCAGGGGGCTTAGAGTGTGAGGCGCCTTTTAGGTGTTCCCATATCTAAAGGGTAGCCAGTATGCTTCTACTGCATTTGGCCATTTCCATCCCATATATCAAGTCAAGAATGGCTGAAGTGAACAAAACAATTTTTAATAATGCCTAGCCATGCTCAGGAATTTAGAACAGGGCATAAGTTGCCATTGTCTCTACAGTCCTCAGCCAGTTGCTCCTAGCCCCTCTTTGGAACAAGCCAACCCACGTTTAAAATATTTTAAATGTATCTAAACACATTCTACATTTGGCTGTGAGTTTTACTAAGTATTCGTAAAACACCATAATCTGTTCTAGTTTGCTTGGTGCTGCTTACATGTCTTCTCACTGTTTTCCTGCCCTAGTTTTTGGGGTCTGTAATCTGAAAAGAAGGGGTTTTGTTTGCTTGCTTTGGTTTTGGTTTTGAGAAGTAAAATACACCCTCTCAGCAAAAGGGGATTTGGTTTCAAGCAAAGATGTTTCTGTGGATTAATAAAACAATTTTCCAGAAGAACTAATGTGAATAAGTTTGCACATAACATTTATAATAGAGTTCATAAAAAGTGATTCACAAGGAGCAACATAATTCCTGGCTAGCTGAACACAATACTGTTAGCATTGAAATGATGTGAAATCGCTTGTGTTGAGGGATGTCTAACATGTTAAGCGCATAGCTCTGTATTGCCCATTCATGCATGCAGACAAACATCCCTATCCCATATATTTAACATATGGGCACAGTCCCCACATATATCCATCCCTAATATTTCACCAGTATGGAATGGTGAAGAAGATTAATACTTCCTTCATAGTGATAGTGCTGAAGGGACAGGAAAAGTTTAGTGGGGAAGATATTTAAACTTTAAATACAGTGGCACATATATCATCTTCAGTTTCTTCTGTTGTTGCAGAGAGGGGAGGAGGATGCTTGCTGGCAGTTTAATGGTAGTTCACATCCTTGAAAATTTGCATGAAAGATCACTTGCTATTTGTTATCATCCTGTTTTATGAATATGAGGTGTTAAAATGGCATGGGGAATTGCAATATTCATAAAAAAAGCTAATTCACTTATTTGTATGCATACAAATCTATGTCTCCTGATGAATCCAAATCAATGAATTTTGAGCAATTTTTTAAAATTGAAAGTATGAGGAATGGCTTAGGGAACTGGGAATGTTTAGCGTCTCTAAAAGAAGGTTGACGGGGGATGTGATAGCTATGTTTAAATATTTGAAAGGATGTCATATTGAAGAGGGAACAGGTTTGTTTTCCATGGCTTCAGAGATTAGGACTCAGGGAAATGGTTTCAAACTACAGGAAAAGAGATTCCAACTGAACATTAGGAAGAACTTCATGACAGTTAGAGCTGTTCGGCAGTGGAATATGCTGCCACAAAGGGTGGTGGAGTCTCCTTCTTTGGAGGTTTTTAAGCAGAGGCTGGATGGCCATCTATTGGAAATATTGTGATGGGGTTCCTGCATGGCAGGGGTTTGGACTAGATGGCCCTTGAGGTCTCTTCCAACTCTATGATTCTATGATTCTGTAAAAGGGCATCCAAAGCACCTAGATTCACCAACTGCAGGGAACCCTCCCCTGAGTTTCCAATGTAACTGGATTTTTATGCCCAAGTTATACACCCACAATGACCCCACCCCACCAATGACCCCCACCTCTTCTTCCCCAGGCACGTAGAGGCACAAAAATCTCAGAGCAGCTTACTTTGCTCTCTTCTACATTTTCCCCAAGTTTGGTGAATATTGTGTTTCCCCAAGCCAGTACCAAAGAGGCACTTTTCTAGGGGGGGGGGGATTTGTGAATGTATAACTCAGATGTCTGAAACCCAATTTTCACCAAACATGGAGGGATTTTACAGGAGAGTTGGGAGAAGGTTCTTGACAAGTTTGGTATCTGTAGGTGACTGGGGATAACATTTTTGGAAGGGATGTATTTCAAAGTGGATAATTCAGACATCCAGAATCCAAATGTCACCTAACATGAATAACTTGAAGAAAAGAATGCAGGGAAGTGTCTCTGTGAGTTTTATGCTTTATTGGGTTTTGAAACAGTTTAGACGTTGATTATCAGAAAAATTCATAAATTTGTTATTTGTGATACATCAACCTTGATGAATCACAAATAAAAACAAATTACCATTTGTCTGATTTGTGCCCATCTCTAATTAAGATTATTTTAGGTAGTTTGCATTGCAAAGAAGATGATGACATCTTCATGTGTACAAGCAAACCTTAACATATATGTGGATTAGCCGGTACAGTGATTTATAAATGCAGATTATTTTATTATAACATTCAAGGATGAGCCAGGGTATGTTTTATTCTTTTAGAAGTACAATAATTTGGATAACATTGCTAAAACATTGTTTTCATTATTGAACTATGATTGAATATCACAGTCTTCTTGTTTCCACATGTACATTTTTAATGACACTAATTTGTTTTGTTTTTACTTTTTTCAAGCTATTGTCCTAATTTTGTTACTGTCGGTGGTTAAACTGATTTATCAGAAATGTCGTACTCTGTAAAGGTAAGGCTCTTCTTACTATCAGACTGCTCTGCGCATTTGTTTTGCATTTTTAAACAATGGTTTTCATCAACACAACTATTCTCTTTAGGAAGAAGTTAAGATATGCTATATCGTCTTGATAGTATCTGGAGAGTCCTTTTCATTATGGATACATGGAATGTTCTTTTTACTGCAAATAAATGGATATCAATTTTGGCTCCCCATTCAATAAGCTGCTTCTTTGAAAAGCATTAAGCATCAAGCGAGGTGGATTATGGTCTTTAAAAAAATTCTCACTACAGTAATGGAGAGAGAGAGAAAGAACTAGGTCTAGTATCCATGGCCCAATGTTTTCTTAAATCCCCTAGAAGGGATTCAATATCTACAAGGGGAATTGAGCTGCTGATGTTGTTAAATTTGGTGGTGATCAGGAAGACTGTTGTGGGGCTACATGCTGCCTACCTTAGCATGCATAGTAGACCAAGTTCATGGACTTGAGTGGTTTTTCTGTCTGACTTCTTAAATATTTGCATACTCATAACAAGAATTCCTGAGGTGTTCTGCATCACAAGGGAGAACAACAATTTGGTTGACCATAAACTGAATGAAACACTACTGTTGCAAATGGATATAGGCCAATGTTGGCAAACCTATGGCATGGGTGCCAAAGATGGCACTTGGAGCACTTTCTGTGGGTACCCTTTACAGCCACCTGTATTCAGATTAAATTGCTGTATTGGCACTTTGTGAAAAATTAGTGGCTTTAGAATTGCAGTTTGGGCACTTGGTCTCTAAAAGGTTTGCCATCACGGATATAGACCAACAAAGTTGTCTGCAATCTCTTTGACCTTTAACAAAAACCTGAAGGGTTTTTTGGTTATTTGTGCAAAAAAGCAGTCCCTGTGTCTTCTCAGCAGGATGGTGATGGACATGACTGACAGTTCCCTTGTTTGGTTGGGCAGACATGTCATCTATGTGTTCCCTGCCCTTTGTTAATAACATAGATAGTACGCTGGATGGGTAAGGATGAGGAAAACTGAATGTTTTTGCCTGTCTTTGGTGGCAGGTAATTCATATCCCTTCTCCTTCTTTCACAAAGATTTTTTGTTATGTATCTAAACATGAGGGCTTTCTTGTTCTCAGGAGCAAATTCTCCACTCCAGTGTTCTCAGCTTGAAGCTAATGGCATGACAGGTGTGTTTTCACTGGATGTAATGGGAGTCCATTACAACAGAATAGAAGTCGTAGACAATTTGATGACAAAAAGGGGGAGATCTAAAACTTGATTACAGTACCAACCTTCACATGCTTCAGAAGGTTTCTGCAAGGGCAAATCATGCCTCATTAATCTTTTGGAATTCTTTGAGAGTCTCAGCAAGCATGTGGCTAAGGGAGATCCAGTTGACATTGATTATCTGGACTTTCAGAAGCCTTTTGACAAGGTCCCACACCAAAGGCTCCTGAATAAACGTGCCAGTCATGGAATAAAGGGACAGGTTTTGTCCTCGGTCAGCAACTGGCTATGTGACAGGAAACAGAGGGTAGCACTAAATGGACACTTCTCCAAGTCCAGGGAGGTAAAGAGTGGGGTTCCCCAAGGTTCAATACTGGGACCCCTGCTTTTCAACCTCTAGAAGTAGGAGTAAATAGCAGGGTAGCCAAATTTGCCAACAACACTAAATTATATAGTTTTTTCTCTAAAAACTGAGAGAGATTGTGAGGAGCTCCAGAGGGATCTCTTGACACTGGGTTGGTGGTGGGCAAACCAGTGGCAAATGAGCTTCAACATTAGTAAGTGATGCACATTGGGGCAACCCCCCCCACACACAATTACATTTCTAAACTGATGGGGTCTGAACTCTCTGCAACAAACCAGGAAAGGGACCTTGGTGTCCTGGTGGACAGCTCAATGAAGGTGTCAACCCAGTGTGCCGCAGCAGTGAAAAAAGCAAACTCAATGCTAAATTAGGAATAAGTCAGCAAGTGTCATTTTACCTGTTTATAAATCTATGGTGAGGCCCCATCTGGAGTACAATTCTGGTTACCATACCCCCAGAAGGATATTATAGAAATGGAAAAAGTGCAGAGGAGGGCAACCAGAATGACTAAGGGACTGGAACACCTTCCTTACCATCTAAGACTGCAACGGCTGGGCCTCTTCACTCTTGAACGACGGCGCCTAAGAGGTGACCTGACTGAAGTTTATAAAATCATACACGGTGTTGACAAAGTAGATAAAGAAAAACTGTTTTCCCTATTGCACAACACTAGGGGCACTCCCTGAAACTCTTGGATGCTAGATCTCAAACAAATAAGAGAAAGTACTTTTTCACCCAGAGGATCACTGGTCTCTGGAACTCCCTGCCAGAAGAAGTGGTGACAGCTGTCAGCCTTGCCAGCTTTAAGAAAGGATTGGACAAGTTAATGCAGAACAAGGGTATCAATGACTATCATTATGGAGGCCTAAGGACAACCTCCAGGTTGGAGAGATAGGCAGGATATCTCTCAATGCCATTTGTGGGGATTCATAAGCAGGTGAAGACATCTGCTTGGGAATACCTTGAAGCAAATGGTGAGCCACTGTGTGAAACAGAATGCTGGACTGGATGGGCTGTGGCCTGTTCCAGCAAGGCTATTCTTATGTTCTTATGATGTTTAGCTTAAATTTGAGACTAGTTTCCTGTCTGCTTTTGCTGCCATGAAAAGGGGAAAGTATATTTTAAATGAATGAATTTCAAATTCTTAAAACAAAGATGTATTAATTTGACATACCTTAACACTTTAGTAATTTTAACATTTCAGATGACAATATATCAGCAGTACTTGTAGTCTCATATTTTAGATTTATCTATTTCTTTTTTAGGCATTTGACTTGCAAGCATTGCTTCTTTAAAGCCACAGGAGACAAACCACGTATGGTTTTGAAGATAATTTTGCACGCATGGATCAAAGACTGAATTTTTAAAGTTATATATTCCTGTATGGGAAATAAAGCATATATGTTCATATAAAATCTTAAATTTGAATTTTTCACAGTGCATAAATGTTGTATCACTTGGAACTTTTTTATATCGTTAATAAGCTGCATCCATCAAGAAGCAAATATTTGGCTATGAATTTTATTTGGAGTTTTTAAAAAACTGAAAAAGGTAGATACATTATAGCTTAATCTAGATTACTTTTCTTATATTTTATCCCATTGTAATGTAAGAGTGAGAATCAATGTACTGTGGTGGATAGTGTGCAGCAAGCACTCAGGAGATTCTAGGTTCAAACCCCTATTTGGCTGTGGAAATGGGGTTAGTAATGATAAATTGTTCCTTGAAATCTGTTAGGGTCATGTTAGGGTGACTTGACAGCACATACTGTAACCCCAGCAATATAATGATGATTGTTTATTTATAGTTATTAACCAAATACAAAAATTGTAATACAATAAAAATATAACATGATAAAACAATATAAAATAATATGATAAAACAGTATAAAATAATATGATAAAACAGTATAAAATATATTACTGGAAAATACAGAGCTTGTAAAAATGACAATTTATGAGTAAAACACTATATATAATTAGGAGAGCTCAAACCTCTATCAGTTATACATCTATGTTTGATCATAGCAGCGTAGCAAAACCTGGCAACACAATTTGTGATCTGAGGGGACCTATCTGAGAGGAGTAGCTTAGCGTAGTAGTTGGTAGGTCTCCCAGGATGTTTGCAAATAATAGGATGTATAAGCTCCTTGCGTAGTTCTTGATAAAAGGAGCAGCATAAAAGAACATGGGTCACAGACTCAACATGGCTATTATTGCAAGGACATAGCCTCTCTGGGTAAGGGATATTTTGAAATTTCCCATCCAAAAGTTTGGAAGGGAGCACATTCAGTCTGGCTAAGGAGAAGGCCCGGATTATTTTTGTAGACATAGAGCTAGAGAGGTAAAAAGACATCTTGAATGCATTGTGTGTGGCTATGCTATTGGTGCCCATTTGGCTCAGGTGTTCCTGGAAATCTATATCCCATATCCTACACTTGACAGTCGCTTTGGCATTAATGTAGCCCATCGCTATAAGGGTGTTAATAGAGAGACCTATCCGTTGCGTTTCTTTAACTACAAAAGATTTCCATTCTGACTGGAAGGTGTCTAGGAGGGTCAGGGGAGCCAGACCGACAGAAAGAAGCATACGTTTGAGCCAGTAATTAATCATGAGGGCTTTTACCCGTGCTCTAATGGAAACTAATCTAGTCTCCAGTTGTAGGGCTGTGTTAGGGGTGCAAGGAGGCACACCCAGGATTGATCTCAAAAATTTGGTCTGGACAGATTCAAAGGAATGTATATTTGCATATGCAAATATTGGGGAGCCATACAGCAACTGTGAGATCACCTTGCCCTTGAAGACTTGTACTGCTGAGGGAACATGTCGTCCACCATTAGAAAAAAAGAATCTGTTTAAAGCTGTGGTACTTTTCTGAGCATTTGATAATGAATATTTTATATGGGATGTCCAGGAGCCTGTGGAGCTGAATAGTATGCCCAGATATTTATAGCACGCCACCTGTTCTATAGAATGATTATTTATTACCAATTTGTGTTTAGCCCTCCTTCTGCTGGTAACAAGTACTTTGGTCTTGGCATAATTAATAACGAGTTGTTCCTGATTACAGTATGAAGAAAAGACTTTCAAAAATCTTCGAAGGCCAATACAAGTTAAAGATAGTAATACTGCATCATCGGCATAAAGTAACATGGAGATAGGGCATGAGAACAGCTTAGGAGGATGAAAGTCAGATTTTGATAATTTATTCACTATGCCATTGATATAAAAATTGAACAAAGTTGGGGCTAGAATACAACCCTGTTTTACACCACTTAACACTGGGATTGAATTAGATAAAGCTCCTGCTGAGTTGCAAAGAACTTGCAACCTGGTGTTTTGGTAAAGACGTTGAATTAGAAGGAGCCTCCTGACTATGTTGGTTTCCTCAAACTTAGCCCAGAGTTTGCATCTTGGGATAAGATCAAAAGCTGACTTAAAGTCAATAAAAGCCGCATACAAGGCACCTCCCTTAGGGGATGAGTATTTCTGAGAAAGATGATGAAAAATAAGTCCCTGATCTAGTGTGGACCTTCCGGACCTAAAGCCGGCCTGCTCTTCTGCCAAGAGGTTCTCTGCTTGTAACCAGTCAGTTAGTTTATTCAAAAGGTGACTAGCATACAGCTTGCTGACTGAGCTAAGTAAACTAATTGGTTGATAGTTGGCTGGATCTCCTCTGTTTCCCTTTTTAAAGATTGGGACAATGATGCCAAAGCCCCAGTCCTCTGGAATACATCCTGTTTGATTAATCCAGGAGAAAAGGGATGCCAGTACTGGGGCCCACCAGTCAGAGTTGGACTTTAATAGATCCGTAGTAATATAATCCATTCCTGGAGCTTTACCTGCTTTCAATTTACAAATCAAGGTGGAAATTTCTGCAGGGGAAACTGGGGACCAATCAGGGAGCTTTTGATTTACTATTGATGAACTTTGAGCATGGTCAGGGTGCATGGCATAAATATTCCGAAAGTGTTCCTCCCAGGCGCTTGGTAAAATGTGTGATACATGTCTAAGGGAATATTCACTCATTCCCCCTGCCACTAACTTCCAGAAGGTAGCCAAATCTTTAAGGTTGGCTGCAGCCTTCAATCTTTGCCAAGACTCTCGTTGGGCTTGAAGCTTTTTCTTTTTGATCAAGGCCTTATAACCCCAGCAATATAAGAATACAAGGGCTACTTGATTGTATCTGGAAAAACAGCAATCTCCCCCTTTTTTGATCAACCATGCATCTGGCCCTTGAAGTACCCTGGATTTAAGCCTGGAGATTACAGTACACATCTCCATCATGGTTTGTAACCTGTGATGGACTTTTCCTCCAGGAATCTGTCCAATCCCCTTTTGAAGGCATCCAAACCAGATGCCATCACCACATCCTGTGGCAGGGAGTTCCATAGATTAACAACGCGCTGGGTGAAAAAATATTTTCTTTTGTCTGTTCTTACTCTCCCAGCCCTCAATTTGAGTGGATGTCCCCTAGTTCTGATATTTTGGGAGAGGGAGAAGAGCTTCCCTCTATCCACTTGACTCATGCCCTGCATTATTTTGTACGTCTCAATCATATCCCCCCTCAGGCGCCTTTTTTCCAGACTAAAGAGCCCCAAATGTTTTAGCCTTTCCTCAAAAGGGAGGTGCCCCAGCCCAGTAATCATTTTAGTCGCTCTGTTCTGCATGTTTTCCAGTTCCACTATGTCTTTCTTGAGATGCGGTGACCAGAATTGTACACAATACTCCAGGTGCGGCCTTACTACTGTTTTGTATAATGGCATTATAATGTTGGCTGTTTTATTTTCAATCCCCTTTTTGATAATCCCTAGCATGGAATTGGCCTTCTTCACCGCTGCCACACATTGGGTAGACACCTTCATGGAGCTGTCCACCAACACACCAAGATCTCTTTCCTGATCTGTCATGGATAACTCAGAGTCCATGAGTTGACAGATAAAGTTTTGAGTTTTTGCCCCAATATACATTACTTTACATTTGGCTACATTAAAACGCATTTGCCATTTCGTAGCCCATTCCCCCAGTTTGGAGAGATCCTTCTGGAGCTCTTCACAATCTTCTCTGGAAAAGTTTTGTGTCATCTGCAAACTTGGCCACCTCACTGCTTATCCCTGTCTCCAGGTCATTTATGAACAGATTGAAAAGCATCGGTCCCAGGACAGATCCCTGGGGCACACGGCTTTTCACTTCTCTCCGTTGTGAAAATTTCTCATTCACACCTACTCTTTGTTTCCTGGATCTCAACCAGTTCTCAATCCATGAGGACCTGCCCTCTTATCCCCTGACTGTGCAGTTTTCTCAGCAGCCTCTGGTGAGGGACTGTGTCAAAAGCCTTTTGAAAATCCAGATAGACTATATCCACCGGTTCACCCAAATCTACATGCCTGCTGACCTTTTCAAAAAATTCTAAAAGATTTGTCAGACAAGACTTACCCTTGCAGAAGCCATGCTGATTTTCTCTCAGCAAGGTTTGTTCTTCTATGTGTTTTAAGATTTCCTCTTGGATTAGTCTTTCCACCATCTTCCCCGGGACAGATGTAAGTCTAACCGGCCTGTAGTTTCCCGGGTCCCCCCTCCTTCCTTTTTTAAAAATTGGTATGACATCTGCTATCCTCCAGTCCTCCGGCACTGTGGCCGTTTTAAGAGACAAGTTGCATATTACCGTTAAGAGATCTGCAATTTCATTTCTCAGTTCCCTAATAACCCTTGGGTGGATGCAATCTGGGCCCAGTGACTTGTTAATCTTCAGTTTATCAGTCCTAAAACCTCCTCTCTTTTAACCTGTATTTGATTTAATTCTTTAGTTAAGAGGGGCCGTTCAGGCAGCGGAATCTGCTCAAGGTCTTCTGTCGTGAAGACAGATGCAAAGAACTCATTTAATTTCTCTGCAATTTCCAAGTCCTCCTTAATCTCCCCCTTTCCTCCCTCACCATCCAGAGGGCCAACTGGTTCTCTGGCAGGTTTTCTACTTCTAACATATTTAAAGAAGCTTTTATTATTACCCTTTATATTGCTAGCCATGCGTTCCTCAAAATCTTTCTTTGCCTATCTTATAATCTTCTTACATTTCTTTTGCCAGAGTTTGTGTTCCTTTTTATTTTCCTCATTCGGGGAGGATTTCCATTTACAGAAAGACCTCTCCTTGCGCTTTAGAGCCTCTCTAACTCCGCTCGTTAACCATGTCGGTGTCCTCTTAGACTTAAATGAGCTCTTCTTTCTTTGTGGTATGCACTTGTGCTGGGCCTCTGTTACTGTTGTTTTAAACAGGTTCCATGCACTCTGAAGAGATTGGATTCTTCCAACCTTCCCCTTCAATTTCTTTCTAACTAGTTTCCTCATCTGAGGGAAGTTTGCCCTTTGAAAATCAAGGGTTTTTATGTCCGATTTGCTTGACACTCTTCCTCCAACATGCATGGCAAAGGAGATTGCAGCATGGTCACTGTTCCCCAGAGGCTCAGTGACATTCACATCCCTGACCAGGTCCTGAGTATCAGACAGTATTAGATCCAGAGTTGCCTGTTCACAGGTGGGCTCCATGACAAGTTGCTCTAAGGCACAATCATTCAGCAAGTTGAGAAACCCAGTTTCTCTTTCTTGCCCGGAGCTCGCATTGGCCCAGTCGATGTGGGGATAATTGAAGTCCCCCATGATTACTATCCTATCCTTCTGAGACACCTCCATGATTTGTCTCCTCATTTCAAGGTCCCCCTCAAGTTTTTGATCTGGTGGGCGATAGCATACCCCAACTATCACATCACTCCTTGGACCTAGTAGTTTAACCCACAGTAATTCTATGGTGGAGTCAGACCCTCTGTCAATCTCCATTCTGCTGGATTTCACCCCTTCTTTAACGTAGATGGCCACTCCCCCTCCAACCTGCCCCTCTCTATCCCTTCTATAGAGTTTATAGCCTGGGATTGCTGTATCCCACTGGTTCTCTACATTCCACCAGGTTTGGTTATGGCTATTATATCAATGTTATCCCGAGCTGCCAAATGTTCAAGTTCTCCCATTTTTGGTCGGAGGCTTCGAGTATTGGCGTAGAAGCACCTGTACATTCCATCCACACCCCACCGTGTGACATGCTCCTTAAACTTTCTTTGCATTTCTTTCATTTAGCCCCCACTCCCCCAATGTAAATAATGCTACATTGATGTATCAATCAAATATCACCACTGTCTAAATTTATTTATTTTGAATATTTTTACCCCACCTTTCTCGTTGGAATAGGACCCAAGGTGGCTTATAATAATGAAGGACAATATACAGTCCAGAACATTTAAGACATATTCAAATTAAGAATAGAGAATTAGAAGAGGCATCTTAGAAAATTAAAAGGTAACATAGAGCTACAAAGAGCATGCAAGAAGAGAAGAGAAATCCATTATGAGGTGTGAAAAGAAACATGGAAAGCACTGGTGTTCTTATGAAATCAGTCAATGCAATCATGTATGGTAATTCATATAAAGTCACATAGTAAATAGTGCCTCATTCAGGAAAAGCTTGCCTGAAGTGGAAGGCCTGCTTCTGGAAAGACAGCAGAGATGGGGCAGTCCTGGCTTCCAGCAGGAGAGAGTTCCAAAGTCTGGGAGCACCATCTGTTCTTCTGAGATGCGCCTGTGAAGGTGGCGGGATGAAGATAAAGACCTCTCCTGATGACCTTAGCACCTGAGTTGGCTCATATTGTGATATTTGATTTTTGAGGCAACTTGGATCCAGGCTGTTTTGTGCTTTGTAGGTTAAGGTCAACACCTTGAATTGTGCCGAACACCTGATTGGCAACCAGTGGAGCTGCTTTAGTAGGGATGTAATGTGATTTCTGTATCCCGCTCCAGTCAGCAGTCTGGCCACTACGTTCTGGACCCCTTGAAGTTTACTAGACACTGCTCTTAGGGGGGTGGTGCCTTCTCTGATCCATTGCTATCAATTGGGGATATAAAGTGGCCTTGCTCTGTTTTCCTTGTTTCAATTAACTTCCAGCCTGATTAAAAGTTCTCTGAGCCCGCCCCCCTGCAGTTGACCCTAATAAAGGGAGTGTTTGGCCACAGCTTTCAGATTTTTCCCTAAAACAATTCCAGTATGTGATTCGAAGGCGCTTGATGGTGAAATCCCATTTATCTGTATTCACAAGTAAGAACCATATTGTTCAACAGGAGTTTCTAATAGGGAACCATGTGTGTATACCTCTTGGCTTATTGAGAAACCAGAATGAAGTGGTAAGTAGCTCAGTGGGTTGGGCATCTGGCTGCAGAGACAGAGACTAGGAGTGCAATTCTCCAACATACATTCCAAACAAAACAAAACAGCCTGCTTGCCCTCTCTTGTCGACTTTTTGGCATTTTAGTGACCTTTAAAATTATTACCCAACACTTTTTTTTAACATATGGATCACAGCAGGACTAAGCTGCTTCTTTTTGCAATGACACACAACGCGTTTCGCGTTGGTAAGTCTTGAATGATGTACAGCTTTCATTTCGACTTAAAAACAGAAGAGCAGGAAAACAGGCGCACGGGTAACGCTTCCCTCAAGGCGGGCGGGTGGGGGGAGAGAACCTCCGAATCTGTTGAACTACAACTCCCACAATGCCTAGCCTTCACGGTCTAATTATAACTACAATTCATCGGTAGCCTTACTCCCAATCGACTTTTGGAGGCTCCGCATGCGCCGATGGTGAATTGAATCCCGTTCCTGTTACCCTCGCTCATCATGGAGCGGATGCCGTGGGCGCTTTTCGGTCTTCGGGGATCCTGGAGCGGCTTCAGGGGTGACTCGGAAGGGTTTGAGGTAGGGACCTTTTTAATCCTTCTTTCCCTCAGAACTCTTGGACTGCTGTGGGTCTTTATTCTTTCTCCCTCCGTTTGCGTCGCTCCTTTCAGGGCGGGCTTCCGTCCGTGCGGAACTGCTTCCCAGGGTGGCAAAATTATTATTGGATCCCATTTGGAGCCTCGTCTTTGGGGCGTCGGCGAAAGCTGGTCCGTGGAGAGATACAGGCAGACGGCCGGGACGACACAAGGCGCTGTCTCTCCCGCCCCACCCCGAAAAGAATATAATTACTGTATGCAGACTATCAGGGACTCGGGTCTTTCTCTTAGGGCAGGCATGTCCAATCATCGGCCCTCAGGCTTGGAATTCAGGGAGTTGTGGTCCAAAACATCAGGGTTTTAGGGTTTTTTCTCTTTCTCTCTCAACCTCTCCCCCCCCCCTTTATAATCCCTCTTCACATATTTTGTCCACCCTTGTAAACTCTAAGAGAATTAAAAAGGCCCGAGACGCTGGAATTTAGAATGAATATATGCATGTACAATATCTATGAACAGGACCAGTGGAACATGCGGAGCTGCATTCGTTTGAGCAGTAGACTGATGAAGCCGGGAAGACTCAGGTTGGTTGTAGGGGTGCTGCTGTGTATGGGAGACTTTAGGAAGCCCAAACCGCCACCAAAATTCACCTGGAATATTATCGTGTACTGTACTCGGCTATCTTCTTGGACTATTAAAGCCACGCATTCCTATTTTGCATATGAAAGATTTTGCATATTAAACGAACACTCTGCAATGTAGTTCGCCGCTGCTTTTGTGTTTGATATCCGCCCGGCGTGCAGCAGGCACAGAACACTTGACCGTTAGGAGAGCTTTTCTAAAGACTCCTCCAACTCCAAACCTGTTAGATTAAGTGGACGAGACTGCAAGGGGTGAGGAGTGGTGGTGTAGGAAGGTGCTCGCATTAAGGGGATATGTGCTGTCTGCATTGGTAGGGTTGCTTTTAAAACTATGGGGTAAAAAAAACTGTTGAATTACGGAACAAGACCTGACTTCACAAGAACATGGACTTCGTCGCTTGTTGCTGTTTTCAGTTCCAAAACAACCCGAAATTCACAGGCAGAATGCAGGGGCTGCATCTTTTGTCTCTGTAGCAGATTGCGCTTGCGGCCATGCACCTCCGAACTTCAGAATCCAGTTTATGTTGGTAAATGCTGCGAGTGTGGGATGTAGATCCAGCGATCGAGAGTGAATACAAGCACCATCCCTTTTGAAGTTATATTTTGGTTGTCCATTAAGTAAGAACGGGAAGCAGTTGCAAACTCAACGTTTCTTCATTCATTCCACTACCTTACAGGATTGTTGTACAATGTAATCAATGTTCCAAAAACTCCTTCCTAAGATGGAGGCTACAAAACACTTGGAATTCTCATTTAAATCATTTATCATTGTTCTGAATGGTTTAAAATCATTCAGTCCTAGATTTAAAACATCAGTTCCCTGTCTCATTCCTCTTGGATTTCCATTGGGTAAGAGTAACAATTTTGGAAGAATGTTTATGTGTTTGTAATTTAGTCACAAAAAACTGACAAAGAATATAATACATGTTTTATTTGCCATCTTTGTGCAGCCAGGTGCACCAGTGTTCCCTCATCTGGAAGATTATGTTATACAGTACTTAGGTGTGGTGTGGAATGTCAAGAGTTGCTTGAGAGAAAATAAAAAAATGCAGAAAGAAATGATTGCCATTAAAAACACTAACTACAGGGTAATGTACTTTATTGCATGGGGTATAGTAATTTTGTTTTAAAAAGACTTTGCTTCTTTCCAAGCTGCCAGAGAGGGGAATCTCTTGATGAATTCTTGTGAGTATGGATTTCTAATCACAGGCGTCAGTATGAATTGAAATGCATAATAGAGATTTACATTCTTCGTTTTTAGTGGTGAATTCATTTGAAGATTGAAATGTGTTCAGAAATTATATTTTTCACCTACAAGCTTGGAAGGATATTCAGGCATGTATTTATGTTCTTTTTTGGACCAAGTCATTGCAACAATGGAGGTCTAGGTTTCCCTTAGAATTCAAATCAAAGTAGCAAACCCAATATGCTAATAAAAATATTACCCCATAGCACAGGGCTTGTAGTACATCGGTCAGAGATGAAAATATAGTACTGTACTGTATTTCATATGGCCTGATTTGGTTTTGCCATTCTTTCCCTTTATTGCTGTTGCTATTGCAAGCTAAGATGAATTATATCAGGAAGTTATTTTTGTGCCCTGTAGTTTGGTGGTGAATGGTAGGTACCAAAAATATAAACATCAAATTAGGGTGTGAGTTATTTTATGCAACAGTCCTTATGCAATTACTGGTCTGGTACAATCTGTACCATGCACAGGAAACACTCAACCAGGGAAGGAAGTGTCCATCATCTATTTTGGCGGCAGATTACTGTTCATTAATAAAGTGCTCCGTTGCATGATTTTCCTTACAACCAGTAATGCAACCAGCACTGCATTAACAAGGGCAATTTCCTGCCAATACACATGCAGTTCTCCTTTGGAAATATATAAATTGGCAATATAATTCTCGACTTTGCTTTGGGTGCAATACATCATAGGCTCAGTCCTTGCAACCCCAAACACAAACAAGGCAGGCATAAGTGGTGGCGAACCTTCGGCATTCCAGATGTTTTGGACCACAACACCCACAGTCCTTTGGAATTAGCAGTATAGGCTTGGAATTCTGGGAGTTGTGGTCTAAACATCCAGAGCGCTGAAGGTTTGCCACCACTGGTATAGATAATACTCAGTAAGTTAGACCAAGTTACTTGTTAACAAGCAGGCTTTTATGCATCTTAATGGTCCTGGTTCTGAGTGTCAAGTAAATGCAGGTTGCCTTATATTCTTCTATGCCAGTGTTAGCAAATCTATGGCACGGGTGCCAAAGGTGGCACTCTGAGCTCTTTCTGTGGGCACCCGACACAGTCCCTTCACAGCCACCTGTATTCAGGTTAAATTGCTATATTGGCACTTTGCGAAAAATTAGTGGTTTTTGAATCGCAGTTTGGGCACTCGGTCTCTAAAAGGTTCGCCATCAATGTTCTATGCTCTCAAGTTGCAACTGACTTGCAAACCTAGGATTTGAATTCAGGAGTCCTAATCCTTCACTCTGTCCTTTGTACCACACTGGGTATCCAAGTTGAATACCTGATGAAAAAATATCAGGAAAGGGCCATGCCAGGGCTCATTTATGAGGAATAAAACATCTAGGGTAGCTTGATATCTATTACAGTGGTACCTCTACTTATAGGTGTCTCAACATAAGAGTAATTCGACTTAAGAGTGAAAAACGATTGGCGTTTTAACTGCTGCCTTACTAATTTTATATGCGGTCTGCTCTGCTTACAATTATTTTATTTGTTATGTTTATTTTTTAAATAGGGCTCCTCTACTTAAGAGTTGTTTGACAAGAACATGCATTCGGAACGGATTAAACTCATAAGTAGAGGTACGGCTGTAATTGTGCATAACATATCAAATAGAATCCTTTTGTAAATTGTCCATAAGATTGAAAAACTAGTTTTAATCCAGAAGATGAAATTCCAGTTTTGGTTTTTGTGGGGATTCTAGCAATCGTCTGCAATGCAGGAATCCATACTGCTCATAGAATCTTCTGAAAACCAATGAAGTAATTGCCATAAATTCTTTTGAATACAAAGTCAGTACTGATAAGGAACTGAAAACAAGAACAGAGGTGTTCACCACAAAAGGTAAAGGTTGTGCCTCATTATATCTCATGTAACAAGCACTGTATCAAGCCTCTGTATCAAACAATAATCAATATTTTAAGGTTTACCAACACTGACATTTTTCAACATACGTGGAAGTAATATAAGTGTTCATGTTCGCTGGTGTTAGGATCTTAAATGTTGAGTTTAATAAAAGTTTCAGATTTCACTAATATTTAACATTAAAATTGTGAATTAAATAATGACTATAAAATTTGTACTCAGACTGAACTTTTCTTTCCTTAATTTTATTTTTCATATGTAACCTGTTCTAAAAAATTAATTGGCTGGTATTTTATTTTTTTATGTTGGTCACTATCATCTTTCATGGCTATGCCTATAGAATGGGGATGGCATCAGCACATTATCATAAATTAAATACTTCCTTTTTTGATTTCAGGATATGCACAACTTCACATAATTGTGTGAATTATGTGCACTCCATAACTAAAAATGAACTATTTAATAATAAGCAGTGGTCTACTGATGGTGGTCATGATGATGGCACTCCCATTTGCTGGTGGAACTATGCTACAGGATACTGCCCATTGCTAGTAGTTTTATAAAGATTGAAAGAATACCTGGAAGAATGATTAAATATTCTTTCTTTGCTCTTCAGTTTACACAAATTTGGTAAAAGAGAAGAACATGAATAATCAGTGCAATACTTAAATTCAACGCCTTCTCTGCATCTTTCCAGGTTCTCACTTCATTCCCAGTTTTGTTTATTGGATTTCATTTATTTATTTATTTTAGAGTATTTTTACCCCACCTTTCTCCTTGGAAAAGGACCCAAGGCGGCTTACAGTAATGAAGAATAATATACAGTCCAGTACAATTAAGACATGTTCAAGTATTTGAGAACAAGGAATTGAGGGACATCTTACAGCATTAATAGACAAACATTACATTAAAACAACACAGTTATAAGTAGTCATAAACACAAAGTCTATGTGAACCCATAGATTCATATAAAATACACATGGTAGTCCATCATTCAGGGAAAGCTTGATTGAAGAGAAAGGTTTTTGCCTCTTTCCGGAAGGACAACAGAGATGAGGCAGTCCTGGCCTCTAGTGGGAGGGAGTTCCAGAGTCTGGGTGCAGCACTCAAGAAGGCCCTTTCATGGTTTCCAATGAGACGTACCTGTGAGGTTGGCAAGATGGAAGGAAGGACCTCTCCTGATGACCTTAACACCCAAGTCGGTTCATACTGTGAGATTCGATTTTTGAGGTAGCTAGGACCCAGGTGATAGTGTTTTGTAGGTTAAGGTCAGCACCTTGAATTGTGCTCGAAAGCTGCTTGGCAGCCAGTGGATCTATTTTAATAGGGGTGTAATGTGATCTCTGTACCCCGCCCCCCTCAGCAGTCTGGCTGCTGCATTTTGGACCCATTGAAGTTCCTGAACCTTTTCATCGGTAGCCGCAGATACAGCACATTACAGTAGTCTAGCCGGGACGTCACTAGGCATGTGTCACCGTGGCCAGAGCTGGTTTCTCAAGAAAGGGGCGTAACTTGCATACTAGCCTCAATCAATTGTGCAAATGTGCTCCTGGCCACAGCTGTGACTTGGGCATATAAGCTCAAAGATGAATCCAAGAGCACCCCCAAGCTGCTTTTTCAATTGGAGGGTAACCCCTTCCAGTACAGGTTGCATCCCTATCCCTTGTTCTCCCTTTCGAGTGACCAGGAGCACCTCTTGTCTTTTCTGGGTTTAGTTTCATTTTGTTCATCCTAATCCAGTTCATTACTGCAGCTAAACAGACATATAAAGTTGAGATAGTAGCTCCTTTAAGAGTCCGGAGGTGACGTGGTAGAGCTGGGTATCATTAGCATACTGGTAACACCTGGTGTCGCAAAGGCCTGATAATCTCCCCTAGTGGTTTCATATAGAATGATGTTAAATAACAGGAGACAGAACAGAACCCTGGGGAACTCCACAGGTCAGCAGCCATGGTGTCGAACATGAATCACCTAACACCACTTTCTTTGTTCTATCCTGCAGGAATGACTGGAGCCACTTTAATACAGTAGCCCCGATTCCCATTTCAAAGAGATGAGTCAAGAGGATGCCATGGTCTAAGCAGCTGAAAGGTCTAGCAAAAAAAAAAAAAAATGACAGAACTAAAACAGTCAGGGTTTTTTTTTTTGATGATTTAAATTTCTAAAATGATTTATTTAAACAATGATTTATATCAATTTGATTTTTAAAATATCATTCATTTGTAGACACCATTTATATTTTGCTTCCTTTTTGTGAACTCAGCATTGGAGTATTTTTATGGTTCTTTCCCAATCTTCTGCTGCTATTTTGTTTGGTGGTTTATTTTCTCATATTAGCCGACCCAAGGGTTGGGGAGGGCTGATGTGGCACTTTTCTCCATTTTGTGTCAGTATGAACTCATTGCACTGTTCTTCCTCTTTTGAACTCAATGTGGTTTGCAGTTATTTAGAGCAATCTGGTCCTCTTTTATTCTTTCCTTTCAGTCTTTGCTTATTGGGTTTTTTTTTTAAAGCTTATGATAGAAGCCCCACATTGATATTAGAGAGCTTTCACTTTATTCTTACAATTATACGTCAGACATGTTAGGTACACAAGATATTTCAATATCTCTTATGACCAACATTTTTGCCCTTGACAATCTGTCATGGTGGAAACTATGGAACAGGTCTTGCTGAGCTGCATTTTTAAGATTCCCATAATTTAGTATTTCTTCAATTTTAAAATATTATCCAGGTAGGCTTAATACATTTTATATTCCTCTTCTCCTGACACTTCAAGGGAAACTATAGCCAAAGTTGTGCAGTGGCATGTACAATAAAGAAAAGATGACTAACTGGATTAGGAATGCACACTGAATTTCAGTTTCAGTTAGAAATTGAATTTTCATGTGGATGATCCTGTCACTTTTTTAGTTGTATTCTCTTGTTGATTCTTGTGATTTAAAGGATAAATTATTGTTTCATCGTTACTTAGAATCATTCGCTTGAGCATGTTCTTTCTCTGTTCCCTTTGGACTTTCTGTTACTGTTTTACTGTCAAGAGTGCTATGCTGTTTTTTAGGTTGCTTACATTCCACCTCAACACTGCTTGTTTCTGTTCCTTGTCTTGCTATTCAGTTTATGGATCAGAGGCTTCTTCAGAAGTCTTGTCCTGCTCCCCCACCCCCCTTTGTTATTTCTTCTTTGGATGCTGCTGTTTCGACAATTAATTACACTCTTGTCTGTTGCTGTTGACAGACTCGCGCTTCACTCCTCACAGATGATTCATTCTACCTGTTGCCAGCCTTGGTTAATTTCCCACAATTTTATATATTTGCTCTTCTGCTCAGGTGAATGAGCCCCTTTGGAGGCAGACTAAGGAAATGGCTGATTATGTTCCTTTTATATTTGCCCTCTTTTCCCATTTTTAGTTAAGCATCAGTATTCTTCTGTGATTTCCATGAATTCTAGATCTTTAAGTTTTCATTTGTTACTTCAAACTTGCTTATGAGGTCAGCTCCACTATCGCCTTTCCCATTTTCTGTTCAGGGTTTTGCCACCTTTTTTTCATAGCAAGAGTCATACCATCCATTCTAGTCTTGCAACGGTTGTTTCTTTTGTTCTGCCAATTGTATTCTTTGTCCTACTTCTCATCTCTCAGTGTTTTCTTTGGCTTCAGCAGATCAGTTCTGTTTGTTGTTTTTCTCCAGTCTCCTAACATATCTTCTTGATTTAGTCCCATCTTGTCTTTTTAAGAGCCGCGTGGCGCAGTGGTTAAATGCCTGTACTGCAGGTAAAACTGTGATCAAGCAGGCTCAAGGTTCACTCAGCCTTCCATCCTTCCGAGGTTGGTAAAATGAGTACCCAGCTTGCTGGGGGGGCAATGTGTAGCCTGCACTCTGTAATTAAAATTGTAAACCGCCCAGAGACTACTTGTAGTAGTATGGGGCGGTATATAAGCAGAACACTTTGCTTTTACTTTTTGTTTTTTGGCTTCTGTTGCTCCTATTATTTCTCTTTTGCGTATTAATAACGTGAATTTCTCTTCTGGCTTCTGTTGCTACATTCCCTCTATTCTTAAGAACTGTGTTTTTCTGAACTTTGCTTTCTGTGTTATCTGTCCTTGCTGCTTGGATTTTCTTTCTTATGATTGGGTCCTGGATCCCCTGCAATCTGGATTTTGTCTTCTACATGCAATTAAGATGGCTCTATTTTTCCTTTAAAAAGTAATATATTTTTGAAATTGACAATCCATAAGATTAACAAGAAAAACAAAATAATATCCAAACCTCATGGCCCTATAATCATCTCTCCTGGTTTTCATTTTATACACATCCATAAAGTTTTTGGTTTTCAGTTTATTCACATCTCTATTGCAATTATTTCCCATAATTCATTGCAAAAAGTTAAATATTTTAATAACTTAATAGACGGCAGACCACTAAACTAGCTGCTTTCCCAGCGAATTCATCTCTGTATTAATTCTGGGTCCAGATAGGATATGGAGCATAGGATTAATGGAGAAACTGACCACAAGGGCCAGAATCCTTTCTAGCAATTCTGCAGTTCTAAGAGTATTGGTATAACATCACATTGCCCTTCCTTCTTCTAAGAATTTAGTTAATGCTTTTGTTTTTCATTTATTATTGTAATCTTCTTTTTGATTTTCCACAAGCTCATAGCAACTATTTTGTTTCTATTCAAAATGGTGTCACAAAGATCATTTTCATGGCTTCTTAGTTGTACCATGCTTCTCCTCTTTTGCAGGCTGTTCATTAATTCTAGGATCTTATGTCAAGTTCTTGAATAGTTTCTCAACCATTTGGACTTTGTATCCTCTGTAGGTGGTTATTCTCCCCTTCCATTCTGTGCTTCTTTACCAAACAGCTTCTTCTCAACGCATTTTGTCCATTTTTCCTTGCTGCTCCATCTACTTTGAACAATATTTTGGAGCATTTTCAGGCTATCCCTTCACGCAGTGGCTACTATACTGTTGCTTAAACATGAATGCAAAGGGATATTATACATTACATCCCTATTAAAGCAGCTCCACTGGCTACCAATCCGCTATCGGGCACAATTCAAAGTGCTGAGCTTAACCTAATAAAGCACTGTATAACCTTGGATCTAGTTACCTCAAAAATTGAATCTCATAGTATGAACCAACAGGAGAGGCATTTCTCTCCATCCTGCCACCCTCACAGGTACGTCTCGTGGGAACACATTAAAGGGCCTTCTTGGCTGCTGCACCCAGACTCTGGAACTCTCTCCTGCTAGAGGCCAGGACTGCCTCATCTCTGTTGTCTTTCTGGAAACAAGCAAATACCTTTCTCTTCAGGCAAGCTTTCCTTGGATGATAGGCTACCTATTATGTTTCTTTTACATGAACCTATATGATTATATAGACTTTGTGTTTATAACCACTTATAACCATGTATGATTATTGCATTGAAACTATGTTTTCAATGTTAGTTCTATCACTCATAACTTTTACATGGAATTGTAATTTTTAATTGCTCACATTCTCTTGTAGCTTTAATGTAATGTTGTCTTTTAAAGCTGTAAGACATCCCTCAATTCCCTGTTCTCAATACAGTAGCACCCCCATATCAGCTGAATCACCATCCGGCGATTGTTATCCGTGGATGGCGAGCAGCAGTGCAAGGGTCCAGGCCTGTGGTGGTCCAGGTACCAGGCAGTGGTAACCTGGAACATCGGTGGCGGTGATGGCAGAGGAAGCAGGCATGTGGCTGGGGAGAGCCTGCCCGCCTGCCTGCAAGAGCGGCGGTGGCAGCAGTTGAGGAAGCTGCCGCACAGACTGATACAGCCCACCCACCCACCCACCTGCCTGCAGGAAAGGTGCCAGTGATGGCAAAGGAAGTGGGTGCATGGCCCGGAGCAGCCCGCTTGCCCACCCACCCACCGGAGAGGTGCTGGTGGCGGTGGAGGAAGTGGACGCGTGTCCCAGAAGACCCCACCCGCTCATCTGCCTGCCTGCAGGAGAGGCGCCAGTGGTGATGGAGGAAGCAGTTGCATGGCCGGGAACACCCTGCTCACCCACCTGCAGGAGAGGCTCTGGTGGCGATGGAGGAAGCAGCCATGCAGCTTGGAAGATCCTGCCCACTCACCCGCCTGCAGGAAAGGTGCCGATAATGATGGAGGAAGTGACCGCACGGCCTGGAAGACCCTGCCTGCTCATTTGCCCGCCTGCCTGCAGGAGAAGTACCAGTAGCGATGGAGGTACTGGCTGCGCAGCCCAGAAGCCCGCCTACCCACCTGCAGGATAGGTGCTGGTGGTGGTTGAGGAAGCGACTGTGCAGCCCTGCTCACTCGCTGACCAACCTGCAGGAGAGGTGCCGGTGGTGGCAGAGGAAGCAGCCCCATGGCCCATAGGACCCTGCCTGCCTGCCCACCTGCAGGAGAGGCACCAGTGATGTCGGAGGAAGTGGCCGCAAAACTTGGGAGACCCCACCCGCGAGATTGGTGGAGGTGGTGGTGGAGGCGGCACAGTACCATGGCAGGGTTCGCCAGGGTCCTGGCAGGCTCTCCCACTTTCTCTGTTACTCTAGGATAAGAGCGTTTGCTCTTATCCATGAATTTCCTTTTCCAAGGATAAAGGTGGGGTAAAAATATTCTAAAATAAATAAATAAATAAATAAAAAATAATAATATCATAAATATCATTTAAGTGTTCTCTCTGATCTGTAAGAAACTAGTTTCTGCTCCCTGTAAGGTAACAAGATACTAGTTTGTTTTTACGGTAAATACCTTTTAAAGACAACTCTTTTCCATGGCTTTTGTATGTTACATTTGTATTCTTTCTAATGAAATGTTTCCTGTTTTGTTTGTTTTCATTGTATTATATTTCAAAACAATTGTTTCCTTTTTCTTTTTGCTACTTTTCAATTTGTTTTACTGTAGAATGCCTATTCCTTGGGACAGTATTTACTTTGAACTTTTGTACAGAATCATGTATCTTGATAATGCTATATAAATGATGACAATAATTATAATACTTTGAGACTTTCACATCAATTCAATGAAATTAAAAATGTGTCACTTTATATAGATGATCAAGTATACGTACTATCACTGAAGAATGAAAGTGGGGGGAAAGATCCGGGCAACTACCAACTGGTATCATTTATCTCAGGAAAAATTGTAGAAAAGAACATTGAACATCTGATCCTTGAACAGTTTGGGGAAAAGTGATTTCTAAAAGCTAGTAGGGGTTTCTCAATACCAATTCATAACAAACCTATACTGTACATTTATTTGATAGATATACAAGTGTCTGGAAGTTATGCCCTGTGAGGAACTGTTGAGAAAGGCTGTCATGTGGAAGACAGAGCAGAGTTGTTTTCTGTAGCTTGACAGGATAAGATCCAAGCTAATGGATTCAAATGATAGGTTTCAGCTGAACATTCCAAAGCTATTTGGATCATAAGAGCTGTTTAAAAGCAGAATGTGCTGTCTTTGAATCGTGGTAGACTCTCTTACTTTAGAGGTTTTTTAAAAAGCTATAGATTTCTGCTGGCAGGGATTTCAACAGTGTGTGGAGGGATCTCTTCCAGCTGTAAAATGTTGATACATACAAACGAATGAAATGTTGAAATTAGCACAGTTCACAATGTTCATACATGGCACTGAACATTTAAAGTAACCAACTGTGGCAGTACCTCGAGTTAAGAATTTAATCTGTTCCAAATGCATGCTCTTAAGTCGAACTACTCTTAAGTCGAGGTACCTATCTTAAAAATTGAAGAAGTAAGTTTAAAAAAATCAAAAAAAATGAAAAAGAAATTGTAAATCAAGCAGACCATATCTAAAATTTTAAGGTGGCAGGTAAAACGCCAACAGTTTTCTGCTCTTAAGTCGAATTGCTCTTAAGTCAAGCTGCTATTAAGTCGGGGTACCACTGTATTTGGTATGGAGATAAGAGAACTCATTTGCATTGGTATACAAATTTTCTGTTGATAATCATGCAAAATAGCTTTTATTCTTCCAAGAAGCATAGCATTACTTTCAACTTGGAGGTATCATCCATGTGCATACAGCACATCTTCACTCTATCTTTATTTGCAGCTCCATTTGCGACCATATGTGAAGTGGTTAAATCTGACTGTGATAAGTCTTACATGTGAAGAAAAAATTTGCCATGTTAGAAAATGAATAAAGATTTTCCATTTTTAATATAATTTTGCGAAGTCAGGTTTCAATTTCCATTGTTCTTCCCTAATTTTTAGGAAAGACATATTTGCATTTTTCCAGGGCTGAACATAAAAAGTTTTTGAACTGTATTTGGCTTTCTTATGAACATAATGGGTTGACTTTTTCAGAGGTTGAAGAAGCTCACAAGGACTCCATATGAGACTCATATTCAGCATTTTGCCTTTCTTTTGAGCAATATATTGCTTGTTTTCCCGGTTACTTCTGCACGAATGGATTTCTGTAGTTGCCGTTAAAACAGTGAAGTAAATAAACCTCACCCTTGCCTTCCAATGCTGACATAAGACTTGCACCTCAGACATGCACATGCAATCTCATAAATTGCAATGCCCATATAACACTACGGAGGTGAGGTAATTCTTCCTCATTTTAACTTTTCCAAGATAACCATGTTAGAATTGCCAATCATGTAAATGCATTAAAATGCTTTCTTTTACCTTTAGTATGGCTATCTAAATGTTCTATTTGAGATTGCCCTTCCTTACAAAGTACAATGCAAATGTTAATTTATTTCAGCAAGTCAACTCAAAAGGTGAAACTAATATATGAAATTGACTCATTACATGCAAAGCGAGATATGTCAAGCCTCACTTTGGTATAATCAAGCTCGTCTAGATCAAGGGAAGTGATAGTACCACTATTCTGCTCTGGTGAGACCCCACCTGGAGTACTGTGTCGTTCTGTGCGCCTCAATTTAAAAAGGATGTTGACAACCTCGAGCGGGTGCAGAGGAGGGCGACCCAGGTGCCAAGTCCTGCTGGAAAATGAAGTCAGTGTCCCCATAAAGCATGTCTGTGGAAGGACGCATGAAGTGCTCCAAAATCTCCTGGCTGGCAGCTGTGTTGACCTGGGACTTAATGAAGCACCGTGGACAGATGACATGGCTCTCCAAATCAACACAGACTGTGGAAACTTCACACTGGACTTCAAGCATAGTGCATTGTGTGCCTCTCCCTTCTTCTGCCAGACTCTGGGTCATTGGTTCCCAAATGAGATGCAAAAGTTGCTCTCATCAGAAAAGAGGACTTTGGACCACTGAACAACAGTGTTCAGGAACGACTTGAAAAGAGGAATGCGACATTGGAAGCCTATGTCCAAGATCCATCTGTGTGTGGTGGCTCTTGATGCGCTAGCTCCAGCCTCAGTTCACTCCTTGTGAAAGTCCCCAACGCTTCTGAATGGCCTTTTCCTGACAATCCTCTCCCAGCTGTGGTCATCCCTGCTGCTTGTGCACCCTTTTCTTCCACACCTTTTCCTTCCACGTAACTTTCTATTGATGTGCTTTGATAGAGCACTTTGGGAACATCCAACTTCTTTTGCAATCTGTACCTTTTGGGGCTTTCCCTCCTTATGGAGGGTGTCAGTGATGGTTTTCTGCACAACTGTCAGGTCAGCAGTCCTTCCCATGATTGTGATTCCTACTGAACCAGGTTGAGAGGCCATTTAAAGGCTCAGGAACCCTTCACATAAGTGTGAACCTTTTCACACTTATTCTAATTTTCTGAGATTGTGAATCTGGGGTTTTCATAAGCTGTACGCCAAAATAATCACAATTATACCAAAGTAAGGCTTGATGTATCTCGCTTTGCATGTACTGAATCGATATCTCATATATTAGTTTCACCCTTTGAGTTGACTCACTGAAATAAATGAACACTTACACAATATTCTAATTTTTCGAGTTTCACCTGTATGAAGGCAAGCAGGCTTTGCTACAGCAACAACAGCAAAGAAGCCTCATTTTAAAAACAAATTCAGACATCTTATCTTTTGAGTAAACAGGCTAAATACTTCAAACACAACTATCTGCAAAAGAAAATGTGAAAGAAATATTTTTGAATTACTTACAGTACTTATGATATCAAAGTCATCCTATGAATTCTGGAACTTCAGAGTTCTGGTACTGATACCTTACAGTATGTTTTGATTTCTATGCTGACAGTAATAAATGTTGTTCTGATACTTCACATCTTATTATGCCTTCTGGAAGATTTATAAGGAAAAAAGTCTCCACACAGGCATTCCAGAAGTGAACACAATAATCATCATCTTTGAGTAAAAAGACATACAGTGGACCCTCGTATAAAAAACAGTTTGTAGGACATAAAATCTGTACAACGTAAAACATTCCGGAGATAGGCGATTCTGTTAAGCAAATTTTTATGTTGCGAATCCGCGCAACATAAAAATGGTCGCAATTAGGGATTACTCCGTTTTCAATGCATTCCTATGGGAAATTTGTATAAAGGAAAATTTGCTTAATGGAATTTTATTTGGAATGAATGAATTCCTTTATACAAAGTACCACTGTATGTCCACTCTCTCCTTATTGATTTAGCATGCCTTTGTGTGGAAGATTTGCCCGTTTCAGTCATCTGTTTACTTTTTGCCACTGAGATGTTTGTCTTCTTGTAGCTGATTTAAATTTATTCTTGCTGTTCTAGGTTCAGAATAGATTAATCATCCATAATGTGGGGACAGTCATGGATAACGTCCAGTTGTACACATCTCCCAAGTCACACTTGCTTGCACCACTACCTGCTCTGGAAGACTATGGAATCCTCTGAAGAGATTATACAGTAAGTACATGGAAGCCTAAAAGGGTATGAAAAAGGGCAAGGTCTGCTCCCCTCCAAGCAGAGATGTGCTTATGTAGCTTTGAATCTAGTTGCTTGTTTCAATTGTTGTTAATTCCTACTTAGCATCAATCATGCGAGAACTGTTTTTTGAAGCTGCCCATATTGCTTCATTAGAAGACAATGCTAAGTCTGTTCGCATTGTCAAATATGTGACATTAACAGGAATTCCACTGGTGTTTAGGCCAACTGACAAGATGCAGGGGTGCATCTTTATTATGCAGTTGCTAAGTGAACACCAGTAAGTGGGCTCTGCTGCATTTAACTGCAGGTTCAGTGTAAATGACAGAAATTAGTTCTCCTTTGTAAAGAAAATGCCTTTTCTTTAGCTTCAAAATGGTACCATTATGGCCAAAAACACGTTGGTGTCAATATATAGCATCAAAAGCTGATGATATCAGCTGGTACTAAAATTTAAATTAAATTAAATGCTTCTTATGCTATTTTAGGTTCTGGGACTCTCTAGCATCCAATTTTGCCGTGGAAAGCCCTTATGGGCCTAAGGGAACTTTAATCACCAAAATCTGCTGCCAGACCACGACTGACAGTTCTGATCTTGATGGTGGCGATCTGATGCTTCTTGAAGGCTTCTTCCCCTTGTCCCAAACCACCCAAGATCCCCCCAGGAATACTAAAGGGAATCATAGGGAGGCTTAGAACATAAAATAGGATAGAGATATTGTAATTAATTTAAATTTTACCTGTGTTGAGCTGCTGACATCAGCTTCCAACAGTGTACATTTATGTAATAGGATTTTGCCCATTATTTAGTAGTGACCTGTGTGGTGCCTACAGAATCCTGTGGATGGCAGAGAAAAATCTAAAATTAATAATGGCTGGTACCTTTCCCCACTAGAACCCAGATACTGGTGCAAATGTATGCTGTTGTGGAGGCTGCAGTGGAACATGTGGAATGAGCAGAGACTGTTGGATAAACATATGACTAAAAACCCCAGAATTCTTCATCACTAGCTATGCTGGCCAGGATTTCTGGAAGTTGTTGTTGAAGAACATCTGGGCACCCATGGTTGGGAATCACTGATGTAGACCAACCATAGAAACAGGGCCATTTTTATGAAAACCATTTCTTTCATCAATAATCATAACAACAATATCTTTACTGCTATCACATAATGATCTATGGATAGGCATATTGGGGTATATTTGATGAACCTGAGATTTTATAATGATTACCAAAGTTAATGTACATTGCTGTATTGCTTTTTATTGTTTTGTTTGTAGTAGTTCATGAAGAAACAGGACTACAACCAAGAGGAAAAAACATACAGAAGAAAAATAGTACAGTAGTTTTAAACTATTCAATATAAACATGCTGATTTTATTTTGTACTTTGTTGTTCTTTAAGGATGGGTAATTATTGTTGAATCGCCCTGAAATCGTCTAGAGTCTATAGCAGATCACAGCTAAAATTCTTGTTTATTTTAGATAGCTTTTTAAATAACACAGTTCTAAGCAAAAGCCAACAATTTATCACTGGAAGGTAATATAATAGCAGTTAAAATAAGCACAATAAAGTAAAATGTTAAAAAAACATGGACAAATAAAAGCCTGTCAACTATATAAAACAGTACGTTGAAGCTGCATGGGCTGTCATTGACTCCAAAATTTCCCAGTGCTTCAGAGAAACCAACTGGATCCATAACTCTTCGAGGCAGACTAACCTAATGATGTTCATGCTCTTGTGGATTTGGTGGATGGTGTCCTTTTTCTTAATATGGAAACAGTAAAACCACAGAACAGGGTGGTTCTTAATTTCCACACTCAGCTCACCAGTAAGTTACTCAACGCAAAAAACAAAAAACCAATCTATGCCCCCTTTCATGTCTTAGGCTCACCATAATCTGCCACAAACTCTTGGTCTCTGCGAAATCCTGAGCTAATCCATCCAAGAACACTTAAGAATACTGAAGTTCCAATGACAATAAGCCTTGGGATACTCAGTTCCAAGTCCAACTGCTGAGCTGTGGATACAGTACATAAGCAAGAATCCGAGGCTAACCCTGGACTTGAGGTGCTCATAGTCAATGTGACCACTGAAAGATAAAATTGTCCCAAAGGTCACAGCCATTCCTTCTGTGAGAAGGCTGTATACCCAGTTTGCAACACATGAGCTAGAGTATCGCTGTCTAGTAAGTCCACCTTGTTCAGCCAGGTTTCAGTCATGCATACCAGAAAAATTTGCTTATCCCTAATCAAGTCATGAAGAAGGAAGTTCTTAGTAAGAGGTGTGAAACTGCACATGAGGTTTGTCATGGAGGTAGTGATTTCACCTCGCTTGCCTCTGAATGAGATAGAGGTTTAGATGGCTCCCAAACCTGTTGTCACATCTGCAGCCTCCTTCAATACAAATATCTTCTCCCATCTCTATATGTATCTAAGCAACATATCTTGACTCTTGTTTCTGCTATTCAGCACTAAGCATTCAGTGAACACTCCTTCCAAATTTTCATTTTTTCCTCTGAGGTAACCACTTTCAAATAATAATTTCTCAAAATTTTTCAGAACTGGTAATGTAACTACAGTACATTTTTATACAGCCCAACTAGGATCACTCTTTTCTATATTTAGAGGAGTACTGTAGGTTTCCTCAAAATCTGAATATCTGATCAAGTCTTTATTTTCAAATTCTCCATCCTCAACATCAATCTGTCTCATCTTTTTTGCTTCTTTTCTGTACTATTATGCTGGTGTGCACACATGACCTTATTACTGAAGAATTCCTCTCACCCTTCACAGGATAGGTGGAATTCTCTCTTTGATGTGATCTATTATTGATTGGTTACGGAGTTCCTTTTCCTAGGAAAAAGGACATGTTTAAGTGTAGCAACACAACCAGGTATAAACAAGCATAATTTCACACTGTAGTTCTATCTCAAACCGCTCATACTGCCTGTTGCCTTCAGGAGGGGTATCCCACCATGGCTGCCTTCTCTCTATCGTAGTTATGGCCACCATCATCTCCTTTTGTCAGGCAGCAAAATGGAATCAGTTTCTTTGGTTTACTACCAAAACCACTGTAGAGGGTTTAACAAAAAGGAATACACTCCCTTGGTTTTTAATTTCCTTTTCCTGTTGCCTGGTTGGGTTTTTTCTCCTCTTTACCAGATGTTAATAGAAGAAGGCAACGAAACCTCTTTCCTCCTTTTTAAAAATCAGCCTAGAGACACAGTGGAAATCAAAACAGTGGAATTACAGTTTTGGTCCACATTTGTTCCTCAGCTTTGCCTCTGCAATCCCCCCCCCACCAAAAAAAAAAAAAGATGAGATATTCCAGTGGTAAGGAAGAGAAACACATTGTATGCCATCTTGGACACTGGAGAAGATGTGGAAGTTACTAAAACAAAATACTACTATCTCCAAGCAGTTGCAGTAATATAATTAGTGCATTTTAGGCAGTGTACTGGACTAAGGGAATAAAAACTGCAGACAGTTGATGCTTTATGATGCGTAACTGAAATATTTACTGACATAAGAGAAACAAATCATATTTGTATCACTATATGAAAGACACTTCTTCACGTGGAATTGTTTTTCAGCTGTGGGCTTCTTTAAATCATACACGGCTCCTCCACTGAAGTTGCTTTTCCCCCTACATCATAACCGATTTCAAATGGTGCTAGACAAAAACTAAGACTCTGAACACCAAGAGAAATCGGTCAGCCTGTGTAAGAGATGTTTTCCCAGATCCACACTGGCTGGAAATAATGCCTGCAGATCATCCAGATGAAGTACTACAACGATTTTCATTAATCTTCAAAGTGTTAAATTCTGTAAAACACTTACTAGGAAGGAATATGAAAGAAACAGTCTGAGAATTACAGAAGTGTTGACTATTCAGTGTTCCAGCCTTAATTGCATGACTTATTATAATTAAACTTCGAATCACTGTTTTTTAAGTTACCAAAAGTAAAAGAGAACATTTTAATATTTCTGTTAGAACAACCTACAAGAATTCAGATGTTAACAAGGAGTACTGGCACCCTGTATGCCTTTTCCAACAATCCGTTACACTGCAAACGCTATGTGAGAGGCATAGCATCCAACTTCCCTTGAGCACACTGAGTGCTCTAGGCATTTTGTGAAGGTTGCTTGTGGCCTGGATACATTCCAGAGCAGAGATGGGATAAAAAGCAACAACGAATAGCGATATTACATGAATATTGCTGATTCATTTAATAATCACCCCTTCATATTTGTCAGGTCATGAGACTCCAACAAATACTAAGGGATGAATATTTCCTCTTTTTATTTCTTCCACCATTGCCCTCCCTGATAAAGGTGTCACATTTTCCCTTAAGGCCTAAGGTAAAGCAGGTCATATTTTTCAGGGATGGCAACAGAGGCTTTTTTTATGCCCTCAGGGAAGCAGTGGCCACCATCTTAGAAAAGGCAGCTTGTTTTTTTTTTCAAATAAGGCCTATTGTTTAAAAAGCTTCCATGAACTGATGAACGGATTAGTTGCTTTGTCAGTGAGGGTTCATAGTTTGTGGTTTGTCAACCTAGATCAGTGGTCCCCAACCCCCGGGCCGCGGACCGGTGCCGGTCCGTGGAGCAATCCGCACCGGGCCGCCGCCCGAGGAACTTTAAATCATTCCCCTGTGGCGGCGGCCCGGCTCCCGGAAATGATTAGGGCTTGAGATTGAGCAGGCAGGTAAGGTGGGGAAGCTACGCATGCGCAAAAGCGAGGCAAGAAGGGGTAGCCCAGAGCGCCTCGCCAAACTGCAAGAAGACGAGGAAGGAGGCAGTCAAGCTTTAACAGCCGTCCGCAAGCTTCTTCCCCCCTGTCTTGAGGTGAGCTGAGGGGGGAGGGGGGGAGTCTCAGGCCGGGCTGGGCCTCGGTGCTGGCGGCGGCGGCGGTGCTTGGGTTGAACCAGGGTGGGGGGGACTCTGAGGCCAGGCTGGGCTCATTGCTGGCGGCGGCGGCGCTTCGGGTGAGCCAAGGTGGGGGGAGATTCTGAGGCCAGGCCGGGCCTTGATGCTGGCGGCGGCGGCGGGGGCACTTCGGGTGAGCTGGGGTGGGGGTGGGGAGTCTGAGGCCAGGCTGGGGCTCGTTGCTGCTTCTGACGGGGTGGGGGTGGAGGATGGCGGGCTCTCCCTCCGCTCCCTTTCCCGGGGCCGCTGCTGGGCTTCGCTTTACCTGCGCCCAAGCCCCCTGCCCCAGGCCAAGCGGGGGGAGCAAAAGGGGACGTCCTCGCCCCTCTGTCCCCCCCACCCCACCCACTCCCATACCCCGAAGCGTGAGGGCGCTACTCGCGAGCAGGAGGTGAGGCTGGCCATTGCCAAGCGGGCAGGTCTCCTGCCGGGCGCGCCGCGCAGGGGCGCATGGAAGGGCGGGGAGGTGGTACGGCGGTGTGTGTGTGTGTGTCTGTGTCGGTGTCTGTGTTTACTCGGGAGTAAAACGAGCCAAAGGCGGTGGGATTGCGCGGGTTGGGCCAGGCGAGGCAGCCGGCGGTGGCGGCGGGTGCCCCCTCCCCGCGCACGCACCCGCGCCCCGCCTCTGGGGTGACCCCCGTCCCACCCCGCGAGCCGCCTCCCTGGGGCCGCGCTCCTCCCGCTCCTGGGGCTCCGTCCCAGGAATCCACCGAGCCTCCGCCGCCGCCGCCCGCGCCCTAACAGTCCGGCTGGGCAGCAGCAGCAGCTGTGGGCCGAGCCCCCACCCCGCCCGGCCGCCAGCCCCGGGGGAGCGCCTGGGCGGCAGCGGCGGATCATATCAGGCCGGGGGTGGGTGGCAGAGTCCGGGGCCAGCGGTGTCCAGGATGAGCCCGCGCTACTTCCTCCGATCCCTCGTGCTGCTCATCTTCGCCGCCTTCTCGGCCAACGCCAGCAACTGGCTGTGAGCGAGCGCAGCGGCATGACACGGGCAGCAGGGAGGCAAGGCCAGCCGGGCAGGCGGAGGGGAAGCCCGGCGAGCAGGCAAGGGAGGCGAGGCGCGCGTCCGCCGCCGCCTGCCTACCCTCTCCAGCAGAGCTTTGAATGTGTGTGGTGGAGAAAGAAGGAGGTGGAATCTCCTTGTGTGAAAGAAACCCCACTCTTTCCGGGTTTAGGCAGGGAGGATTTGGTGGAGAAAGAATCTCCCTGTGTGAAAAAAACACCCCTCTCCACCAGATCTTCCGTGCCTAAGCCTGGAAGGATGAGACAGATGGTGAGCGCCCAGCAGCGGTTTCGCTGCTTCTCTCCAGCTGACTTCCCGATCCCGGCGGCCGCTCGCTTTCCCTCTCTCTCTCGCTCGGGCGCTCTCGCTCTCGCTCTCGCTCTCTTCCGCCGCCTCCCTCTCCTTCTCAGAGCCAGAGGCTGTGGATCCTGCCGCGCAAAGATGCAGCAGCAGCAGCAGAGACGGCAGTGCAGGGGGTGGGGGAGGCCCCGGAAGTGTGTGTGTGTGTGTGTGTGTGCACGCGCGGCGGGTCGGTGTGGTCCGTCTGGGCTCGTCTCCCTTCCTCCCCCTGCTCTCTCTCCTTGCTTTCTTTTTTCTCTCCTCCTCCCTCCCAAGTGGTTTTGGAGCTGGGGAAGGGCGGGCGTGGAGGGGTGCATGCCCCCGCCCTTTTTTGGAGGAATTGCGGGCCGGGAGAAAGCGATCTCGGGCCAAGAGCCCTGTGAAGTGGACAGTTGCAGGAGAGGGGGAAAGGGTGTGTGTGTGCGCGCGCGCGCAGGCGGGTGAGTGTGGGAGGGGGACGGGCGTGGAGGAGTGCATGCCCCCCCGGGGCCACGGAAAAATTGTTGAGCATTTGCCGGTCCGCGGCGAAAAAAAGGTTGGGGAGCACTGACCTAGATGACCCACAAACCATGATGAACTGCCATTTTGGTGGTCTGTCCCTGTCTCAATCCCAAAGTTGTACTAGTCAGCAGAGAGGGGGAGGGAGAGAGGGGGGGAGACTCGCATTGTACCAATTGGAAGGGAAACCTTATTTTCATATAACAAATAGAATACTGTACATGTACCAGTCTACTTTAAGTAATGGAAGATGAGTAATGACAAGCAATGTGAAGAGAGTGCACATTACTTTTGAAACCCAGGCAATGGTAATGGCACATCTGTTGAGTCAAGCAACATGACAGGCACCTTTGAAAAGTAATGTCCTAAGCTCTGCTTAGAACTCTAGCATTCAAGAATACACAGAGCTTATTCAACTACTAAGGAAGCAAATATTAATTACACATATCCCAGTTACACACCTATGCATTTAACCCTGCTTATTCATGACATATGAATTCAAATGTTATAATCCCAATTTTGTATCATTAAGGGTAATGCAAATTTGAAGATATGAGAATATTCTTAACAAGCAATCTAACTCTGATCCAACAAGATTCTATCTGAGGCTGCTTTTACATGACCCCTAAAATCCGCTGGCAACTTAAATGCAGATCCCCCCAACATGGTTTTTGTTCTGCTTCCTGTGTTCCCACCTCCCGCACGCTGATTCTGTTGCTTCTGTCTGCGGTGAGGGGAGAGAGAAAAAAATGCATGCTCACCTCCGCCTGCCGTCAGCAACAGCTAATTGTTCCAGCCCCTTAGGATTCTTGTCTATTAAAGGGGGGGGGGGAGCCAACAAAAACAAACAAAAAGCGGAGGAGGACCAGGTATGCAATGCTCTAAAACAGCAACAAGGAACAGCAACAAGGATTTTACCTCCTCCAGACCAGGTACTTGTAAAATGTGCTGGGGTGCGCTTAAGTGGGCATGGTTGTACTTTATTTTTTTTAAAAGTCCGCTGCTGGTGGGAAAACAATTTTATACTCCGCATCTGCGAGCATTTTGCAGCGGATTTTAGGGGTTGTGTAAAATCAGCCTAATATGGACTGGATCCTCACTCTTTGTCATGCTTGCGTTGCCCCACTGAAATAAATTGGATGAATAACCACTGTGAAATTAAGTTCCACTGATTCAAACAGCTGATCTGTAAACATGACTAAGTCTAAATCAATTTCGGAAGAAGTAGGGTTCTGTGCATATATCCCTGAGATAAGAAGTCAAGGGTATAACAATTTGTACATATGTGATTCTCCTTTCTCATCCACTTCCTGAATCTGTGTGCTGTGTAGGAGTGGAGAAGGCAGGAAAGAAAAGAACATGGGCATTTTATTATTATTAAGCAAAAATGTTCCCAACATTTCCAAAGCTATGCTAGGACATAACAAGGCAGAAATGAGAGAGGGACAGTGTGCCACAATTATATTTGGTTTTTGTTTTGTTTAGAATATTGCTAGTGTAAATATTCCCCTGCTTATAACATGAATGAGGATTGGGCATGTGTTGCATCAACACCCAAATCCTCCTCCTTCCTGATACTGGAATGTTGGCAGGAGTGGGGAGAAGATATAAGATGATGTTCCTGTGAGACTGGAACTCTTGCTTCTGACTTTAAAATGGGCGTTCTGATTGATTCTATGTTGTTTTGGCCACAGAATTACCACTTTAATTCTTATGGCATTCACTGTACTATGCTTTTCCAAGAAGCCTCATTTATAGCCCCAAATTCTGTGTGCATACATTGCTAAAGAATGGCAATGTAATTTTCTTTTACTCTATTAAATGACAGTTTCAGGCACTTGCTTATTGACAAAAGCAACAAATAAACTATCAGATTTTACCATTTGATGACTACTATGTTGTTGCTTCCTGTTCTTCTGCGATTCTAGTGCTGTAATTCTTGCTCCTAGAACACTGATTTCAAATGGTGCTAGATACAGAGATGGAAAAATCTAAGCCACCATGTGAAACCAGCTTCCAGAAGAAGACACCCACTTATGTTGGGATCATCTTCACTATCGGAGCATTGTAATGTCCATGGTGCTTCCTAGAAGAGAATGCCTGTTTTGGTTAAGTAATACTTGTACAACATTATTTTCACAAAAATAAATATAGAAACTCTACACATAAATATATAAATCTAATCTGAAAAATTCAGAATATTGTATAAAATGACCATTCATTCCTACACCTTTTTATTTTTATGAATATGAAGTCTACGGTGCATCATCAATTTATACAGCTCAATAATGAAAACTTACTGTTTTTTCATAGTTTAAGGTTAATACAATAATGTTAATATGTGTTTTACTTACTGTTGCACAGAAAAATTATTTTGATGGACTGTAAGCCATCAGTTAGTTTCATTACTTATACAGTCACCCCCGCCATTTTGTGGTTCAGGTACTGCGGTCCCACTACATCGCGGAATCACAGAACCTGCACCTCGGGGCTGCGGCGGCGGGGGGCGATCACGTCACTCCGCAAAGCCTCGGGCCACGTGGGGCAATCGGGTAGCTCTGTGCTGCCCCCTCGCTCCGCTGAGAAGCCTCGGGCTGCGGGGGGCGGCGGCAGGGGTGATCGGGTTGCTCCGTGATGCCTCCCGCGGTCCTCCCAGAAGCCTTGGGGGCGCGGGGTGATCGGGTCGCTCTGCGCCACCTCCTGCGGTCCTCCCAGAAGCCTTGGAGGCACGGGGGGGATTGCGGGGGGTGATCAGGTCGCTCCGCGCCGCCCGTGCTCCTCCGAGAAGCCTCGGGCGGCGTGGGTGGGCGGCGGCGGGAGGTAAGACTTCTCGGACAGGCACACGATCTCCCCCCGCCCCCACCACCCGCTTCCGCATATCACGGATTTTCATGCAACGTGGGTGCGGTGGGTCCCTAACCCCCACAATTGGTGGGGGATTACTGTACTTCCCTGAACCACAGCACACTAGTTCTCTAACACAATTTTCACTACACAGTGCCCTCCCCTCCCAGCGAGCTGGAGCTGGGTATTCATTTGACCAGAAAGTACTGTAACTACCTACCATGATGACCATAGAGCTGTAGCTAGAAAGTAACCACCCACCATGATGATGATGATAGAGATGCAGCTCTATGGTCATCATGGTAGGTGGTTACTCTCTAGCCTGTTTCTTATTTTTATGGTCTTCAATTGGGCTAAATGATCTCCATCTCCTAGTCTATGGAACAAATCAATCATGCAAGGTAATTATTTTATAACAGCTGGGTGGGGAAGCCTCCGCTGCAGCTGGGACCTTCACGGGATATAGAGGTCTCCATTGCAGCTGCTCTGGAGGCTCCTGGCGGCAGCGGGGTGTGCATTCGCCCCATAAGACGCACAGATATTTCTCCTTACTGTTGGGGGGGAGTGCATTTTATGGGGTGAAAATACATTATACAGTGGTACCTTGTATAAAGGAATTAATTCGTTCCAAATGAAATTATGTTAAATAAATTTTCCTTTATACAAAGTCCCATAGGAATGCATTGAAAATGGAGTGATCCCATTTTTATGTTGTACGGGTTCTCCCCATAGGCGATTATGTTAAGCAAATTTCCCCTATCTCCAGAATTTTTTATTTTGTACAAATTTTATGTTATACAAGCTGTTATACAAGGGTCCACTGTACATTACTGCTAGCTCTTAGCAACTTGGCATTAAGAATTTAGAAGTGCGTGAAGAAGCTTCATAAACCAAACAGGCTGTAAATTTACATAACTACATTATGGTGCACTTCTCAGTGTCCCTTGTTTATATCAATGATGACAACATATCAGTAAAAGAAATCTAAGCTCTGGTATGAGATACTTGGTGGGTAACTGCATAGGGCAATCTTTAACACACATAATGGAGGATACTGCTAAGAGGATATAAAACAAAACTGAATTTGTAATTTCATGACTGAAAGGCCAAGAGACAGACTCAGTGCTAGATGTGTTTGGTTTTATATATTGAATTGTGGAATAATTTTTATGCTTGTTTTAAAAGTAGAGATGGCAAAGGAAATGCTTAGACTATAGAGGTTATCTTAAGCATAATGCCTCTTTCTGAATAGGTGCCTTGCCAGATATAAATAAACACAGATATAAATACTATATAAAATTAAAAGGGTATTAACCAAGATAGTGTGGCTTTTATACTTGTCACGAAACACCTCCTTTTGGCATAGCAGAAAGCTTTAATCAAGTTCTAAACAGGAATTGGAGACAGTAAAAAAGGCACTTGTTAGCTATTTTTAAAACAAACATTCTCCAGACAGATGTATTTTAAAAGAACCAATTTCTGTGAAAAATATTCCATTTTAGAGAAGCTGTAGTTATTAGTAAATTGTCCTATTAGTTTTTTTTTAAATAAGTGCAGTAAGCGAAATGTTTTCTCTCTCCTGTCAAAGCCGTTTTAGAGACACATAAACATTTGTCAGCATGAAGCAGGCAATGGTCACTTCCTGGACTCGCATAACACATGCAAATCATCATGCTGCCACGTAAGATGTTTTGCAATAGCTAACCTTTAGTACTTCATTTTCCCTCTAATTGAAATGGGACCAGCTGAAGAGGTTATGAAACTCAGGGACTGCCTGTTCTGTTGGTTTGTTTGTGGCTAGAAGCTGTTGAAGAAATTGAGGTGGAAGTTATCTAAGCATTTATATTTTGCCTCCTAGAGGAAACTACTGTCCAAGAAAGAAGAAAACACAGAATGATAGATGGAGATGTTTGTATGTAATTTAATGTTGGTGACAGTATCTGAACAAGCTCATCCATTTACCTCTCGTTTATCATTTTGGAATTCAGTTCTAAAACTTGTCCTGCATTCTCTCGTATCTCACTACCAGAACCAACTTTCTAAGATTGTTCTTAAATTTAAAACATTTTAATGATACTGCTTTCATGCATCTGTTTCCCATACTGTTCATGTAATGCAAGTTCTGGATGAAGGTTATCACATGGTTACTTCTAATGCCAGCACCCTCTTGTCTTGGAGGATACTAAGTAAGCATATCCTACAGCCTTCCTCATATGTTCTTCCCAACTGAAATATCCAAACGGAACATGCACAAACAGACAGCAATGCTGAATTAATTAATTGGGAGCTGCACTTAAATTGGCATTTCAGTTTAAATGAATTGATACATTTCATAGCATGCATTGGCCTCAAGGAAATGAGTACGCTAACTGGAAAAATCACAGGAAAATGCAATCCATAGGTAGACTGTGTTTTAGAGATTTTTCTGTCGAATACCTACTACCTGCTGGTTGTCATGCTGCTAGCTCAGGTTCCAGGGTTGTCTGGATCTGGAGCTGATCCACATTCTTAAACAAGAGGGCACATACAGAGCCTCTGGACTCAGATTCTTTATATTTTTAACGGTTCCTTTAGATACAATCCTTGTTCATGAACACATACTAATGGGATACTAGCGGCTTTACAAAGTACCTTCAAAGTTAAAACAAGTCTGCTTAGAATTATTCCACTGGCAAATGGGAGAATTAAATACTTAACAAAAACTGGGCTATAGTTATCTCATAATTCCCACCAAGGCTGAGAGTCAAATTGCTCTGACTCTGTAAAATATCCAAGCAGGTTATGGTGTATACCATAATATCCTTACCCCATTTGCCAGGTCAAGGGAAAGAAAGGCTTATTCAACCTCCAGCTATAACGTGCAGAACGTGTCATGGGATGCTATAGGCAGGCTCCTGCCTGTAGGTTACCTCCCATTCTTTCCTGTTCATAACAGGGTAATGAATACTGGTCTTTTACCTTCCCCTAGAGCTAAGCAATAGATCACAATCAAGAAGTGCAGAATTTACGGGGAAGATAGCAATAGAAACACTTTTCTTAGTGTATTTGGTAATCCTTCCAAGGTCGATAAAATGAGTACCAAGCTTGCCGGGGGGCCAATTGCGGCCTGCATACATTGGCCCCAAGACTACTTGCGGTATGGGGCATTATATAAGCAGAACACTTTGCTTTAATATTGGCTGAAACATGTCAAATATATGGTCCTCTTACTTTGATATTAACTTAGCATTCCTAAAATACAGTTGTCCCCTGCCATTTTGCGGTTCATATACTGTGGTCCCAGTATATTGGGATTTCCCCATTACCTGAATTACAGAGGAAGTGAATGAAGATGACCTTATGTTGCATGGGTAATTTTTCTTCCTATAACCAACCCAAATCCATTTGCACACAAATGTCCTAAAACAAGGATAATTCCTAGTATAAAAAAGTGAGAAGACATTTGAGAAGTGCTGCATTATTAATCATTTATGTTTGCCTAATATTTCTTACTCTCCTCACTTCACCTCCACATCATTTTTAATTTGTGGTCACAGTCAAGAACTGCATTATAAGGCAGCCTAGATTGCCAATAAAAAGGCAAAGAAAATATAATTGCACTGGGACAGTGGAACCTCAAAAGTACCATTCTTTTCATATTCAAATACTTACTAGATAACTCCATTACAGCAATACCTTGGTTTAAGAGTGTATTGCAAGAGAAGCAAACATTTCTTCTAAATTTTGCCTTGATTAACAAGCAAAGTCTTGCAATACAAGCACTGGAGCCAGTCACATGATCACAAGTGAGCCAATGGTGATTCTTCCCCCCTCCCCGGATTGTGTGGGATTGTAGAATGTTTCATCTCAGACAGCCTCCAAAGCAGGAGTAGAGAGAAACTGAGGTTTCCCTTGCACCAGCCATCAAGAATTTCAAAGGGGAGTACGTGTTAGGGATTTGTTTTTCTTTCTATTTCTATTTAATTTAATTTATTTTCAGCATTCTTTCTTAGCTTTTAAACCATTTCCAGTAATGGGGCAGCTAGTAAAGGGTGTATATGGCTACAAATTGCACTTTATTATTCTCATATTAAAAAGAGAGTAAAATCCAGTTTAGTTCCTAGCAGTGCAGATTCTGCAGCCAGGCACCTAAACCATGGTGTAGATATAGAGTATTAGTCAACTTATTTTGTGGTCTATGGGACCCCAGAATGAATTACCTTCCATTATTTCTTATGCAGAAATTTGCTTTGATATAAGAGTGTTTTGGTTTACAAGTATGCTTCCAGAACAAATTATGCTCATAAACCAAGGTATCACTGTATTATATTTTATTTAAATAAAGGTGTAGCACTTCCTTGGTGTTAGTCCACACAAAGAGATCTCTAGAGCTGTTTCCCAACTCAGGAGCCATGATCCCCAAGACATTTGCAAAGTGTTTTCTGGGAGGTTGCAGGTTGCCTTGTATGTGTGTTGAACAATTTCTTTCTTGACCTTGTATATCTGAGAAGCAGGCCTTGGGCGGGGGGAAGGGAAGGAAGAGAGAAAGAAGCCTTTGAGAAGGGATAACTACCCTGTTGAAAATGCATTTTTAATAAAAATGTAGCAGTGGTAGTTATTGCAGGTTACCTGGCTATTATAAAAGGGGTTCTCAATTTGAAAAAAGTTAGGTAACACTGATATAGAAGTGTTCAAAAGCATATTTATGAATCTCCATCTTCCTCCACTTCAGAATTCATGTCATTATTAGGTAGTGCTGTATCAGCTATTTTAGTAATACTGGGTAAACACTTTAACATAGATGGTGCAGTCTGTATCTTATTCTGAGCAAAGCCCCTTTGTGAGGGAGGTATGCCATTCTCATCTGAGAGGCCGACTGAAACAGAACCACCACCCTCAAAGGGAGGATGAGAAATACAAAGGAAAAGAGGAGGTGAAAGGGGGACCAGAATGGGAGGAGGAGGAGCAGGAGGAGAGAGAGGGGAACGTAAGGAAAGAAAAAGGGAGTGCACTAGCAGTTTGGGGATAGGATTAAGCAGAGGAGAATTGGTGGAAGTTGTGAAGGAAGATTCTTGGATGGAGGAGTGGATTGACATTCAAGCTCCTGTGAGAAGCAGCAGAGCGAGAATGGAGAGAAAAAAGGTGGTAAAGCCGCCATACTGGGGTCAGCCGGCAGAGCGTGAGGAAAGGAGGAAGGTGCAGGAGTTCTTTGAGAGAGAAGCGAGGAGACGAGAAACACGAGAGCTGAAAGAAAAGGGGGAGAAATGACACTGAAGGACTCAGGACCATGTATTTGGGACTCGTGAGTTTGAGCGCCCGTGGCTTGGGAGGCATGACTGGGTTGATCTTAATCTCGGGCTACAACGTAAGAGGGGCATTGCCTGTGGCTCCTTGGACAGTTGAGCTTGGTAATTCAGGTGGACTGACAAAGGACCAATGTTCAGAGACAGAGCCTTTGATGCAAGACAGGGAGACGTCTGTGACTGAAAATACTCATTCCCTTGTTAAAAATAAATCATTTAAGCAGGATGCGGAGTTGGGAGCATCTTTTCAAACCCTTGCCAGGGTTCAGAAGGAGTGGGGGAGTGGAGGTGCCCACCACACCCTTATTCTACTTCCAAGTTTACTACAGAGGTATTGGACTATGCTAATGGTTTCTTAAGGATACACATACAAATATTACAAATTCATTGTTCCCAATTCAGGGATACATTAGGACCCCCGTATCCACTGATTCAGTTATCCACGGTTGGCAGAGGAAATAAATAAATAAATAATTCAGCAGCCACAAAACAAGCTATTGTCACAAAGAGCAGCTGTAAAGCAAGCTACTGTTGCAAAATAGCAGCTGTAAAGCAAGTTACTATCACAAACAGCAAGTTTTGGGGACATTTTGGCATTTTCTCTTATCCACGGTTTTCATTATCCACGGGAAGGCTTGGAACCAATCCCCAGTGGATACTGGGGTCCTACTGTACTTTCAAGTTCAGTAAATATATTCACAGGCAGATGTACCACAGTGACACATCAACATTTTGTTTCTCTTTGTTTAAGGAAAAAATACTCCTAAGACACAGCAGCAGATAAGTGCTGTGATACACATGCTTTTTAATTTGTTTCTCGTTGTTTATGAGCTTGTACAGATAATTTTCAAGTAAATGTGCAGAAACAATGAAGAATGCAAAGAGTTTATCTAGCCCTGTGGTGTTTATACTGACAGTGAGTTTCCAGACTCACAGACAAGAATTTTTGTCAGACATATTACCAAATGTTGGCCATTCAGAAGGAACTCAGTGTAGAAAAAGCATGTATAGTACAGTACTCAGACACTGATTTAGAGGCCTTCCCACTACAAAACAATATGTACAAATGACTTTTGTTGCAAATATATTCAAGTCATATAATACTTCATGTCCATAATTCCATGGCCATAAGACAACCCATTCTGATCACACCTGATTTACTGCTAAACAGAAAATGTCACCATCAGAGTTCAGTGTACTGAAGGCTATTATTTCTTTGTCGAGGTTCACAAGATGGAGATAAGATTCTTCAACAAAAACACCAAACTAAAAATCTGTTTCAAAAGGTATGCAGAATACCATAAATACATGTTTACTCATTGTTTATTTCACTTGCTTTGCAGCCTAAACATCTGAAATTCCATTCCACTACATTTAGTAGATCTAACTAATGAATAAATGTATACTGTATAAGATTAGAGTCTTCATAATGTATATTAAGATTAAGTTATTTCTTAACCTACCTGTGTAATATGGTATGATTGTTTTTTGCCCTTCCTCTTCCACTGCTTCCACAGTATTTAATCCAGATGATAATACAAACAGGCAAGTTTATATGTGTAAAGCAACTGGGGTATTTCTAGTGTAGAGGACTCTCTTGCATATTTTAAGAGCCATCTGCAGGTGTTCACTGGAAGTCTGTTGGGCAAGAAGAAGGAGGGAATAATAAAATAATGTGTCAGAAACAGGAAGAGAAAATTCTTGCTCCATATATCACTTGCTTCATTTCAATCTACCACGAGCATACAACCCCACTGGAAAATTCTTCAGTGAATGTGACGTTCAGAAGACTCTTTCCCCAACTGATAGAGGAACGGATGGCTTCAGGATTTTTTATGAAATACTGTACATCCAGCCATTTAAAGAGCTTTTTTAAAAAGTATTTTAAAATGTGTGTTATCTCATCTGCATGCTATGTTCACCAATCATTGTCCAAAGTTTACCTGAAAACAAAAAAAGCCCCAACAACCAATGTACCCTCTAATATTGTGTCGCTCTGCATGGGGTTTGGTCACATGTGTGCCTCTCCCCATCCATACGGGTTCTGTCAGGATAGGGGGAAAATGGTCAAGATAGGTGCATGGGGATGGAAAAGCTCTGGAGGAGGGGGGTAGAGGCGTGTGCACCCTTAGGCATTAGCGGGAACCTTGTTAACAACCATTTAGAATGATTAGGAATGTAATTTCTTTGTTAAAAAGCATGTTTACCTACTTTTGAGAAGGACATGCCGCCTATTAAGACGTCAGCATGGTTTATCCATAATCAGTAGTTTATAAGAGACATTATTCAAAGAGATCTACAGCATGAGACTCCATTTAATTTCCTGCCAGAAAGTCTGCCGAACTGTGGTCAGCCACTGGTGGAAATACAGATATCCAATTGTTTCACTCGCTGCACTTCCCAAACTCATAGATTCATGAAGTTGAAAGTGGACTGTAAGGCCATTGAGTTCAATCCCCTGCTCAGTACAGGAAGACAAAGTATGGAAGCATGTATCTTAGACAAGATAACTATATAAAACCAGTCTGGCATTACTGGAAATCTCGGCATATCAGTTAAGAATCTCATTTAATATCTCAAACTGTGGGAACACTTAAAATGTTCATCATTCTATTCAGGACAAAGGCATTTGAACAGAATAGATGGATTCAATAAATTGTTAACCATTTACAGAAACAGATACTTTTTTGGCTAAGGTCCACAGGAAATGCAAGAGATTAGGGGGCTGGTGCCTTTCAAATCCTTGCAGTTCCCATAAAACTTAGCCATTCACACTGCTTTCCCTCTTCTTCAGCCTAATAACCATCATCCCAGAGGGAGACTTGGCAATGTGCAAGTATTTCTGAAACTCCCCTGATCACTGATGTCTCACTCTGTCTTTTTGGAACAACAGCTACCAGAATTCTTGCTGGGGGAAATCTTGGTAAATTTTGGGAGCTACAGTGAAACAAATATGTAAATACTATGCCTACTGAAAACTATTTGTTACAGGGTGACTAATGATCGAAAACATGAATGAAATAGACCACAGAAAGGTAGTAATGATAGTCAGCTTTGCTCTTTCCTCATTGTTGTTGTTTCATTACAGTCATGACCGATTCTTTTTGACCCGTACTTTCCTTTTAACAAGGTTACATAAGAGAAGATCTAAGCAATTAACTGTCTTTCTTGCTTAGAAAGAATGCAAACTTCATCTCATGCAAAACTACATTTGTTTTTTACTTTTATCTTTTTATATACACTTTTCAGTAGAGTACTACAACCTAGATACAGCAAGTGGTATATAAATTAAATAAGTAAACTGTTCAAGCCATTATGTTTTTGTCTTTCTAACTAAAGGTGTCTCTTACTCAGAAAGAACACTGCACCATTTAAGTCTTCCAGTCTGACTGTATCCAAGGTGATATAGCAGTTATAGTACTGACTTAGAACAGTGGGGGAATTGCTATAATGCCTGTGTATGGTAAGCTTGTATAGCTTAATGTTTGGGAGCATCTGGCTAAAGAATCAGGGGTCAAAATCATATCCCTGCTATGTCTTCTGTGTGAAGGGGTAACCAAGATCACACATAGCATGCAGCCATGGGCAAGCTGCATAGTTCCCAAGTGCAAACAGAAGGTGGGACTGCTAAACCACTGAAGTGCTTATACCTAGAACAACCCAAGAGGGTCACCAAAAATCAAAATCAACTTGACAACATTGACTTGGAAGGATTAATATCTGTACGTGGAAATTTAACTGTTTTTTCCTGACTGATTTGGCAGGTCTTTAAAAATAGATAAACAGGATTGACATCTGAACAAGAAACACCACCCAAAGCCATCTGCGCTGGACGAAGCTGTGGATATCCAGTATTACATAAAAACAAAACATATGCATACTCTGATGTGCATTCCTTTCTATTCATCCTTGAAGTATGGCTTATGGTAATATAGAACACTGAACATCCCGTCTAATAAAGAGTTTAGATGGTAAGTAACAACACAATTGGAACCAAAGCAGGGCCCCTAAGGGACAAGGAAGTACCAGTATGCTTGAGGAAACTTCAAGCTGGAACTTAGCACATTAGTTCTGAAAAAATATATTGTGTTATTCATTTTTTTTAGGCAAGCAGATATGGTGTTATTTTTGCTGTTAACCCACCTGGAAAAAGCAATTTGTTGAAATCTGTATTGTTCAGATGCTGCTTGGCCACTACAAGTATATCTCCTGAAACATATCCACAAAAGGGGGCTAAAGCCACCTCAAAAAAGTCCCTCCATCCCCATCCCAGTCCAGTGCCTGGAGTTAGGAAAATGAGTATTTCCTCCAACCAAGCCTAAATGCTCCCAAGAAGCAAAAATGGCTAAAATGAAATTATACTGTGGGCATATATCAACACCTGACTCACTGGAAAAGACAGTGAAATTGGGAAAAGTTGAAGGAAGTAAGAAAAGGGAAAGACCAAATAATAGCTGAACTGACTCAAAAAAGGAAATCATGGCCTTGAAAACAGGAGCAGGACTGTTAACAATCAGACCTTTTACAGGTCACTGATTCATAAGGTCACCATAAACTAGAAGTGGGAGATAAGTGATACATCAGTAACAAATGGTGGCCAGCAAGAAGGCCCATAAAGATCAAAAATTGTGACAGCCACTGAGAAATCCAACAGATATGAAGTTTGCTTCCCTTAACCAATTATATATGAGCAATGGTTCCCAACCTTGGGTCTGCATATGTTCTTGGACTGGGTGGGATTTCTGGGCATTGTAGTCCAAGAATATTTGGGGACTCAAATTGGGAAGCACTGTATTACAGAATCCAAGGAAGGAAAGTAGGCTTAATCTAGACCAGTGGTGTCCAAACTTTTTACAAGGAGGGCCAGATTTGGTGAGGTGAAAATGTTTGAGGGCCAAACATTCAGCCACATTTGGCCCTTGGGTTGGATTCTGTACAAGCCTCTAAGACATGCAAGGAGGTAGGGAGGATGCTGCAGCATCGGAGCCAGGGACAGGTAGGCTGGGGGGAACGGATGGAGGCAAGGAGGGCAGGCAAACCATAAAACTGGTATGTGGAGGGGCCAGCTGGTGGAGATGCGTGACAGGCTGAGCCAGTGGGGAGAAGAGGCTGCAGGCTGCTCAAAATTTGAAAATGGGCCACATTTGGTCCCCGGGCCTGATTTTGGACATACCTGATCTAGACAATCGCTTTTACGGGCTGGTATAACTCAGTTGTTGGAATGTAACCAAGTTACACTTTGAAAACACATCACAAGTCTCCATTTGGATTGATTGTTGAACTGAGGTATTAAAAAAATTCTTTAAATGATTTTGGATTTACTTATATTTCTGTAATCCAGCTTTTTGTATGGTATATTCTGAACACAGAATGAAATTTTGATGCTGTGTGCCTCTTAGTGCTCCACCAGGATGTATGAAGGATATTTTCACCACCAGCTTTTATTGCTCAAATAAATTTTACAAGAATGGGATATTCAGCTGTACAACATATGATCAGTATCTAGGATGATTACTATACAGCATGCCAGATACAATTAGGCCAAGATTAGAAATTCTGGATTCACATCTTAATTATATTATGCTGGTATTATGTGCAATGGCAGAATGAATAGCCACTAATTAATGAGTCCCTGATTGAACTTCTAGTTACACACCAGTTGTGTGCACATAACTAGGAATTCAGAAAGAGACTGATTAATTATCAGTGATTTCCCATTCTAAGTTATGTCATTGCCAGTGTAAATATTCATTTAGATTCTGGTCATTAGTTCTAAAATCCAGTGGTCCCTGGTAAGGTACTGCAGAAACAAGTGAACAGGACAGTCCCCCCTTTCCTGTGCAAACCAATGGAACTTGCCTTTGAATAAAAATGCATAGGGCTGCACCATCGATTGATTGATCATATTAAGGCAGTTGATTAATCTATGTTAAAAGCAATGTTTCTTCATATCAGAACAAGAAAAGAGAATAGCTGTTTTAAAATATGGTGCTTTAATAAGGTAAAGGTATCCCCCACACATGCGTGCTAATTGTGTCTGACTCTAGGGGCAGTGCTCATCTCTGTTTCTAAGCAAAAGAGCCAGTGTTGTACAAGTCCATGGCCATGTGGCCGGCATGTCTGAACGTATTTCTGTGCACAGATCACTGTTTACTTTCCTGCTTTTTTACGGTGGTACCTATTTATCTACTTGCATCTTACATGCTTTGGAACTGCTAGGTTGGCAGAAGCTGGGGTTAACAGTGGGAGCTCGCTCCACTGAGTGGCACCCAGGATTTGAACCGCCTAGCTGCCGACTTTGCAGCTGACAGTTTCAGCGCTCTAGCCCAGTGAGCCACCATGCCCTTTACTTTAATAATTACAGTACATCTATTAAAAATGATGGCTAAACTATTGGTGTTGGTTATGATTAGCATAATATATTGCAACTCACAAGGCACAGGGGTGCATGTTGTTCACAGAACTGGACATGTGATAGGACATCTATGTCCTACATCACATTGTCAGTTAGTCCCAACTGGCTACAAGTTATGCACATCTTCTGCAAACACCAGCAGGTTTCTGGTTATGTGTCTGCCTAGTTAAAAATAACATTTTTTTTTCATCAAGTGCTTTACATCATAGTTTCTGAAAAATGTTACAGCATCTGCCTCCTATATTATTATGCCATTTTTATATGAAAGGCATCATATAACACACACACAGACATGCACACACACACACGCACGCACATGCACACTTACTTCATTTTATATATATGGTGGAGAGTACCTGTGTTTACCAGGTTAAGAACCCTGAAATCTGAATATCTAGAACTTCTTATGGACACCACAGGCTTAGTTGGTCTTTCAATAGAATTGATCAATTTTAATCATTTTAGTTAGTTTCAGTTATATCAGATACCATTCCCAAACAATTAAACCACTGCAACAAATTTCCACTAAATAGCAAATTCATTTTTACAAATGTATATTCATGATACAATTTACTTAGAAAGGATACCTTCTAATCATCCTACCAATATTTCCAAAGAATAAAACTTTAACTCGTGATTTTTATAAAATGTATGTATTTATTTATTTTTGAGGGTTTCTTACCCCACCTTTCTCCTTAGAAAAGGACCCAAGGCGGCCATGTTATAACATCCAGAAGAGAATGCCCTTAATATGTATGGAACAGGTTGAAATTAATGGAACAATATTCCAAGTGAATGATAATAGCCGTTTTGAGCTGTAACAAAATGTCCAAGTCAGCCTTCAGCTTTTTCCTCAGACAAAAACTATCTGTATCATTTAAGGTGTCACTGCTGTTTTTCCAACAGTACACTGGTAAGCAATTTATTATAACCAAAACCAGTGCCTCTCAATGCATAGCTCCTAATGCGAGCTTCACTTACACACATATTTCTGTTTTAAAACAATTTTGTACTCAAATGAATACTAACAAAGTTCAAATTGGCCAGTGCTGCAGAGAAAGAGGTTTAGAAAATAATCCAACCCCTCTTTCCCTTGTAGTGCAGTTTCTTGCTTTATCATTTCATGTTATGAAGAATTAATTCCAGTCTGAGATTGTTTTAGTTTGGTAGGTAGTTTTAGAGGCAGAGTAGGTTGAGGGAGTCTGCTTTGTGCATCAAGGTTATATTTAGGTAACTGCCTTCTTTACCTGTGCTGATTTTTCAAAAAGGGCGAAAATATCCATAATAATGCATGATGCACCAATTTCTCATCTCACTATTACAAATACAGTGTTCAGTGTTTTCAGATGCTCCAAGTTCCACCCATACAACTGAACCAGATTTTTTCAGCTCCTGATCATGCTGGGGGGAATAAGAACAAAAACCATTCTAACCAACAAATGAAAGTCAAGCATGACCTGGGGGGTGGGGAGAGAGGGTAGTAGCAGGAAATATGCCGAAGGACCCAACTCTGTTTGGGATCTAATGCAGTGTAGGCACTAGCTTACAGGCTGAAGTTTTCCTATACTCAGTATAAGAAACGGCATAGTCTCGTTACTGTCTCTTCTGTGAATTATTTTAGTCCCTTATAGAAGCAAGACATGATAAGGATTGCCTACATAGATAACTATATTGCATACACTTTCCTTCTTAAGCCAATACATTTTTGAACTACAAATAAAAGTAAAACTTGCTGATGTTACAGCTAAATTTGGGTTACTAATGGTGTGAACAATTCTATTCCAGAATTTAATTTAATAATAGGTTTGTTATAACTATCTCATTGTTTTAAGTGGTAAAGAAATACTTTTTATTTGCCCCCCCCCCAAAAAAAAACACATTAGATTCCAGTGGCTAACTTGCCACATATTTTCAGTGTGGGTATTTGGCCTATTAGGTTGGTTTGCTGCAGCAATGCTTTGGTTTCCTTCCTTCCTTCCTTCCTTCCTTCCTTCCTTGTGATCATCTTAACATAATCGCTGGATCAAACCAACCCATCCCCAGAGAAGTCCCGATGAGGGGCTCATATTTTTAGGTGCAGATAAGAGCGCTCTGCTTTGGTCCATCTCCAGTGTGTGTAGTCACTAGGAACAACAAAAAGTGACCTTTCCCAGGTGGCAAAGCTCCTTCCAATTGGAATTTCTGCTCTCATGAAGTGGTATCCACAGATTTGCTTGAAGGCATTTTCTCTACTGGTTCTTCAGATAAACCAGAAAAAAATATTGTTTTGCTTTTTTAAAAAAGCGATACAGCACCTCAGCAATAGTTTACCTGAGTTTAAAAATAAATTTCATTTCCCATGCCCCTCTTCCAGGAGCAGAGGAAGTGTTCTATTCATTAATATCCTGGCTTGCTTATTAAGACACATCACAATATTGGAAGGAGCTGTTATCAATATGCTTCTTGGATGCAATGATCACACCAAATGGCATAGCACACCTCTATATGACTCTAAGTGGCCCTATTTAGCCAGCATCAGCCTGCTCCAAAAGATCCAGTGCAGATGAGCCCTGAATTTTCCTTACCAGTTTCTGTTGTTATGCTTGAAAACAAAATACAGTGGTACCCCAACTTAAGAGGAGCTAGACTTAAGAGTGGAAAACTGTTGGGGCTTTAACAGCCACCTTACACATTTTAGATATGGTCTGCTCAACTTGATTTTTTTTTCCAACTCTCTCACTAAACACAGTGGGTTTGACTTTTGAGTAGGGATTGAAAAACATATCCATTTTTTCTTATGTATGCAGTTTAACTTTCATTTTTTTCTGTACTGAATATGAAGAATCTTGTTCCAAAGTCCATGAAGTTTAGTAGTACTACCTAGTACTGCCTCTCATTATCAGATCAAGAGTAATCCAAAACAGTCAAATTTAGCTTTGGAAATTTAGCACAGTTCTTTCTATGTTCCTACTCACTTTATTGTAATGATGATTGTTACCTTGTTGTAGCTATTTCCTCTTCCATAGCAGTAAGTATGCCTCAGAACTGTCATGGCTACTAGCAGTTACACCTAGCAACACAACTCATTATCAGTTTCAGGATGCACACCCTTTCCATGGCGTTTAGCTGCTAAGAAGCTCCATATACACTTGTGTGTTTTTCAGAGAGGTATCCCTCATTTTAAAATACTCTCACTTAAAAATTAACTTGTGATGCTTTACATGTTTGAAATGCAACCAAGTGAAATGGCACAATTCACTCACAAACCAATTGTGAGCTAGAAGCATCGGCCTTCTAAAATAGAAACAAGGTAAGAGCACCAGGAAATTATTAATAAGACAGCATAATTAAACTCAGAACAGGAGGAAGAAGTTGTGATACTGCAATAAACAAAATTTCAACTTTCCACAGGAACCAATAAAATAATCTCCCCCTGCCAATTCTAAATGTTATCTGGCTGAATCAGTCCCCTTTTAATGCAAACTGAAAAACTGTGACAATAATTGTCACATATGCATCATTATTTGCAAACTGTACAGAATTATCTGAATAGTCAATGGGTAAACAAATAAAAAGACAAGGAAATCCCAAGGCATTTCAGAAAGAAAAAAAATAGTTGTCAGTTTTCAATTGACCAAGTTGCAGAATTTGGTGATGGAGACAGCAATGGTACAAAAATGGTACCATATAGCAAACATGAAAACAAAGGTATACACACAGATACAAGAATCAATGCTACCAATTCACTTAAAAATTTAGGAGTGCAGTTACAAACAGGGATGTTAGCAGCAACAATTTTCTTGTTTTGTATCAGTTCTTTTGGGGTACGACTTTCGTTTTGGTGTTTTTCCTGCACTGGTCCTTTTGTTTTGCATAAACGAGACATTTGGATCACTTTGTTTTGGGTTTATTCCCCAATCATGTTTTCTGGCACTAATCTAGAAGCTATTAAAAGTAGCCAAAAGGCAGAGGTAAAGCTAAAGAGACTCCATCTACTCTAAATGCAAGTAACAGTACAGCCAACTACTACTACCAGACAAAACAGTCACCATATCCCACAACAAAATATAGACTTTTAGCAGAATGCAGTCAATTAACCAAATAGCATTTTAAAAAATTAATCAAACAGGGAAAGCATGCACCCATGGGGGGCTGGGGGCTCAGTATAAAAAATCCACTCAGACTCAATTCTCCAAAACTACAAAAAGCACAATTCAAGCCAAGTAAGTACAGTAAATGCCTCAAACTGAAATTATCAGAATATGGGGCGATTGCCCCACCCCCACCTTCTCTTCTTCGAGTCCATTAGGCTGGCAGCAAAAATAATCAAAGAAAGGAAAGGACCAAAGTGGGGGACGTATCCCAGAGAAATCAGTTACAGAAAATAATCACAAAGAGGCAGCAACAAGAATACTCCAAAGAAACAGATGCAAAGTCCTCCCCAAATAAAGGGCCCAAGATGAAGGCACAGAGACAGGACACATAATCCAATATGGAGTGCACCAGGAACTCACACACCACAAGAAGCAACTAAAGTAAAGAAAGATCATTCCTCATCACATTCCAACCAATCCATGCCCTTCTTCTACAGATTCAAAATTCCTGCCTCCCAACATATTCCGATCCACTGATGATAGCAGCCCCTGCAATGCCATTAGATCAAAAATTCCCAAAGCACTTTCACAAAGTGAAAGAAGCATAAAAGTTCTGTGTACCCATCTTGCATTAAAACAAAATATTTGTGTTTAAGAGGATAGCTTTCTGTGATGATAATGAACAAAAACAAATGAGGCTCTTTTGTGTGGTTTTTCTTATGTTAAAAAATGAAAGGCTCAGTTGTGGTCAAACTGTGTGCTGGTTATAAAGGCCAGAATCCTTTGTTTATATAAGATATGTATACCTTGCTGCAGCTAATTGCAGCCAACTGATGAGGTGCAGCTGTTCATCTTGTTTGTATAAATGGGCATGTGACAAGACATGCAGCTGAGACACAGCCCAATACACCATGGAGGCATTAGAGATAAATTTAGACAACCATCTGCCAGATATCTGTTGATTTGCATTCCTGCATTGAGCAGGGAGTTGGATTTGAAGACCATATAGGCCCCTTCCAACTTCATGAGCACCTCATCAATTAGCCACAACTCATGAAGAATAAATTTTCTTTCCCAACTCAATAATATGTTACACCAACAAAAAACTATATTCTAATAACAATACCCTAGGGCAGTGGTGGCAAACCTTAGGCACTCCAGATGTTTTGGACCGCAACTCCCAGAATTCCAAGCCCGTATTGCCAATGCCAAAGGACTATGGGAGTTGTGGTCCAAAACATCTGGAGTGCCGAAGGTTCGCCACTACTGCCCTAGGGCCTAAAGGGAACAGATGTGGGACGGTCAATCAGCCAGTCAGCTACATCAGCGGCTTATAATACATTATAGAATTACAGAGGTAAGCCAGCTTCCAAACAAGTTGCCACTGAATGTAGCCAATTCATTGGTCCACATATATTGGCCACCACTATTATTACAAAAAAACTCAAGCTACAGAATGCATGATGAGCATATGGGGCAGTGGAGAGAGATTGTATTTAGTACACAAGAGCTGCAGTTTGCCCAAGATTGTTCATGTTCATACTATTGTGGAGCCAGGTATCCTCCGTCTTGTAACTGTGTGTTTGATTTCTTTTTCCTAGGTGCAATATTTTGCATTTATCCTGCTTGAATCTCATTCTGTAGTTGGCAGCCCAGTGCTCAAGCCTATCTACATCCTTCCGAATTTTGTTTCTCTTTTCCACGTTATTAGCTATTCCTTGTACCAGAGCTTCTCCAAGAAGTGTGCAAATTTGTGTGAGAGGAGAAAGAGACAAATATGTGTAAATGGTTTGTCGTCTGTACTTAAACCAGGCATGTCCAAACGTCAGCCCTCCTGATGTTTTGGACCACAACTCCCACTGTCCTTTGCCACTAGAAAGACAGACTTGGAATTCTGGGAGTTGTGGTCCAAAACATCAGGAGGGCCGAAGTTTGGACATGCCTGACTTAAACACAATTTTTTCTAAAGTACGTAACGTCTCTTAGCACAAGCAAAGTATTTTGGAGATCAAACTGGAGGTCTTCAGCAGCCCAAGAAATCTCAAGATTAATCATTTACAGATTGGGATTCTCAGGAATTCAAGCAACAGAAGCAGAGTAGGAAGCCAATTTATGATGACTTCCCAGTACCACAACTTTTGCTTAATATAATTTTAATACCAATTTATATAAGGGGAGGAGATAACACTAAGTTGGATTTTTTTAAAAATGAAGCACTCTGACAAATAAGTAAATTAACAATTGTCAACAAATTGACAGTTGTGATAGATTATTCTCATTCAAGTGTTCTTGCTTTCTCAGCCAAATTAATTTTTCTACCAATTCTGTCCATCCTTAGTCAGAATCTAGTTTAAAATGCAGAATCTAATCCTGTAACAGGAAAGTCAAACTTTTTGTGCCTTATCACATCAGTTTTTGATAGTATCAGTGATTGACTAACCTTGTCTAGAAGAAAATGGCTCACTAGTATTAAGAGCTCTTCTTTCCAAACTCTGCAGATTGTTTTGGTGCCTGATACAAGGGTACCCATGAAATAAGGCATTATAGGGAGAGGAAACCAGAAATAAGTTAGCATTTACTCTGAAAACTATGTGACATGAATATATGAAATGTTCAAGGCATAACCTGTAACTCAAGATTTAAATCTCCTTATTTAAACTGCCATTTCAATCTGTCATCTTCTTGAATACCTGACTCATTTTAAAAATCTCTTTCTCTCATTAAAGGACAATGTTCCCCTGAGATATGAAAGGTTACAGTGGTAACATTAATGTCAAGCCACCTCTGGTACATAATAGGACTGGGCCTCTGCAAGAACTGATTCTAGCCACAGTGGTAATGAACATTTAATGTATCTACTGTCGCTGCACTAATTACTGGACCCGTAGGTGGTGGCTGGAAACATCTGTGAAACTACAGAGTTGCTGGTTGGTTTGTTTATAAAAGAGCTTTCTGCAGTATGCCATCTCCACACTTTCTGATAGAAGAGAAAGCATCCCTGTGGACTTTACAATACTTCCTTTCCTTGCAAAGAGCCATAAGAAATTATGAGCAGGTGGGTGGGTGAGAGCAATAAAAAGATTAAGTTGCATGTGATACAACATACCCGTCTATGGTAAAACTATTGTTGTGACAATACCATACCCAATGTCTCTGTCTTTTAATTTGGCAATGAAACAAAATCCTCACAGAAATGGTACTGGAGTATATAAATTTGTTCTTAAAAGTATTTCCCTTCAGTATAAAAAGAGTGTGTTCAGTGGTTTCCATGGGCTTAGTTGGTGAGGGCCTGCTCCATTCCGATACTGGAAGAGCCATGTTGCAAGTAGCAAAGTGAGTTGGTTAACTCCAGTCCCCCTAGTACAATGAGTTCACCATTCATTTTGATCCTGTGCCAAGACTACAAATATTTCCCCATTTCTTGTTGCAGTTCCTCCAAAATGACCCTGTAATCTTCCTTCTTAACACATACCCAAGATGTATGCCCAGTGTGTTTCTTTTCAAGTCCACAATGTTCTTCTGGAAGTCTCCTGGAAGGTAATGATGCAGTTCTCACTAGAACACCTATAAAGAAAATAACATCATCAGCCCTTCCAGGAAGTTACCTGGAAATAGTAGACTTCTCAGGAAACCACATGGGATAGTGCTTTTCTGCTGTACCTCTGACACTCTAGGGCAGTGGTGGCCAAACTTCGGCCCTCCAGAAGTTTTGGACCACAACTCCCACAATCCTTTGTCATTGGCAATACATGTTTGGAATTCTGGGAAAGTTCAGAGAAGAGGAAGGGTTTCCTCCTCCCTTTCCATTTTCCAAAAACCTTTTACTGAACACACAACAATTAAGTCTTTAGAATGAAAGTTGGGTGAAGAATACAGAAGGCAGAAACTAAAGACTCTCTCTCTTGTTGTACGCTGTGAGTCATGATCCTCATTTTAAGACTTCTGATTTGCTCTGTTTAGAACAGGGGTCCTAAAAGTTTTCAAAACAGCAGGCTGGTCCACCACCACCCAGACACCGCTGGGGGCCGGACCACAGCACCCCCCCCCCCAAAAAAAAAGAAGAAGAAAGAAAAAAAGGCTGACATGGAAAAAGGGGGAGGGAAGGGCAAGTGGGCGGAGCCCCCCATGATTGGCCCATGCTCATTGTGTCTCCAGGGTCCCAGCAATGTCTCCTGCTCCAGATCAATACCCTGAGGTGCCACCACTGGGATCCCTCTGCTGCACCTCTTCTTCTTCCTTCTCCTCCAGTGGCAGCGGCTGGAGCGGATCTCCTTCCTTCCTTCCTTGCATCGGGAAGGAGGTGGCAGCCCAGGCAAACTCAGGCCCCTTATCACCTTCTGGGCGGCCATTCAGCATGAGGAGCAGCAGCCGCAGCAAGGGCAGCAAGGCTGGTGCCACTGTGTGCAGATCCAGCCATGTGCCCTGGCCATCACATCCTCATTGTGCCCTAGAGGGAAAGCTGCCTCCCCTCTTGGCCTGGCCCAGCCCAACTTGGTGCGCTGCAAGTGAGTGAGTGAGTGAATGAGGGAGGGAGCAAGGGCTGGGAAGGAGGGAGGGGAGGCAGGAAGGCATGCCCAAAGCCAACTGCAACCCACTCACTGGCCAAGTCCAGCCAGGCTGCGGTGCTCTCTTGGCTCGCCAGCTTGCCCATTACCAACCGGGAACAAATACAGCCCCGCCAGCCTCCCAGGAACCAGGCCCAGGCCACCATTGGCCTTCTCTTCCCTTCTCTTCTTTCTCCACCACCTCCTCCTCGCTGCTCTCTAAACGGGTGATGGTGGTGGCAGCTTAAGCCTCCGGCCATGGTTGTGCTCCCTCCTCCCCTCCATCACTCCACGGAGCAAGGCAGCAGCTCAGAGGGGGCTGTGGGCGGGAAGTAGCTCTGTTTCCCCCTTGGTCACCTGCCGTCCATTCCTCCAGCGGTCCACTGCCATGGCTGCTCTGGCTCGAAAGGCTGGCTGGCACTACCTCTGCCTGCCCCCTTCATTCCTCACAACTACAATAACACAGGCGGCAGCCACACAAGGAAGGCAGGTGGGAAGGGTGGAGGAGGAGCAGGGGTGGGGCCTCAGGGCCATGGAGGGAGTGGGAGACCTTGCCGCAGCCCTCCTGTTTTAAATTCCTCTGCTCGGCTGCACCCGGTGCCCCGATCATCTGTGCGGTAGGTAGGGGAAGTGGGGGACCTTGCCATAGCCCTCCCACTTTGAATGCCCCACTAGCCAATATGGTGATCATTTGGGTGGTAGTTGGAGGTAGTGGGAGAAGTGACATAGCCCACTGCTTTGAACTGCCTCAGCAATAGAAGCAGCTGCGGAGGCTGGCTTGCTCGCAAAGCAGGGGGTGGGTGGGGGTTGCAATTGGTCCTGGGGGTGGATTCAGGACCTTGGGGGGGGGTCGCATCTGGCCCCAGGGCCTTAGGTTGAGGACCCCTGGCTTAGAACCTTGAGAGAAACAATACTCTTCACCTATTAAGGAAGCACTACAACATTCTGTTGAGATACTCCACTTGTCTTATTATAATTCAACTCCCAAAATAGTTTTCATTTAGAACATTCTAACTGAACCATCTTTCAGATTGGAACAAAGGATTTTTCTGACAAGAAAACACATCTTATTAAATCACTTAAGAAAAATACTACACAGCTGCTTCCCTCTTCCATGCTAACCAGCAGTTTGTAAACACATTTAAATCCCAAGTTCATATCTTTGTTAAAATGGGACTTCTTGTTAACATGATGGCTCCACACCTATAGACACCTAAATGGCGCTCACCTGGAGAAAGCTCTACCTCAGAAGCTTCATACCCTACCTTTCTGATCAAAAAGGAAGCTGCCTCAGCAATTGGTGGGAGCTGCCAAATGGTTTATCTCTAGTTAACATTTATGAGGAAGGTAAGCTCTGCTTTTTAAGGACAACCATCACTTTTTCTCATAGATGAGAAACATTTATTTTTTAGATGACAGATCCTCGATGGCCAGGATGGCCAATGGCAATACCAGCAAGGGAATTCTGAGTGCTATAGTAAAAAAAAATATTTCCCATCTTTGCCACTATCTATTCACTTGCCACCTTGCTCTGTGCGTGACTTAAAGCCTTTGAAGGTCTCTGCTCTTGTTCTTGTTGGTTGCTTGCATATTTGGCAGCAGCAGGGAGGACTTGGAGGAACATGAGTCTCTGTTCAGGTTTTGGAGTTCAAGAGATGTCTGGTGACATCAATCCTGAAGCCACCTCTTGTGTATTAAAAGGCTTATACAGTTTTCTGTGTGGTTCCTTCTCTGAAAAGGATTCCCTTTGTAAATTCAAGTTCAGAAGCATCCACGGGGAACATTCTGAAATACTATCTGCAAGGAATCTATGAAACAAGTGTAAGAAACCTTGGTAAACCATAATAGACAAATGCAGTAACATGCTCACTGCACAGAAACCTTTATTGGATCAAGATGCTACTGTATTTCATGGGGCACACGAAGGCAGTCATAACTACAGTATGTGGATATAAAAGGAACGGGAAAGGAAAACGGGCCTCTGCATCTTTATATGCAGATGGTACGTGTTAAGAGTACAAGTTGCTATTATGGTATAAATAAAAGTGGTACCAAGTGGTTTGTAGTGTTTTTCTACTCTGTTCTGCTGAAGCATAATGATATGCATTATTTCCTAAAGCATTTAATAGTACAGTATGCAGATGCAACTTCTAAAATAGGCAGAGCTACAATCAAGAAGATCAAAATTCAGCAATAACTGTTTAGTCAAGCAAAAGGGGCCTGAGAATGTTCCCTATGGGGTTTCTTCTTTGAAGAGGAAACTCACATTCCATATTATATCAAATGAGTTTCTGAAAATTGTCTAAATATAAAACAGAAATGTAAAACTTCTGGAAACTTTGATAATCCAGATATACTGGGGTGTCTGGAAGTTGCAGTCCAAGAACAGTCCCCACTCTCGTCCTCCCCCCCCCCAAAGTTTCTGAAAATTTTGCATATCTAGTTTCAAAACTCAATATAAGATGTAGTTTTTATGAAACATGTGATTTAAAAAATGTCATCTCAGACACACAAGACCAGTACTATGGACCCCTCCACGTTTACTTTTTAATTAATTGCAATGTAAAAAGGCAATGTACAAAGTTGCTGAAATGGCCTCAAAGTGACAACATAAACAGCAAGAAATTTAAACCCCAATTTAAGTGTATGCAACAGCAACATTACCCATCAAGCAACACTTTTTCTCAAGTGAATGATATGCAGGACAGACTGCATGGATGCTTGCTTTGATTTTACTTATATTACAACATAGGTAGGCAGAAAATGACCCCATGAATGCATTCCGACTTCAGTAGCCCTATAACTGCCTACAGACATGTGGACCAAAATCTGAACCACAAGCAGTACATATGTCTTTGCTAGTGTAATGTGACACCTATCTCACTAGACATATATGACTGAACTGGAAAAAAAAACCTGAATTCTCTTTTTATTATTCCTTGAGAGTAGGCTTGATTTTCATTTTACTTGTATCTGAGTATCTGGCAGAGCGGATCTCCCACAGGTCAGCGTCGACTTGGCCCACCACAGCATCTTTGGCATCTTCACTATGCGTAGCCACTCCCTGGGAGGCCAGTAGGGTTTTTACCCGTAATCGGGCCTTCTCGGTGGCTGGCCCCATTGCGTGGAATAAACTTCCGTGTGAAATCTGCCAAACTGAGTCCCTCTTAGCCTTTAAAAAAGCATTAAAGACCTGGCTTTTTAAGGAGGCATACAGCAATTGGTAATTTGTGGTGTTGTCTTTTTCCTGTTTATTGTCCCCCCCCTTTTAATATTTTTAGTAATTTTTTTTTGCCTCTTGCCAGATTCTTGAATGTATTGTGTGTTGATCCTCTTATTTTACTTGCTTATTCCACTGTTCTATTTAATTGGCTTTGTTGCTTATTTCTTATTTGCATTTATCTAAACCGGCCAGAGTCACTTCTGGGGAATCGGTGTGGTATAAAAATGCAATAAATAAATAAATGCCAGAAGTGGTGGATTTAAGTCCCTGAATAAATAAGAAAGTCATGTATAAGTAGTAATATGTCATTTATCTGCACTTACCCACCTGAACACCAAACATTAGCTTGTATATCATTCAAATCGCCAGCACATGTCAAATTAGCCACAGTTACATACGAGGACAGCGAAGGCTTTACAGTAGTTTTCCAAACACCAAAACTCTGGAACACATTTAACGATGTTTAGCTGCTAGCTCTCTGCAGAGCTGGTTTTAACTTCATCATCAGAGAAAGTTCAAGACAGTTTTGTCGTAATTGCCACAAAAGTATGGCAGTAGAGAAAAGAGAATCAGTTCCTTGGTTTGCATGTATTTTGAAAAAACAGTAAGCAAGTAGATGGTACAAAAAGGTCTTGATACAGATAGAGAGGTGTGCTTCTTGTGTTTGGCAGACAATTACGAAGATATAGATATACAGATGAAACTACACATTTCTGAGGGACATCTTTAGGCATGTCATGAACAACAGGGATGGTTCAACCCACAGAGATAGCTCAAGAACAAAAATACATATAATAAAGGGAAAAGGGGAGAAACTCAGTAAGCAATGTAAAGTTGGTAACATGGAGATGAAAATATAAGTGTATGAATAAACAGGCATACACCTGCATACCTTTGAAGATTTTCCAAAGGTCATGAATTACTGATTGGTTATTTGGGGACATGCCCTTGAGACATCTATTCATTATACCAGGGCTGTCCAACTTTGAACAGGCCAAGGTCTACTTTTTCTGGCCCAAAGTGCCTGAGGGATACTACACTAAAACTTCTACTTACGAATTTTATCCATTCCGAGCACATGCTCATAAGTAAAAAAATTGTAAGTAGAGCAGCAGTTTCCCACAGGAATGCATTGAAAATCAATTAATCCATTCTAGAGGGAATGAATTTCAATGCATTCCTATGGGAAGGCTGACCATGCACACAGTTCCCACCAGTGTGGTGGGTTCAAGGAGGGCATGTGCATGCTTGTGCAGATTGCCACTTCCAAGGGGCAACCTGCATGACCGTGGCCCTTGAACTGCCCCACTCGGCTGAGACAGTGGGCTGGAAGACTGAGAACTTTGCTGGGGCAGTAGTGGTCCTTGGGATGGGGGAGGGAGGGGTGGAGAATTATCCCCTCACTTTTTTTATTGATGGCCAGCAGGCTACTTTTGAACCCTTCGCGGGCTACCGGTAGCCCATGGGCTACCTGTTGTGCAGGCCTGCCTTATACAATGACTTTTTCTTTTCTAAGATGACTGGCCTACTTACTTTCTTTTTTTCATTGCAAATTCTGTACTATTTCCTATACTAGATTGTTCAGACCACAAGCAGACCCATGAGGCTCTGAGGAAGTTCTTTTTATCCATTGAAGAGTCTTATCCCATCACCTTGGCTTCTTTAATGAATAATGCAGATGAAGTAGAAAGTTTATTGTGAGTCAAGTAAATAACCTAGGAAAGAAGACAGGAAATGTTTATATCTGAAATAGAATCTATGGCCCTTCCACATTTAGCATCCTGTTTCTCTAGCAAATTAATACAGAATGCTGCAAAAGTAAGCACAGGCAAGGAGAGAATGAAAATATAAAAAATAATGCAGGGTAACCTTAGTGTCTCCCTGACTAATTTAAGCCATTTTTGTAAGACACAAAATATGGGATCCCCTCATATTGTGAGGTTTCAATTCATATTTGGACATTGCCTGTTACAGAAGATATATATGCTAATTAAATGAAGATGTTGGTCCTGGGCTTAAATCACTGAAACATAAGTAAATATCATCTTGGCTTCTGGAATATGCTAGTGGTAGATGGTGATGCAGCAAAATGGCTACCGAAGCAGCTGTGTGGCATCATTTTTTTCTGGCAAGCAGTTAATTAGAGGAAGCAGTCATTTATTAGAAGATTTCTTTGTAAAACCAAGTTAATATATTTAAAGAAACACACAAATGCTAATTAACCAAAGCTATGAAGAAACACAATTCTCTGTTGCTGTCTTTCTCCAGAAGTTTAATGCGTATCCCTGTTAATAAATATTTCATATTCATTCACATCTACCAACCCTACAAAAACAGATTCCAGGCAATCAACTTTCTTAACCTCCACACTAAGGAGGAAAATATGGTAGACAGAAGCCACACCTAAACCAGCACAGAATATGGCCGTGTGTTGGATGAAAACTACATAGTAAGACCATTCTTTGGATTTTTACTTAGGCTTGGGGACTCAAATGAGTAATGGTCAAATTATATAAACAGTAATTTTTGAGAGCATATGCCAAACAAACAAAAAAGATGAGAATCCTCTGACTATTCCAACAAAGCTCTTGACATAACGTTCTAAGACTGTTTTTTTTTAAAAAAAAAATATGTCATGGAAATTAACAGCAGTGCTGCTAGCCCTGAATCTACAATGCCAGGATCAAAATGGCCTGGAGTGCTGTTGCCTCCACCTATATTCTGCTGTTAGCTGAGCAAAAGCAGCATACGCAGATACCACAACCATTTTTTAAAATTTAGGATTCTGTATTTTAATGCAGAAGTTTTAAGAGCAAGCTTCTGAAACACCTTAGGTCTTTTTCATGTGTATCACTGTCTCAAACAGTAAACTCTTGTGCTGTCACATATGAGCACTAACTAAAAAGCACAATTAGGAGTAAGTCCATTTGTTTGCTTAGGTGGCACAAAAAAAAAAACCTCCAACAACCAATAAATACTTTGTTTGTCTCAGTACCTTCTCCTGGGTGGCCTCTGTGTTCTTCACCCAAACTGGGAATGATGGTGCTTCATATTAATGCAGTTCTCAACATTCCTCTGAGGCAGATCTTATCAAGCTCACTTTGTGGAAGAGAAAAGCAGAGGCAGAAATAACATATTACCTCAAAGATTTTTTTAAAAAAATGGAGGTCAGCAGTCCAGCCAGTACATCCTGGCTTCCTTTACGTTCCAACCTCACTTTCGGCCGGGCTTATTTGCTTGTATTAGTATGTACAGCTGCTTGAATTAGTATGTAAAGCCATAGGAACTCCATAATCTTCTTTCCCCATCAATCCAAAGAAAGGCCACACCTTTCCCATCTCTGCTAGTTTTCAGGTTCCAGAGATTCAAGTAACCTTGCATGAGCATCCAGTGATCAAGACAGTGAGTGTTAAAACACAACAACAAAAAATTATATTTTTAGATTTCAGTCTTAAAAATATAGTAATAATAAGCACCAACATTTCCAAGCCTGGCAAGAAAGGACCACAAATAAATCTCCATGCTAAGGCCTAAACCTTCTGGAATATAATTGCACTGCAGAACTAAGAAAAGTGAAGTTATTTACTACTTCATTCCTCATTTGTGAATTCAACTCAGTCCCCCAAATATTAAGGTACGCCATTAGGAAGCACCAGGTGTCAGGAAGAAGATATGCAACCCCTAGTGGTCACATTTAGAAAGCACAATAATTCTGTTTAGATGTTGTTGGTTAAAATTAATTTAACCCACTGCTTGGTCAACCTACCCAGTTGCGTTATATTCTCCCCATTCCTATCAGAAACAAATGCTATCTCAGCACAGGACCCTGCACCAAAGCAGCCATCATAGTTTTGTCTCCTATTGCCCTCCTCTGCGGAACTAGCACTGCAGGACGCAAGACTGCCTCCGGAGGAGACACCTCTGCAGAACATGGGCTCATGGGGGGGGGGGGGACGAGAACGTGATGAGCCTACAATGAAAGAATCTCAAATTAGACAAATTCTTGGCAAAGAAGAGGGAAAAGGAAAATAGAGAGCATGAGGCAACAGTACAGGAAGAGTTTATTTGCCATCTTACTCTGCTTTCCTCTTTTCATATATCATGTCCGTCTCTATAAATGGTTTCCTGATTATTTCTCCTTCCCATTTCAAGCTAGTAAATATCAACAGCAGATTACACCTATTCACCTTTCTTGCGTCTTTTAAAGCCTGTGGGCAGGCACACTTCTTATAACAACCATTAAAAGAGTTCTCTAAAGGAAATCAAGATGGAGAATCTCAATCCAAAGCCAGCAAACTGCTGCCGAATGACTGGCTACGCTTGACTCTCTCAATGCCGGTGAGTCACCCACACGAATCCTGATACCACCATGAACCCTTCGGCTCAATAGAGCATTTTATGAGAAAACGGCACAAAAAAGTATCCTCTTGTGGTATGTGATAATACAAGTTGTTCTGGATTTCAAAGTACGTTCCAAAGAGAAGAGAACATAGTCCTCAGCTTCTCAAATGGAGTCATTCTATGACTAGAACTGGTTGAAGGATGGGCCAAAATGGTAAAAACACGGCTCATCACATGATTAAAGCAAGAACCTTTTATTCATGCCAATGTTCCATAGCCCTCTGCACCCCACCCCTGGATTTCATTTATTTTTCTGGATTCAGCCTTCCTTCAACTATATTAGAAGCTGCATAGTTTAAAAACAACAAAAAACACAAGAAAAGAAACTTCTTACCACAATGTTTGCTTCCCTTTCAGTCCGATAACAGCTCTAACTTTAGATTTACACTGATGTAACCCCAAGATTTATTTCAACATACAGTACTGTCCAGATTTTTAAAGACACATTAGTGACAAGCTATTTCCCCAACTTCAATAGTTTACAGTAGAAGTAAATTGCTTAAGTTTCCCTACTCACAGACAGAGGTAGACACCCATCAAAGTCTCTTTCTGTTGTCTCCTATGAAGCCTATAATAATGTCACGTCATCATGGCTTGTCTCACAGCAGCCGGAAACATGCCTGTCACTGATGCAACTTGAGTCACAGAATATTTGTTTTTCCTTCTGCGTCACTTGCACCAGTAATAAACTAAACTAATCCACAGTAGTTAAGTTCCTGCCTCTTTTTTTATTATTTTTGGCTTTTCTTTTTAAATGGCCAGCACGGAAAACAAACACACATCCCAGAATGCCTGCCTTATGACAGAGGGCTGGGTGTGGAGAAAGAAAGAGTGGAAGCAAACAGATGATATTTTAAGTCACAAACTGTTCTGAACCCCTTTTAAAGCAAGAGGAATGGAACATTTAGATTTGATATCCTGGCCCCAGCCAATCTGAAGCTGCTTTTCACCTGCCACTGCCTATTGCTCCAATAAAAACGTGTGTTAGCAGTGAGAGCCCTCCCCAGCCAATCATGTGCAGGCTCAGGCACTCAGTTAATGATGCAGCAGTACAGGGAAGACTATCACATGTGAGCTGGAAGACTGCCAAGATGGAGACACGGAGAGAGCAAGGTAAACAACTTTCCAACGCCAAAATGATGACATTTAATTCCTAAATGCTATTCTCCTTTCTTAACTCAGCGTCTAGCAGCTGGCATGGGGACTCCCAGTGTACCTGTCCCTCTGATGCTTTTAAAACCCAGTAACATGCCAGGCAAGGATCATTGCGTAATCGTTTGCCACTTTTCAGAACTAGGGAGATACTGACTCCCAGACTTAAAATGCTGGCGTGTGTTTTGCTAACCCCTCTGCAACATCCACAATGTGCCCAAGTTCAAAGTGGGCAAAGAGAAGATGGGGTTTGATGGCAATCTCTGAGAACGGGACTTCTGCTTTCCTCTCTCTCCCCAAATCTGCATTAAAGCTACGCAGTGACATTTTACAACCTGTGCCTTCATTCCATTGGTCTGAAGCAGGACACAGAAACAGTATTTAAACACAGAAACATAAGACAGGGTAGAAAGTCTGGGGGGAAGTGAAAAGAACCTTCCCAACACACACACACACATGCATATGACAGTTCAACCTCCCCCCCCCAAAAAAAACCCCAAATAATACGTACGGAAAGAAAAAGAGGAATCGTGAAGTCTGTTCATCTACACCTGTGCAGTCCTCAACTCTCTGCTTGCTCCAGCGCAGCACAGAACATTCCAGAATTTTCCTGACTTTAACCCTTCCTACATCTGCCCCCCCTTGCGGGATTAATTGCGTCGCAGCTTTCCGGTACCGTCACTGGACAAAATCCGCTGGTATTGAACAACGTCCCGAATAATATTTCTTTAAAAAAAGGAAAAAGGAAAAAAAAGATGCCAGTTAGGTAAAAGGACCATGCTTTCCAATGTTGTTATTACTTCTCTTTCCTGCTTCCCCCCTCTCTCTGCCTCTTGCTGCAGCAGGGTTCTTGCTAGTAGATCTACTGACAGAGCTTGCTCTCCCTTCACTCTCTCTCTCTCTCCCTCTGAGCTGTGTGACGCAGCTCAAAATTCTCCAGGCTGCTCCTTGTGTTTTAACAGAAGAACTGCAACTTTCCCCGGAGAGCCGATGGCAGCAGTGCCAGGGCTGGACAAACCAAGACAGAAAGTCACTCCCAGGCTAAGCACCCAAGTTATTTATATCTCAGTGTTCCCTTCCTCACCTTGGCTTCTTTGCTTTAGATCCAAGTTCCCCGTTTCTCATGTTCACATCATCAGCTTTTTTTGTGGTGCCCCCCACACCCTTACACTTACAATGTTAACTCTTTTTTTTAAAAAAGAATCGACAGCCAAACAGGGCCATTCTTAACTACGCACAAGCTGGAAACAGGGCAAACGGGTGTTCCACTCATCAAACAAACATATTTTTCAGCCATCATGCTGATCTTGCTGATTAAACCTTCTGAAAATGCAATACAGGCACTTCAGTAGTTCTCCCATTCAAGTGGATCCTTTTAACTCTTTCCAGTATTTCTGGGACCTGCAAAAAATGTCTGAAAAATCTGCCATGCTGTACTCAAACTCACTTTAGAAAATAAATCATGACGGAAAAGGGGCTTTATTTCTGACCACGGAGACAGCAAAGCAAAGATTTTGATGCCTGTGACTCTGCAGGTCTAGGTCATCAACACCAGAACAGTGTTGGCCTCATGAGACCCCCCCCCCCCAACAAGGCATCACTTCAGCATGGCAGGACTTGAGACCGGCAAGTAGTTTTCCCTCCAAAATGTTCCTGAGGGGGTGGATACTTTGCCCCTTGATTAGCAGGGCTATGGGTCGACCCCTTGTGTGCCACTGATAGGTTTATTGTGCAATTAAAAAACTGCAAGAAGAAATCATTAGGGACAGAAACAGAGTGATTAGTCCACAACAAAAGAACAGTTTGGGGAGGAATTAATGAAAGTCTCGGTGCTTTGCTTTCAAAGCTGTGAGTGAGGGGGGGTAGATAAATAAAACAAATACCTTTGTCATCAACTCCAAACAGAAGCATGGCCAGTGCTAAAATTTGGTCTTGAAATCTGACAACTCCTTTTGGATTTTCTGACAGAGCTGAAGTCTTAGTGACTTCCCCCACTCTCTTTTCTTTACAGAGCTATTTTAGAGCACTTCATTGCCTGAAAGTGACATCTGTTGTGCGCAGATGCATGAAAGAACAATTGCAAACTTCCAAATGCTAAAACTGTGCAGAGACGAAGAGCTCAAAATGCATGGGAGGAAAAGGCAAATTCAGGGGTGCCGGATAGGAACACAGTTACAAGGCACTTCTAAGACAGCATGAATTCGGGGTTCACTCCCTTGTACGTATATTTAAGCAGCACTTCTTCCTGCCTTCTCTTTTTAAGGGATTCATTTAATTGTTCTCCTTCCCTGCCCCAAAATTCAATAAACAGCCTCTGCAATGCTAATCTGTAAAACAGGATGTCTGATAAGTCTGGTCAGAAGAATTGGGGGAGGGGCTTCCTCTGGCTCTCTGGGTGACTGTATTTTGCTAGGTAAAGGCTCTGTAAAAAATGACAGGTGAACCACAAAAAGAATGCATGAAACCAATTTTTTTAACTGAACTCAACCTCCCTTTTTTGCTGGTAAAGTGAGCACAAAAAGCAGACAGAAACAAGACGTGAAGTATTTGGATCCCCAAATCTTTAACAAATATGGAAACCTCTGAGATAGTGTTTTTCCCAAGAGTTAGTGGCAAGTTTTGTGATCTGTCATCTGAGAAGGGCTGCAACATATCAGAAGATGCTACACAAAAAGAAAATGAATGATATGCCTTCACATGTCTTATGAGAACTGTTCCCAAAATTGAAACATGCCCACATACTTATTCATACCTAGAATGCAAGCTGTAATGAACAAATTATAGGGTAAAAGGTACTATGATGTTCCCTTGAGCTGTAACAGGGGGGAATGCCAACAAGAGTACTGATGGATATTCGCTACAAACAGACACAGGCATTCAATGCCCATTTCATCTATGCCAGAATTATTTCAAGCATCCAAGTAAGGTTACATTCATATGAAAACGCACATCCACTCTTAACTACTAGACACATGGCTTTTACTGTAGGTTTGGACTTAACCAGCAATAGTTTGGCACTAAATTACAGCAGGCAGATGCAGTAATAATTTATTAACAGTGGACCCCACCAAGTGGGACAGACACTAAGAAAAAGATGATGATGATTCAGGAATAATTTATTACTGCTTCTCTTAAGAAGCCTCAAAAGAGGCAGTATGGACTGACTGGGAGTATAACTGTTTCTGCCCTCCCGAATGAAAAACAGTTGATTAGTAGGCTGTATCATCCATACCATACCCCTTTTGTCAATGAAGTTAATAGCTACTTCCAAGCACGAGGGCAAAGTCAAGTGGCACAGGAGCAAATGTGCAAACATCAGAAAACTAAACGTTATGGCTGAACTTGAAGGAAGAAAATTAAGACCCTGGTATTATAGAAATAAGACATAAATGTGCTGAAATTAAACATTAAAGTTGCATACCTGAAAATAAAACAATGTTGTGTCTTCTCAACATCTGGCATCTAATTGGCATTATCAGGCAGTAAACAAAATGCCAATCCATCAGACAGCAAGCTGCATGCTACTGAAGCTGTCCCACAAACTACTCTACATCCAGATTTTGAAGGACTTCTGTCTCATGGGTATGTATAACACTTGGCTGACAGGTAGACAGCTTTCAAGTGACAAATGAAATAACTCTTTTCGGTGCCTCTTATACTACTGCCCAAAATGCAGGATAGTCAAACTCATGAGTACCAACTCTCTAATTGTTGGACAATTAGCCTACCAATATGCTACAGAAGACAACCTAACAGCCCTGGGGGTGCAACAGAATACTACAAAAGAGTTCCTACTTTAAAAAACAGCAATACAAAAATCAAGCTTTAATTTACATAGCTTCCACCACAAGTTCCTTATAGCTTCAGGAAATGGCAGTGGTTAACATCAGGACAAGGCCGATGTTTGACTTACATTTCAAGATCAAACCACACTAAGGGTGTGTGCGGCAGCAATCAAGTTCCTTCCTAGGAAAAACAAAAAGGTGTGTCTCTTGACATATGCATAACCTCCCGAACTCAGTCACCATAGGCTGCTACTTGTTCTGGGACACAGCTTGTTAGAAAAGGGTGAGCATTCGGAGACTGAAGCTGGAAGAATATTTTATAGACAAAAAATAGTAGCAAACAGAGAGGTTAAATGGTTATTTTAATCTACCATGTACTTTGTTTTAGAAAGCTTTTGAGATAGTCCATAATTTTGAAGGAAATTATTTACAGAATGGAATCTTAGACATCTCAAAGAAAGTACTTAGTATATACAAACTGCATTCTGTATCTGACTAATACCTGTCCTACAACACTGGTGAAGCTCTACAAGTCTGTAATGCTTTGCTGCTAGCAACAAGTAGTTCAGAGTCTATAACTTCCTTTCTATATTTCTGGTTTACAGTTTGCTCAATTCAAAGTGTTAATCTTTACCTTTGATTTCCTAAACATTTTTGGGATGAGGATCTGTAAGGAGTCCCCATTTCCTATATATGCTCAGCCCACACATGAAATAATTTTCAGAAGCCTTCGTCCCACATATTTTGGCTCTCTGAAATCTAGTGATAACCACGGACAACATAACTTTTTATACAGAAACACAAGGAACTCTGAATTTCCACTGATAAATCCGATTTTTGTTTCTGTCCTTCTAGCCTTCAGAGTTCAGAATAAGATGACTCTTGTGGGCTGTTAGACTGTGAAATATTGATGTGGTTTTATTTTACTGAATTACAGAGGACCCTCGTATAACAAGCAGTTTGCTTAACAGAACATCCGCTTAAAGGAAAAATTTTCTGGAGACGGGGGAAATCGCGTAACAGAATTGCCTGTGGGGCGAATCCATACAACAGAAAAATGGTTGCGATTAGGGATCAATCAGTTTTCAATGCAACCCCATGGGAAATTTGTACAAAGGAAAATTTGTTTAACAGAATTTCATTTTGAACAAATTAATTCGTTTATACAAGGTACCACTGTATTCAGCAGAAACACTTCCTTCTATCTATCAGATATTTATTTTTATGTCCAATGTTTTGTTTTAATTATGGTGAAAGCAGGGCAGAGTTGGTTTAAATCACTAGTCACTAAGGCTCGATTTAAATCATGATTTTCTAAATAAACACTAATTTTTGCTGGAGTTGTTTTAGTCTTAATATTTACAACCAGATGAAGGTTTCATTTTTAAAATAATTTTTCAGATTACTTTTACAGTTATGTCAGAAAACTACTGATTTGGTGGTTATATACTATTAGAAATACATGGATAGATAATTGTGAAAGCTGCGGCCTCGGCTCCGCTTGCAGGCAGATGTGCCTGCCCTCTGCCGCAGGCAGATGTGCGGAACCGAGAACGGGGCTCTCTCTAGTCAGTCCTCCCCTGCAGGCTGTCATCGCCAGCGGGGGGAAAAGAACTGAACCTAACTTAACCATTTTTTTCCCGGTTTGGTTTGTTTTGTTCTAAAATCTCTCTGGGTTCGTTATTCATTTTGTTACCTAACGAAATGAATGACGAATAACGAAACAAACTAAAAGTTCATTTCGTGCCCATCTCTAATAACAATTTAAATAGTTTTATTTAACCAAAACAATAACATTATATAGAATTATATATACTTGTATTTGCTTAAACATCCATGTTTGTTAACTGATGTGGTTAAAATATATTTTAAAAAACTTAAGACTGACAGTCTAGAATAGATTTCCAAAACTGCGTCTTTTTTACGGTGGCATTACAGGTTTTTCTCCTCAAGGAAGACAGTGTGAATGATAACTCTCAGGCTGCTATACACATAAAGATCTCAAGATGTGAAGTACTTTGCTCAAAAAGTTTCACTTTCATTTTACTGCTTGCCCCTCCTCAAAATTTACTCCTTCTGCAGACCTATTCCATTCCAAACAACCTTCTATTCATTGAATTTCTTGAAATGTAGCACTTTAGAGGTAAGGGGGTTGATTCTGTGTACAAAGATTTGCAGAGGAACAATGGGATTAAGGTCTTTTCCTAAATTCTGATATTTATTTTATAACACTTTTGCTATGAAGGAGGCATGTTATCATTGCAGACCCAAATGCACAGTTTTGAAAATAGCAAAACCAAGCCTCTTTGATAATATCTTCTAGATAGAAAAAATGGCCTAAATAATCAGAAACCTCTAGAAGAGAATGACATTGTGAATGGATTAATACAGCCTTATGCTACATAATTAAAAACTAATTTCATGATGTATAACCTTTGGAGTATAATATATCTTAACTAGAACATATTTAGAGGAAATTTTTCCTCAAAAAGCATTTAATTTTTTAAAAAGCTTATTTAAAAAATCCTATTTAAATAAAAAATCCGATTTTTAATTTAAAAATACCATTGATTTTTATTCACCCTGGGTGAAAGTCATCTCTTAGGTTTATAGTGAAAGAAAGCATAGGACACCAATCTTGTGGTGGCAAACCTTTGGTACTCCAGATGTTTTCGACCACATCTCCCAGTCCTTTGTCATTGACAATCTAGGTTTAGAATTCTGGGAGTTGTGGTCCAAAACATCTAGAGTGGTGAAGGTTCACCAGCACTCCAGATGTGAAGAGCCAGTGAGATGTAGTAGGTAGAGTGTCAGACTAGGAAGTAAGAGATATCTGTTCAAACCCCAGCTGGCAATGGAAACACTGGGATTGGGATTTATAAAAATTCTAATGAATGCTGCCTTTTGACAATCAGAAATACCATGAGTTGCTGAGAATTGCAAAGTACAGTACTTATATTTACTTTTGAAAGTGAATTAAACATTTTATGCTGTGCCATGTCTACAGCTGAAGACCTATTGCATTATCAAGCAATACAAAAATAGGTTTCAGTCTGTTGACAATGAGTTTTATACAACACACATACTGGATAGCTACAAAAATGATTGCACACTAACTTGGGCAAGTGCAACTACACACATAGGAACAAAGAGCAATAAAAGGGAGGAGTATAACAAAACACGCATTAATACATGGACCTGAAGTCCTAGCAATTCACAGTCAATGCAACCTCCTAAGTCTCCATTTTAAAGAGACAATTATGAAGTTACACACAAGGGGTTAATGGAAGCCTTTTAATAGTGTCCTCTGGTTACTGTATGCTCTTTCATTTTATATGTAAAATATGACCAATCTGTAAGCACCTTAGCATGATGGTTGTGACAATATCAGTAACAGGAGCTGCTTTTAAGATACTGTCCTGAACAGTCATACGATATCCAGTAGCAATGCTCACTCTGCAGGTGGGTAAATGACAGGAAGCCGATAACCTCCATCAGGAGGTGAATTTCTGAATCTGCAAAGGCAGTAATGCTGAAGAGAGTTACTGTATTTTCTGCTCTATAAAACCCACTTTTTCTCCCATCAAAAGTAAAGGGAAATGTTTCTGCGTCTTATAGAGCGAACACAGTCCTCTGTGTGCCCTCCTGCTGCGGCCCATAGCTCCTTTCCTCCCTCGAAGGGAGCCATGACCCAGAGTGTGGGCTTCCACAGCGGTCAGCACAGTTTTTTTCTCTAAACCGGCTGTGGCAACTGGAAACGGGTGTATGAGAAAAATAAAATGGAGGATGCGATCAACTCTTCACCTGCCCCGCCCCTGACTCCCTGAGGCCACAGATGGAGGCGCCCAGGCTGGCTAGTGGTTTGCCCCGTGCAGGGGACAGAGTGTGGCTATGGCTCCCCCAAGCCATCAGGAGGAGGAGGAGGAAGAAGAGGACAGGGCCAGGACAGAGAGAGAGGGGGTGGGGTGGTGATGAGGAAGGAGGCAGCTCCTTTTGGCAGAGATGGAGGGGCCCAAAGGGGAATGGCGGTGGGGAATCCTCCTCTTCACTGTGGTAGACCACAGTAGGACCACTCACCCACCTTGGGGCCTCAGATGGTTTCTTCACCGCCTCAGGAGCAAGGTGAGTGGTGGCGGAGGCCGATGTCACCGCAACAGTGCTAAGGCAGAGGCAGTAGCGCTTGCTGCCTTGAGGCCCTGCCAACTGGGAATCAGAACGGCTGCCGAAGTGGGCAGCAGTGGTGGAGGAGGCAAGAGCCACGAGGGCAGGCTGCATCCCTCCCCAGGAAGATGAAGCGGAGGCATGGGGAGCAGAATGGGCTGAGCTGGGGCACGTTCCTCTCAGCTGCCAGGACACCATGGCAGCAACTGAGGAGGTGGCAGCAGCAACAGAACAGCCACAGCAGCAGCAACCACTGCGGGCAGAGGCTGAGCCCAGCCTGGACGGCGCCTCCCTGTTGTAGTTCCTGGGGCATGTCGAGGGCTGCGAGCCCTGGAGGCTCCCGGTAGCTGCTGCCACAGAGACCTCCAGACCTGTGGCGGCTGCCGTGGATGTATGTGTGAATATTTTTTCCACGCATACATACCTCTAAAAACTAAGTGCATGTCATGGTCAAGTGCATCTTATGGAGTGAAAAACATGATGTTTCCATATTTAGTGTCTAAGACCAGAGAGTGCATGGGTGCTTCATTCCATGAAGTTACAGTTGACAGTATCGCTGAAGGTGGTAGAGATTACATTGGTAGCATAGGAATAGCAATTCTCTGCGTTTGTGCTCAATTCCTATTTTAGCTCCATCTTTTCCCCAAGGACAGACTTGATCCTGCAGAGAAGTGTGAAGATCAAGTGGAGAGGCTAGGATTGCAGCTGGAGACTGACAAACAAATAGTCAAGGAATCACACATTATCTTGAACAAGCTCAAATCTAACGGTCTGAACTGCATCCAAGAGTACAGAAGTAACTGACCGGAAAACTCTCAGAACAGCTGTCCATTATTTTCTTGAAATCATTGAAATGGGTGAAGTACCTTATTTATCGGCGTATAACACGCACAGGCGTATAACACGCACCCTCATTTTAAGAGGGAAATTTTAGGAAAAAAATTTAAATTTCACCCAGGGCGCGCTCTCCGGGCAAAGTTCGCCAACTCCGGGCACTGCGAGGGGGAGACAGGAAGGGGGGCAGCCGTGGGGCAGGACACGGGCACAGAAGAGACAGAGGCTGAGTGAGGCCGCGGAGAGCATGAGGGAACCTCGGAGGAGGGGATGGGGGGGTCAAACCGGGTGTCCTCGCTCAGCTCCATACATCCCTGGCCCATTGGCAAGGCAAGGGAAGTGCGTGGGGGAGAAGAATCTCTGCCACGAAACTTTTGTTCCCCTTCTTCCCCATCATGGGACTGGCTGGCTGGCTGTTCTTGGGGACGGGGGGTGGGGTGACCGCTGGTGGACATGACACGACATTCTCCGCCGGGTTTGCTGCGCCGAGGAGGAGCATGACTGGCAAGTGGAGTTACTTTCGCACTGCGAAGCGACCTCCCTCCTTCCTTTCTTCCCTCCCTCCCTCCCTCGTCCGGCCTCCCGACCCAAAACAGCCCGAGCCCAACGCGAGCCCCCCACCCCCCACCCCCCACGGGGAGCTCCCTCCAAGGCCCCGAGAAAGAAGAAAGGTGGGGATGCCCTTCGCCTGGCCGAGCCTCCTGCGGTGCACCCCAACACCAACACCACCACCGCCGCCACGCCGGCCTGAGTTCCAAACAAGGAGCGGGCGAGCAGGCAGCGCTGGTAACTGAGGAAAGCGGCGGCTGTGGCGGCAACTCTCCGCCGCAGCCCCCTTGCATGTAGCAGCAGCAGCAGCAGCAGCAGCAACAGCAGCAACAGCAGCAGCAGGAATCAGGAGGAGCCACGCACGCACCCCGCGGTCTCCCTTCCTCCTGGCTCGGCTCGGCTAGGCTCTGCTGCAGTTCCCGCGCGCTCCCTCCATCCCCGCCTTCCTCGATCGCTTTCCCTACCCTCTCCCTCAGCCGAGGAGGCATGGTGTGTGGAGGAGGCGAGCGCTCCTGGAAAGACAAAGAAGACGCGCCCGCCCGCCCGCCTTCCCTCCCTTCCTCGCTCTCTCTCGCTCTCCCACTGGCGCGCGCACACCCGCAGCCTCTGCTCAGGCAATGGAGGAGGATCGGCGGCACACTGGGGAGCATGGGGGAGCTTTTAAAGAAACTGCTCTTCTCCTCCTCCTCCTCCTCCTCCTCCTCCCTCCCCTCCCCAGCCCAGCCCAGCCCAGCCCGCGACAGTACTTGTTAATAATGTAAAAACATGTCTTCTTAACATTATATTGGGGTATAACACGCATACATCATTTGCCCCCTATTTTCAGGGGGGGGGGAAGTGTGTGTTATACGCCAATAAATACGGTACTAGATGACTGGAGGAGGGCTAATGTCCCTATCTTCAAAAAGGCCAAAAAACAAACCGGAACTGGGGAACTATATACCAGTCAGCTTGACATCAACCAGGCAGAAAACATTCTGAAATAGATTATAAAGTAGTCACGATGCAAGCACCTAGAAAACAATGCAGTAATAACTAGGAACCAACACAGTTTTGTCAAGAACAAATCCTGACAGTCTTTTTTTTTTTTGATAGGTAACCTCCCTGATGAACAGAGGGAATGCTGTAGACATAATAGATCTTGACTTAAGCTGAGCTTTTGACAAAATGTTCCATGATAATTCTGATTAGCAACTTAACTAGGTGTGGGGTGGAACAACTATCAGATGGCTACAGAATCATACTTGAAGAATGATGAGCTCCTTGTCAAACTGGGTGGAGGTAACAAGTGGAGTACACCAAAGCTTAGTTTTGGGCCCAGTATCCTTTAAAAGTTTTAATAAGGACCTGGATCTTGGGGTGCAAGAAATACTAATCAAATTTATGGTTGATACAAAATTGGGCGGAATAGCTAATACCCTGGAAGACAGAAACAAAATTCAAAAGGATCTAATAGGCTTAATTAAGGACTAGGCTGACAACTACAGAAGAAAATTCAATGGGAATAAAAGCAAAGTACTGAAGCTAGGAAAAAGAAACCAAACATACCGTTACAAGATGTGTGATACCTGATTCAGCAATGCTCCAAGTGAGAAAAATCTTGGAATTATCATGAATCACAAATTGAATATGAGCCAACAGTGTGATGTGGATACTAAAAAAGCAAATGCGATTGTAGGTTGTATTAATAGAAAATAGTCTTCAAATACCACTAGGTGCTAATTCCCCTCTATTTGGCTATGGTTAGGCCACAGAGGAGGCTGACAAATTGGAACAACTTCAGAGGAGAACAACGATGATTAGGGGACTGGAAACCAAATCCTATGAGGTAAGACTAAAAGAACTGGGCATGTATAATTATGAGAAATGAAGACTGAGGGGATATAAGATGCCACTTTTCAAATAATGAAAGGCTCAACAACAGGCTCAAGTTGCAAGAAGCCAGATTTTGGTTAAATGTCAGAAAAAAAAACTTACATTTTTCGTTCTATAAGACACACTCCCCCATTAAGTAGGGGAAATGTCTGTGCGTCTTATAGAGCGAATACAGCCCTCTGGACCTGGCCCTCTGGATCACCCCACTTCTTTTGGTGATCTGACATTGCAGGGTCCAAGCTGCTTAGGGTTGTATCAGTCAAAACTAAAAGCTTAAATTTAGTTCAGAAATAAATCATGATGTTAGAACTGCAGAGCTGGAAGGGCCCCTAGAGTGAGGAATCAAACTCCCAAGCTCTGGCTCAGCAGCCAGATGCCTAAATCATTGAGCTATACAACAGTTCAATAAACCAACACAATTGGTTTAGAGGTGGTTATATATGAATTCAAAAGTTCAGACAAGACAAATAAGGATGTAAATCATGCACTACAGTGGTTCATTCTGCGGAACTGAATGGACAATTCTCCAAATTTCTCACCCTGTGTTGACACAGCAAGACATTTCATTTTTAATTTTTTTGCCATAGAATTTATGCACTTGTATGACCATGGCACAATTACTCAAAATTCAAATAAATTCTGCCTTATTTTTCCATTGACATTTCCAAAAAACATTTGCGAACAATAAGCCTGCTCTTTGCTAGTTCCTGTATATCTGCTTTATTTCGGAAAGGAGAAAACAATGAACATTTTAAACATGCATTGTGCAAACTATGGCAGTGGAAAAAGTGCTTGGTGCCTCTGACTCTTGCACTGGAGGCAAGAACTCTCACAATGGTTGGTAAATCCCTAACAGGCCATCTCTTCTTCATATCCTTACATACAAAAAACTGTCACAATTTGAAATAACTCTTAACTTCCAAATACGTTCTAAACCTATACTGCAATAATTAACTGAGAGGTAATTGAAGGATGGATCTAGCCAAATCTATCCCTCCTAGAAACAGATGCTGTGGCACCCTAGTTGAAATTAGACAGTGGCACTCCTAGCCACAACTTGAAGGAAATGGAATAATTTGAGGGAAACCCCAGCCACAAGAGTTTGAGAAGTTCTCACCACTAGCTACAACACTTTATTTTCAAAAGGAAGATTGGAAACAGGTATTGAGCCTTTCAGGGCTGTGGGATCAAGTGAAGCTTTCTTTTTTAGAGACCTTAGGATTGGTTCCTGGAGTATGGTCGTCTTGTACCTCTTATATACGAAGAAATACACAGATTCTGGGGGGTATTTTCTGACCTCTTGTACTTATTCAGCAGTAAGATTAGTGTTATGGCTAGAACATAGGTTTCATGTACATTTATTGCACTTCCTAATGACAGTGAAAATGAGAATTCCAATGATACTTTGAATCAGGCAAAACTCTTGCAAGAGCTGGTTACTTCTGGTTTTTTGTTTTTGGTTTTTTGATATTACTCCTCACAAAAACAGGGGTTGGGTCTCACTGTATTGCCAGGACAAATCCCCACTCCTAATAACAACAATAACCTATTTGATCATGATCTGGAAATTGAGTCATGGCAACTGGACTTCTTTTCTTGTGAGATCAAAACGTTTTCACTACTCATCCAAGTAGCTTCATCAGTCTAAGGAAAGTTGGTGCAAGTCTTCCAATTTATAGTTCACCTTGGTTTCACACCACCCTGGTCTGAACAGGCTTGTTAGGTGGCCTGTGGCCTGAATGACTCAACTTCTGGATGAAATCACCTGGATAACTGAAAGTCTTCACAGACCTATTCCATCATGAATACACTGTCATCAACCATCTGCTTACGCCATTCAAACACATACATATCCTTCATCACTTAATCAATTAGAAATTATTCTCAACTAATGGTACACATAAGCAGCCTAGTGGAACATGGAGTTTTCATAACAATTTTCAACTACTAATGGAATTATTTTTGCCAGCAAAATAATTGCATGTTTTATATCACTGAATATACTGCAAGTTTAGCTTTAAAGAAAAAAGTCAATTTATTTCAAATACTATGGTGAATACAATAACAGAAAATATATACATTAAACATTTAACCTCTTTTTGGAACTTCTTGTTTCTGTCATGATGGGACACAGATGTTTTGGACAGAATGATTGGTAGAATAAGAGTCATTTCTCCCATTCGATTCTGAAGACCTGGACTTTCAGAAACCTCAGTGAATTCATCTTGAGGCCTAGCCAAACAAACTACGCCTGGGGGGCTTATACCAGAAACTCACCCTCATGGGGATGTGAGGGAAGGGGCAATAGGGACTGACTCTGTATGTTTAATAAAAGTGGCCAAGAGTAACCAAATGAGGTTAGAATCCATGAGATTTTTGGTGGTCGTAGTGGTGGTGGGGGAACAGGACTCCTCAACCACCCCTACTCCTATGGAACGGTCGGATTCAGGCCAATAATAAAGAAAGTACTCGGTATATTTCACATTCTTATCACAGAATGAAAAATGTTGTGCTTTCTGAATGGATGGGAACACAACAGTTTTGATGAGAAGTCTTGGAAAGTTTTTCAGTGACTCAGAAAACACATCTACTGGAATGAAACTGCAGAAGCATCTAGAGCTATACATCAAGCAGAAAAACCACATTAATTCTGAAAGAGCAGTTTGGGGCATTTACTTATGGCTATGCTTATACCCTACATAGATACAAACAGGTAATAAAATACAGATACAAATAAGAAACAACAGAAAACATTATTATGGAAGTAGCATCTACCATAGCAGATCTACAGTAATCCCCTGCTTAACTTTAGGCGCTCGATCCGACCCACGATAAAGGAAAATCTGCGATATGTGGATGCTGGGTCAGGTTAGGCCTGGTGGGCCTGTCTGGGGCCTCTTGCACTTACCCCAGGCCTGCTGCTGTCCCAAATGGGGCTCAGACTGCCCGGGCCTGTCAGAGGCGCTAGAAGTGGTTTGGGGCAATCCAGAAGGCACTTTTGTTCACCGTAAACCATTTCTGGGGCCCCCGACAGGCCTGGGAAGCCTGTCCAAGGCCTGCTCATGGCAGCACCAGGCCTGGGGTAAGTGCACGAGGCCTCAAATGGGCCCATACGGCTTGCCCCAGGGGGGCTTGCCTTCATATACTGCGGTCCCGTGATATCCCGGGACCACAGTATATGAACCATGAAATAGTGGTGGACGACTGTATTACTTATACTGCTTAAACAATTATGTGGCTGATACCTTTCCAGACCTTGTCAATGTCGATACAGACTACTACAAACCTACTGCTTAATCGTCATTATACTGAAAACGATGAAGTTCTACACAAAGGAAGAAAAGTTCAAAGGACCGGGTAAGTTGGTGCAGCAGCAGCAGAGAAAGAGAGTTAAGTCAGAGTTATGTAACACCTCTGCTGGGACATGGACAGGGCAGCAGACAGCTTGCTGATGTGCTAAAAATAGAATAATCCCAATTACAGCCACACTTTTTCAAGGTTTCCTGTTTCATGAGCTCAGAAAAAGCTCATGAATGGAGAGGGTGGGGCAACAGAAGCAGATGTTCCAAGAGTTCTTTATATTTTATTTTCAACTGTAGAATCACAAGCTTTAGACAGAGCTAAACAATACATTTTCCTTTTTTTTTCCGTTGGGAGGGGCTGAAATTTGAGATCCAAGCAGATAATATTTGGATGAAACACTTTCAAACCCAGCACTCTGTAACAGCAAATCAAGGGTGCAAAATGTAGCACAGTGGAAAATTAACAATTCATCATTTAGGAGATGGTCTTCTCTGGGTTAGTCAGTCAATTACATGCAAACACATTATTGCTTTCAATTGAGCTCTTACAGTTTAATAATGTAGCAATAAAAGATTTTTCAGAATGTGAATCCTAATAAATAGTACTTGTCTTATACATTAAAGGTCAGTTCATGAAAATGACTATAAGGCTCCCATATCCATAGGGCATTGATTCCAGAGGGGGTTGAGGCTTTTAAATGCTTGGTATTGTTTTTAACTTATTTTAATTCAAGCATGCTTTTATATTATAATTTGCCGTCCAAAATCCTGTAGATAAGTCCAGTAAATTGCAAATAAGAGTGCGTCCATTAAATCAATGGAACATAGTTGACTGACCAAATGCCCACATATTCATTAGGCTTAGTATAGATGCAATTTCTATGCTAAACAGTAACAGGCTTCAGCCAATAATACGACCTCAATATTATAACTTGTATACTCTTATTTGCATTGCAAGCATGTAATTCATGCCCCACCACATTTACAAGAACTTCTAGCAGCAAGTGGCCAAAACAACGCTGAGGTAGCTCACTTATGATCAAAAAGAATCTATACCAGTGTGGATGAACCTGTGGCACGGGTGCCAAAGGTGGTACTCAGAGCCCTTTCTGTGGGCACCCGACATCTCCCCTTCGCTGCCACCTGTATTCAGGTTAAATTGCTATTGGCATTTTGCAAAAAATTATTGGGTTTTGAATTGCAGTTTGGGCACTTGGTCTCTAAAGGGTTCACCATCACTGGTATATGGTAGCATTTAAATCTATTTTTTAATTTTACCAATATTTCATATACATCCATAATTCTAAATTTTCCAACACTGATACAAAAACAAAAGAAAAAACAAAGACTTTGAAACTGCAAAAGAGAAAACAATTTAGCTCAATATAATTTTCACAGTGTTTTTAGTGGCCATCGTTCAAAAACATCAGAAAGTCACACATTTTGATAGACCTCCTGTTTTAATTTACTGCATTCATAAACGGAAACCAAAATGCATTTTGGGCCTGTCAACTTCTTTTAATACCCAGAAAGCTATGTGTTCGGTTTCTTGAAGTCTGAATATCCATAGCCTAAGAAGGTGGTTTGCTGCTTGCGAAGAACACTGAACACCTTATCTAAAAGCAGATTCCAAAGTGTAAGCAAGAGATTAAGACAGGTGCGGCATCCTCTCATCAAGGACCAGCCAATCAGGAACAGTTACTAACACATGCAGGATTGGAGCTAAAGAAGATGAACATAGGAGAGGAGGGACTCTTAGATTGGGCAGGGCAGGAAGAGGAGGAGGAGGAGGGGGGGAGGGAGTAGCTGAAGGGGGAAACTGAGACAATATGTCTGGCAGAAGCTAAAGAGGTGGTGGTGGAGGAGGATCTCTGGGAGATAGTAAAAGAGGATCCATGGACAGGAAAATGGGTAATGTTTAAACTACCTAGAGAAGCGGCAGAGAGGGAGTGGAGAAGTAAGAAAGGTGGAAGTCTCCTTACTGGGGAGAAACAGCTGAAAGGGAATATAGGAGAAAAGTGTGTGCCTTCTTTGAAAGGGAACATCAGAACAGAGAGAATAGGGTATGTCACATTCCCCACGGGACTAGTCAGACAAGAGGAGGCTGTTTTCCCCACCTGCACGTTGGGATCCAGGACGACGGGTCTGGGAGCCCGGCGTTGGATGGCTCTTTCACAAAGATATATGACCAGAGGATTAGAAAACCCATTGGATGGGACTATTGGTTTAGCACCTGTTGATGAAAACCCCGAACAATCATTTGGGATTGTAAAAGACTTATGGTTTGAGCCTCAACTTTTTGTTGAAGCTGACACTCAGAATGTTAAAGACGTTTCATTTGAAAGTTCCTTTAATAAAACTGTTAAGGCTGAATGCTTGCCTGACACATCTGTGGGAAGGTCAGAGACATAGGAGAGGGAGGGGGACAGCTGTTATGACCCTCACAAAAAGTGAAACTAATTTAAATTATTATCCCCTCTCCTCAGTATGTGCAACTCATATAGTGAACTGATTTATTCCTCTCCAGCTACTTTATTCTTTGCACTGTACCAGTAAGTAATTTGAAATACACAGAATATTAGTGATAAAAGATCAATCCTTTTTGTACTGCTGATGTTTGAATTCTTACATACTGGATTCCACTATAGTTGATAAGCACTCCCTGATGAGTTAGGCAGACAATTCTCATTTCTTTCACTTTGGAAACTCTGGAGATTTACTGTGTACTTATTGTGTACTTGTTAAACATCCAAGCAAACACTGTTTGGTAAAATTAAACTATTCAAATAATTGCTTCTTAATGACAGTGAGCCACTGTAATAACAAATTATGTCAGCAAAACAGGAAATGAAAAATGGCTCAAACTAGTCTGATTTTTTTTAAACAAATCAAAACTTCATTCATAATAAGCAATAAGCCAAGCATTAACAAATGCTACTCCATCAAATCTAGTTCATTACAGTGCTAAAATCATACCAAACACTGCTTTGAAAGGATTAGAAACTACCTTTTAATTACGATACATGGATCAACAGAGGGGATGAATTAGTAGCCGTTACATCCCTAGTTTCTCCCAAGGTGCATAATATTCCACCTTCTAAAAGATAATTGCAAAAAGACTGCATTTACTACTAAATGGTGTACTGTTTAAGTATTGCCCAATACTCAAAAGGCAAAATTGTGTCAAGCCTAGAACCAAATTATGTTCAGAAAAAAAAAACTGCAGTGTCAGTCTTGACTCAGTGGTTTAGAGTCAGAGCCAAATAACTAGCCTCCTAATTTTATGTAACATAATGCTCTCTCACTCTGAAAACAGATCAAACTGGAGTGGATTAATCAACTCAAATAACATGTACATACAAAGCCACTGAGTCCAAGATATCACTGATAAAATTCATTCTGTTGTTTTCAGCTCAACACTCACTTATTTGTCTTTTTGCAGGTCCATGGTATCTGCAAATCTCTCATCCAACTCATTTCAAATACAGTACATTCATTTTTCTTCTTGCCAGCTTTATTCACTGCTACAGTACAATAGGACCCCTGAATTCGCAAGGAATCGGTTCTGGGATCCCCTATAAAGAAATCTGCGGATAAAAGCTAATGCTCTAGGTGGCAGTGGTGGTGAGTAGGGGGAGGTGAAAGGAAGTGGCAGTGGTGGTCGGGTTAATGTTTGTTCCACTCATAGAGCAGAGCATACCTTGGACCTGGATTTTTCCTCCACATTGGCAGATCGTAATCTGATGGTTGGGGACATTGTTCCCCAAGTCGTATGGTCAGATCACCATCTGCTGTCTTTTCCCCTGTCGATCGCTGCCCCATCCCGCAGGGAGCCTCGGCCCCTTGTTTGGGCCCACCTGTGGAAGGTTCTAGACAGTGAACGGTTCCAAGAGGCCTTTGAGGAGCTTTCTGACAGTCTGGCTGACAATCCAGTAGAAGCCCTGGTGGAGAGGTGGTATGAGGATGCCACCCAGGCTGTTGACCAGATCGCCCCCAAGCGTCTTCTTCACTGTGGAGCTTCCTCCTCGTTGTGGCTTATGACTGAGTTGCGAGTAATGAAGCAAGAACGAAGGCTTGAGAGCAGATGGAGAAAGGACCGGTTGGTAATTAATCGGGCTGCAATTTGTTTGCTGACCAGGCACTGTGTTTGTGCGGTCAGGGAGGCTAAAAGATCTTATGCCTCCTTGAGAATTGGTGCGGCCTTGAACCATCAGGCGGAGTTGTTCCGGGTGGTTCAAGACCTCACCAATCTTGGTCAGCTTGGGCCTCCTCCTAGTGATTTCACTATTGAGTCTTTTGCAGCCTTTTTAGATCCAAAATTGAGGCCATCTGAGCCAATCTAGACTCTGGTTGCTCTAATCTCCCCTCGAGTATCCCAAGCGCCGCACCTCCTCTGTCTCCTCGTCTGGTTGAGTTTGGGCATGTATCTACAGCTGAGGCCTCCAGGGCATTGGCCCGTTGTAGGCCAGGGGCATCCCCTTTCAATCCTTGCCTGTCCTGGCTTATTAAATCTGCCGGAGGGAGCATGCCACAGTGGGCTTCAGTTATCTCCACTGCATTCATTCTTCAGCGAATGGATTTTTGCCTCTCGCCTGAAGGAGACAGTGGTGAAGTCCAATTTAAAGAAAACTGGCTTGGCATTAGACGATTTGTCCAACTATCGTCTGATTGCCAATATTTCTTTTTTGAACAAGGTTATTGAGAGGGTTGCTGCCATCTGCCTCCAGACATCCTGGACCCATTCCAGTCCAGGCTACATCGGGGGACTGAGACCGCCCTGGTCACCTGGGCCGGCTTTCCGAGGTAGGGATTGGAGGCACAGCTTTTAGCTGGCTTCGGGTCCTTCCTTGGTGGCCGTCCCCAGTGTGTTAAGCTGGGGAAAGAGTTGTCAGCTCTGGGCACCCTAGGGGTCGGCAATCTCCCCCATGCTGTTTAACATCTATATGAGGCTGTTGGCTAAGGTCATTAGGGGATTTAGAGTCTGCTATCATCAGTACTGCATGCTGATGACACGTTGCTCTATCTCTCCTTTACCACCTCTGTAGCGGAGGTGGTGCAGACCCTCGACTCTTGCCTGGATGTGGTCATGGAATGGACGAGGGTTAACAGGCTCAGACTCAACCCGGAGCAGACTGAGGTTCTGTTCTTTCGGGCGTCCTCTACTGGATACAGGGGCTCTCTCCCCAGACTGGAGGGTATTACCCTTCAGCTGGCAGATAGGGCAAGGAATCTGGGCATGATCTTGGATCTGGCCTTATCCCTGGAAGCCCCGCTGGGTGCTGTGTTCTAGGCTGCCTTTTTCCACCTTCGGTAGATGGCCCATATCTGCCTGTACCTGGACAAGGCCTCCCTGAGAGCAATTGTGCAGGTGCTTGTGATCTCGAGGATAGATTATTGCAATGCACTCTACGTGGGGTTGCCATTGATCCTTATTTGGAGACTGCAGCGGGTAAAAAAGGAAGCGACCAGACTGGAAGATATGACCACATCACCCCAGTTCTGGCTCGTTTGCATTGGCTGCCCGTTGCATCCTGAATAAAGTTTAAGGTACTGGTTTTGATTTACAGAACACTCCACGGCTTGGGACCTGACTACCATGTGGAGCAGATCTTTCAAAGGTTAACTGAGGTCCGACCCACCAGAATGTCGCAGGCGCTCTCACTTCAGATGGCCACCTCCAGGGAAGCTAGAAAATCGGTAACCCAAAACCGGGCCTTCGCTGTGGTTGGCCCCTCATTATGGAACCATCTGCCAAAGTGAGCTGTGCCTAGCACAGTCCCTGGTGGCCTTCAAGAAAAGCCCTTAAGTCTTCGGTGACCATTAGTTAGGTTTTTTGTGTGGTATTTTGTGAAACATTAGCTGCCATGTTTACTGATTTTTTTTATAATTTTTTATTTTATTATTATTATTATTATTATTATTATTATTATTATTATTATTATTATTATTATT
>JAHTLZ010000129.1:64812338-64826672 GCA_023846285.1 Phrynocephalus versicolor
TTATTATTATTATTATTATTATTATTATTATTATTATTATTATTATTGTTGTTGTTGTTGTTGTTGTTGTTGTTGTTGTTGAATTATAATTGTTGTAAACAGCCCGGAGTTCCTTTGGAAGATGGGTGGTATAAAAATAAGTAAGTAAGTAGCAATGGCACTATAGCTTCTAAACCCTCTGGCATCTCCTTTCTTGGGTACTGGAATGTATACTGGATAGCTCAATAGTTTAAAGTGTCTGGGTGCTGAGCCAGAGGTTGGGAGTTTGAATCCTTACTGTGTCTCCTTGTCAGAGATTGCACTCATGTATTCCCCCAAATTTTCAAGCACAGGAAGGGAGCACAGAGTGAAGTAAGTGGAGAGAGGACAGAGAAGACAGGTAAAACTGGAAGGCACTTTCTGTTGGGAGTGAGAGATGGAGGAGCAATTTTGCTACATAGTCCTACCAAGATGACCCAGAGGATGTGGCAGTTAAATGCCTCCCCTATGTATGGATTCCAATATTGAAGAGGTCTATTCTGATCTGCAAAAACAAAACAAAACCAGGCCAGAACAAGCCCAGAATAATAGGGGACAACAGCTCAATGTGGATGAGTCCATATTTATAATTTGCTTAAAATTCTATTCTCTTCCCCTCTTCAGAACTGAATCTAAGATACCTGAATTTCTCCCAAGAGAAGTCTACTACAATAGCATACATATGTCAGTCTAACAGGTAAGGGAATAGAAATGCTCAGTAGGATTTTAGGCATTTTAATGCGGTAGCCAGTAAAAGAAGTCCCTGTGTGCTGTACTCTGCTTTCCTTTTAATTTATGCTTGGAAGAAATACTGTATACTGATATCTATTCTGTTCTTCACCACCAACTTCAATTTGCATCTATGTAGTAGTTTCAGGAAGTTATCTTACAACTGAAGTACTGAGCAAGAACTCGCATACAGCAGCGACAACACGTTATCACTCAGCTGGTGTAGAGAGACGTGAGATACTGAGCTTCCTTGCACTGATGTCCTGAATTAACCCGAAGTCCTAGTTTCTATAGGTAACCGTAGCAACCTGAATTCTCATAGCAAGGAGTCTATTGAGTTGGCATATCATTTAGACTGATATTCTCAGTCATCTACTGTTTTTGAACACAACTACCAAAGTCCTATACTCAGAAAAATAAAAATGGGTTTTGCTTGTTAATGCTGACAAATTCAAGCAAGAAATAAAATGGAGTTGAGGAAAGGCAGAAACAGGAATGAGGGTACCAGAGCAATATGGATTCTTAGCAAGATGACTGGTTACTTGGCAACCACAAAGAGGTGTGTGCGGGGAGGGTTGTAATTATACAAACAGCTCTCTCAGCAGCCCTCAGAGAAAGACACTACTCCAGCTCCCCTTGTACAAGTCACCCAGATACCTAAGATACTGGAATGTCCTTTAAGCCTGTACATCGTGACAGGAGCCTTGTGGCGCATTGGTTAAATGCCTGTACTGCAGGTAAAACTGTGCTCACGACCTGGAGTTCAATCCCAGGTAGCAGGCTCACGGTTCACTCAGACTTTCATCCTTCCAAGGTCAGTAAAATGTGTACCCAGCTTGTGGGGGGGGCAATGTGTAATTAATGTAATTAAACTGTAAACCGCCCACAGACCACCTGAAGTGATATGGGGTGGTATATACTGTAAGCAGAACACTTTGCTTTTTGCTGTAACACCATTTAAAAACTTAATGATTTTCAGGCATAAACACAATACTGTACCCTGGGAATATAAATTTCCCAAGCCCTTAAAGAGTTCAGATGGTGCAATGTTCTATCTGTGTAGGTAGGCCTTGGTTTTTGTAAGGAGAAAAATCACATCCACATAATTCTGGACCATCATGCTACAAAAATCCCTTTTCAATTTTTTGCTGTGTTGTATAAACTGTAGTGCTGATACATTTCACTACATATTAAGAGAATTCTAATCGTAAAGATGCTACATAGCGCTGCGATTTTAACACCTTTTGGCTTCATCATGTACTGTATTTTAAGGGGGGATTGGAAGTAGCCCCACTATCATGTTTCTAATGTTGCTCTTATAATGGATACACTATCAATTCTGGCTTCTGTTTGTGGCACAGAATGCCAAAGAAAGTAAGAACAATTTAGTGCAGGGGGTGGGGAGACACAGCACTAAGAAAATCTCAGAACTTGTCTATATTAATATGTTACAAGCTTACTCCTTAAAAACATGAACTTTCTCAAGAAATGTAAGCAGAACCTAGTAATCCTTTAAAACAAACACCTAGCACAAAGCTCCCAATTGAGAAATCTATATGCAACAACGGAAAAAGTGAAGTACTGCTGAAGAACCAAGCAAATTGCCAGTCACAGTAAGCAAACAGCCAATATATCATCTTTCTTTTTCTAACCCAATATTTAGACTTGCCTTCTGTAAGGGAGATTGAAGCAATGATACAGTGATCAGCCCTCCTACATGATCACAAACACCAAGTAAAATTTCCCCAATGCAGTAATGCTGCTTTGGAACATAATGTAGGAAGCAGCAGCATGAATACAGTTAAATAGTATAAGAAAAGAAAAGAAAAGAAAAGAAAACTCATTTCAGAACTGAAACTACCACGTTCCGGTACCTTACACAAAAAATGCTTATTGCCATGGTAACATCCTCCTCCCAGAGCTTTTCACGTGATTTGCTCTCTTTATTCCTCCGGTTTTGCTGCTTGTCCTGGAACAAAACAGCCAAGGTCTTAAGTACAGGTAGCCATGGGACAGAACAGAGAAATTGGTTAAGCAAGTATTTGCTTAGTCTTGAATATCTGTAAGGCCTCTTTCTCTGTCAATGACATATTAGTGTCATCTACTATCAACATGTGCCTTATTATACTGATAGTGGAAAGATCCTGGGACAATATTGAAAAAACGTGGTTATCTAAAGGTGTGGTAGGTAAAATTTTAAATTTTGGACTCTTTGGAACAGCTGTACAGAAATATGGGAGTTTTAATGTGTGCAAGTTGTCTTACCATGATGCTGCAAAAATCGTAACAGCACTTATCATACATAGCCTTCTGGCTTTAATCAGAGAGAAATGTTCCGTGTATTTTTAATAAATAACACAAAAGGATTGTGATGCTTACAAAGTTCACATATTTATTTCAGTGTGAGTGTCCATGAATTATAATCTACTTCCTCACACATGCCATTAAATATTTAGCCACAATTTAATTTGCAGGTATACATCCTGGGCGTGGGGACCCAGTCAAAAATACAAATAGCATTTCTAAGAAGTTTCAACAGCATTATTAGCACATGTAATGACCTTTGAAAGTGTTGATTACACAAACATCCTGGTGTTACCTACAGTGATTCACTCTATCAGATAAGCACATGCTGGTGTTTGAATGGAAAAATGCAGATCCAGGAAGTAGCTTGGTTTTCCTGGTTTGACTCTAATTTGTATTCTGTTATACATGCTAGAGATGTTTACACAGCACCAACTCAGTACCTTACAAATTTCATAAAGATTCTATATTTTGTTTAATCAGTCCCTCTGCAAGTAGGCCAAGTAGCCAACTCAATGTTCCCTCTAATTTTCAGCTAGCCCAGGGGCGGCACACACACATTACATTTGGGATTCTAGTTGCGATCAGAAGCAAAAAACAGGCTCGGTTGCATTTAGAGTAAATATCAAGAGAAACATAAGTGTGTTCCATGGTTTAGCATCCTCCCCTCTCCAGCAGGCACCCACACAGAAGTAATGCCCAGAGGAGGCAGGACAGGGCTTCTTCTGAGTGGGCACCTGCTGAAGCAAGAAGGGTTCTGAACTGCGGAACCCATTTGGAAGTCTGCTCAACCAGTGGTTCATGCCCTTCTCTATTACTATCATCACCACACCATCCCATGTGCTTAGAAAACCCCTAAAATATATTAACAACCTAGGCTGAAGAGACTTCCACAACGTCTTTTTTGTCATTTCGCTGTGGTATAGATGTGATCTTTGGTTTTTAACAGCAGTACCAGTGGAGCCCAAACCTTGCCAGTTCGATCAAACTCATAGGCCTTCAGGTATAACCCCAAGGGCGGAATGCCCATCTGCCACCCAAGGACCATTCAGATTCAGCATAGAAATGTGCTTCACCATACAGGTGATGAACTGACTAAAGGAACCAACAGAATGACAGAATGAAAGACTTGTGATTAGAGTGCTGCATCAGTCCACCTGCACTGCTGCAATCACCAGTTCGAAAGCCCCTGCCTATAGTCTCACAAGCATAACATATATTGTATGGGGGTGGGGTGGAGAGGTAATGGAGATGGAAAATGAAAACAAACTCTGGAGTTTGATGGCTCCAGACTGCTTGCCATTACACTCTTACTGAGAAAATAAGGAACAAGCTATCCTTTTATCTCATGATCCTGGCAAGTAAAAGAAACCAGCATGTCTTCTTTCAGCTCTGTAGCTTCACAGTCTAGAACTTGCCTCTTTTGTCTCCGATATTTGTCCAATAATATTTCTGGCAATTTTAAAACTCCAGCTGTTGTAAGAACCTTGGCTACACCCAACCAAAGGCTTGTCTATTCCAGTCTACTATCTACATGGTTGCCAATCTGATTCTCCAAAAGGAAACCCATATGCGGGGTGTGCATCAACACCCTCCCATGTTCCTCCACAACTGATACAGCTGGACATACTCTGTAGTTATGCAGTAATAGTCTTAGTCAGAGTTTCAGCTCATTCTAGTGATCTAGGAAGATATCCATGGTAAAAAATATATTATATCCTGGGTCTCAACTTTGGAAGGATATTCAGGACAAAGATATCCTTAAACTTAAATCAAGCCCACCAAATTTATTTGGTACAAAAATTGTGAGATTCATTCTTATGCATATCTTCCTGCTCGTGAGCCCCTTTGAACCCACTGAGATTTACTATAGAGTAGTGATGGCGAACCTTTAGAGACCGAGTGCCCAAACTGTGATTCAAAACCCACTAATTTTTCGCAGAGTGTCAATAGAGCAATTTAACTTGAATACAGGTAGCTGTGAAAGGGCGATGTCGGGTGCCCACAGAAAGGGCTCCGAGTGCCACCTTTGGCACCCATGTCATAGGTTTGCAACGTTGCTACAGAGCATTCAATTCCCTACAGGGGCTCGACTTGATGACTCACAGGGTATCTTATAGCTCTTCAGTTCTAAGATTAAAATTAAAGAAGATATCTACAGGAGTGCACTGAAAACTTCAACTAAAATATAGATACAGTACAGTACAACAAATAAAGTTACAGGCTTGCACATAAGACATTATGCTTGACAAAAAGCGTAACTGGGTTTTTAAGGAATGTTTGTTTATATCTCTTTCATCAATACACTAATCACCTTGCATTTCTCTCAAGATGTCCACAAATTTTACACTCTTCTGTCACAGCTGGTCGCCTTATTTAGAAATTTGCCTGTCTTACTACCTTATTTCTGAAATAACGGAATTGAATATGCATAAGGCCAGTCTGCCTCTTCCCACCCACCCACCAAAAAAAATTCAAGGAGTGGGTCTCCTGCACCCGTCGCGAGCCCTCTTTTAAAGCACTCTGCCTTGATTTCCTAATACCGAGGGGAAGCAATGGGGACAGGCTTGTCCAGCCGGAGACTTTACAAGCGCGCAGAGCCCTGACCTCGTCGCACGGCTGCCCTTCTGCATAATTACGAACTCAACCGCCACCACCGCGCCCCAATAATAACCCGCATAAGGAAGAAGCCGCGCCAGGGCGTGCGCCTGCGAACGAATTCAGCGTGGAGGCTCCCGAGAGGGCCCTCGCTCGTCCGCTGAACCCTGGCGGAGGGCAGCGCCTGCGCGCCTCGGCCGCCGGCGAGCCCGCGTTGCATCACCAACGCTGTCATCGCCTCGGCAACGGCAGCCCGGGACAGAACGTTTCCCTCGGATGAGGCGAGCGCGCCCGCCCGCCCGCCCGCCTCGCCGCCGCTCCTCCTCCTCCCGCCCCCGCCCCCGCCGCTCCCAGCAGGCCGGGCTCGAGCTGTTCCTGTTCCTCCTGAGCGGCTCCATCACCACGCGGCCGCCCGGCTCGCCCTGAGTCACCCCACCCCCCCGGCTCGCGCCAGTTTGCCAAGTCATCCTCGTCGCAGGCACAAAAGCGAACTGCGCGCGCGCGCGCGCACGCACGAACAAAACACACACACACACTCTTTCGCACGCACGCACGCCACCCTCCCACCCGGCACCCGCGCCAGCCAGCCGAAGAGCTGCTGCCGTCTGCCACCGTGACGTGCCCAAAAGTCTTGAAGAAGGCGGCGGCGCGCGCGGGGGGGGGGGGAGAACCGAGGCACCTGGCGGCGTGGGCTCTTTGGCTTGCAAAGGCGGCAACTGAAGAATTGCAAGAGCCGAGAGCGTGGAAGAGTCTCTCCCTCGCCTCCGCCGCCCTCCCCTCAATAGCCAGGAAGGCGTTGCTGCCGCCGGCACGGAGCGAGATGCTCGAAAACGTGACGGGCCGCCTCGAGCGCACGGCCGGCTCCTGTTCCAACGGGGAAGCCTCGTGACCTTACCTCCCCTCCGCTGCCTTCTTAAGCAGTCCCCGGCCTTCTTCGCAAGGTCACCCTCGCCGCCTCCATTGCCCAACTTCTGGCGGAGCTGTCCTTCCCGTCCTCTCCTCCTCCTCCTCCTCCAGCTCGGCGGGGTCCTTTGCGGGCGTTAGTTCTCGTCGGCGATCTGCCACGCAGCCCCCTCGCTGCGCTTCCAAACGGTCACGGGGCGCTTGCCGCCCGCCTTTGGCGCGCACTTAGTCGGCTGCCTCCTTCCAAGAGTTGGGGGAAAGTGCATTTTTATTTTTGTTTACTTGCCTGCCTTCGGGCCTGGCTTTTCAACCGGGTCCGTCCTCTTTCCCGCACCGCAAAAAGTGGTGTTTTATTATGATCCCGTCCCCACTCCCCCCACTCCCCGGTGCATGGCTTCTGGTCGGAGAACTCTGGTTCCTAACTCGGTTTCTCCCTGCCCGCCCCCAACACCGTCCCCCCCCATTCCATTCCTTATTTTAAATAGCCTCTCTCCGCACGTGGAGGCGGAGAAGCTCAGCGTGACCACAAGCAGCGCGGCATCCCCGACCAGCGCGCAAGAACTTCCTGCCCCCCCCCGCGGCCCCATCCATCTCCGAGCCTGTTTGTTTCTGGAACGAAACGGCGCCGCGGGGGGCTCTCCTGGTTTACCATTGGCTAGGCCCGATACACCTCTGCGTTTTTATTGGCTGAAAGCGGGCGAGAGGGAAAGAACGCTCGGTTTGTAAAAGTGCCCTTCTCTGAGCGGAGCTAGTTTGCAAATGACATCGAGGCAGTCGGCCCGGTTTGAAAAATAGATTTTCTTCCGCCTCGTTCCTTTTGAAAATGGCTCCTTTGGGGCACAATAGAGATAGGGTTGGTTGGTTTTTCTTTTCGTTTAGTTTTCTTATGTTCAAACTTGACCTGACTGTCCATCACGACCTTACCTCGTACTGCAGTAGTATTGCGACAAACAATTCTCGAAGTCAGGTCTCATTCTCATTAAAACATTCAGGCTCTAGGTTTTTTAACTATCATTACGAAAGAATATATTCTTGTGTTCAACGTACAATTTGTTGCAACTAAGTTAGGCATATTGAACTGATGGGGATTTGACGAGTCACCTGACCTACTGATCCTATGGGTCTATCTAGTTGCACCTTACTACAAGATTTCTGCCAATGTGTAAGATATATTTGCAAAGGTGCAAAACTAAAAGGCAGGCTCTTTTCCCCTGACATTAATTCTTCGGGAGTAGGTTTCTTGGTAGTGCCTATTTTTGTTTTGTTTTTAAAGGAAAATAAGTTCTCCATCTGAAATTGTTGTAATTCAGCCTTGACACAGTATGCTTGTAACAAATGATGAAATAAATGTATTTTATGTATTGAAATTGCATGCCTTTCTTCATTTTATTTGTTTTGCATGCATGGTTCCTTCCACATATACAAACTGGATATACAGTACTGTACATGGAGGTAATTAACACCCAGTATTTGCTACAAACCTCACTGCTACGCTATTAGATTTATGGAAGACCCAATGTGGCAACCTGATTAGAGTGTTGCAAGGGCACTGGGAAGACCCACATTCAAATCTCTACTAAGCTACAAAACTCACTGAGTGACCAGGCCAATCAGTTATCACTGGATTATTCTGAGGAGAAGTATAGAGGAGAAAACCATGCACACCACTGAAATATTTGGTCAGGATATAAATTTAAAAATTTAGGAAAGAGAATGGTAAAAAAAAAAAAAAACCTCAAGCTCATCTTCCTCTCTTTTTACCTGAGACTGCTGCTTTAGGAATTAGAGCTGTGGAATCCAAGCTTCAAAAGGGGAGGCTTGCAAACAAGGTAATTAGGGCTGTGGAATCCAATCTGAAAAAGGGGAGGTTTGCAAACCAAGAAACTGGAATGGTGGGATCCAAACTGCAAAAGGGGAGGCTTGCAAATGAGGTAATTGGAGCTGTTGAATCCAGGCTTTAGAAGGGGAGGGCAGAGGCTCCTGGAGACCTCTGCACAGGTGATTTTTGACTGGGGAATCTTGGCTGCAGAAAGGGAGGGGTAGGGAGAGGCTCCCTGCAGGAAGCCTCTTTGCAAACCAGGTGATTGGAACTGTGGATCCCGGCTGCAGCAAGAGATGGGAGGGGCTCCATGCAGGTATCTTTAAATGAAAATCTGATATATATGTAGAGGGGACTGCTATATTCGCTCTATAAGACACACAGGCATTTCCCCTTACTTTTGAGGGTTGGAAAAGTGTGTCTTATAGGGAAAAAATACAGTAATTTCAGTTAATTTAAAATTTGAAACTGTACATGCTCAGTGTATGTATGTATGTATATGTGTGTGTGTGTGTGTGTGTGTGTGTGTGTGTGTATATATATATAAGTGACTCAGTCTCCCCCAGCTCTAATGTATTATGAATGTGGAAGCAATGTAAAGGAGCAAATTACAGCCAAGAAAAAGAGAAGATTTATGAATCACAACTAAAGTAGTAAAACATGACCATTAGACAACCTCCCCCTCATTGAGACCATTGCACCTGGGATATAAACTTACCTGTCTACAATACTGCCTGCATGTAGACAGGTGGTACCAATACTGCCTGCCGGCTCACACTGTCTAATAACTTCCAATAAATTACAGTATTATTGCTTCAAATTAATTATATGCCCCCTTTCTCTCACTTGGAGGCATCCTATTGGGTTTTTTTCTTTTTGTTGGTAGTTCATCTTTCTTTGAAAATAAAATGTAATGGCTAAAAGAAGCAGGAATTTAAATGGATTTGCCTTTCCTATTTCTTCTGAAAAAATATACAATTGTATCGGTCAGTTAAAATCTAAGGCTCTTCTCCAGGGTCCCAACATGTAAAGCTAAGTGAAAGTTTCCAAGGAGAGAGGGCTTTTCAATTATTTCATCTTAATTATGGACTTTGCTTCTTAATTCCACTTAGTTTCTCTGTTGTGTTTTGGTTGCCAGCAGACATCCATTCCTCATCTTACAGACTTTTAATGGTTTGACATTGTACTTAAGCTTTTAAATATATCTGTTCTCTCAAGTCCCCCCCCCACTCTTAATGCCACCACGGTATTTACAATTCATTTCATATACTATTAGCATCATTTTGTTTCATTTTTAATTTTTGATGTTTTAACTCATGTAGGTCTTTGCTAATTATAATTTCTTGTTGTGGCATGGCTTTAAACTGGTTAAGTAAGGAGATAAATCCATAAATAAATATTTTTCCTAATGAATATCACCACTTGTAGGGTATTAAATATGTATTTGATAAGCCCTGTAATTATTGGGTAGTAGAGGAAGTAAGCTGGTAACAACAGGCTGGAGTGTTTGGCTGCAAAGGTAGCAATCAGGAGGTTGAATCTCTACTCTCTGCCTGCTTGGAAGGAAATCAGCCAAGATGTCTCAAAGTACTTTAAAGGCACAGTAAGTGTCCTGCCATCTGTGTGGTTTTGGCCATTTATGTATCGGAAGGAAGAATTAGTAAACCACTTCTGATTATTTCATGCCTAAAACAACTGTAGGTGCTCCAGAGGTTTGAATCAAACTGGTGGCATATATTAATTATCTTTACCAGAGGGCAATATATAGAGCTCCTTTTTCAAATTCACTGAATTGTGCTGAATTATCTATAAGGGGCTGGCACTGTAGAAAGTCAGTCTCTCTTAGAAATTGTACTACCTGATATTTGGATCTATCAGCTGTCTGTTTCTTGGGCTGCGAAGAATACGTCACAATGTAAACATATAATGTATTTAGGACTCAGTGAATACTTCCTCATAATGAAAATTGTTAAATGAGCCTTCCTAAGTATTACTTTATCAGTACATCTGCAAAACATGGGACATTTCTGGACTTTTGTATACATGAATATGAATCTGTCAGAATTAAACTAAGACTTCTTTATCACAGGTTAGCCATACTCTTGTGTGATTAAGAAAAAGGCAGATATAAAAGAAAGTAAAGCATTATTACACCATGTATAGAATCTCCCTCCTAAATTTATAGGCTGAGCTTCATATAATCTTCTAATTGTAAATCCCAGCCAGAATACATGCATTTAGTAATGAGATTTACATCAATGTTGACTCACCAAATGCCCTCTGATTCAACAGTTACTCTAGTTCAGTTTAGCCACATGACATTAAGAAGCTCTTTGTCTCAAATGAGTAGCTTTAGCTTATACAAGTTGTTTCTACAGCCACAAAATCTGCTACTATATGTCTGAAGAAGTAGACGTGTCCACAAAAGCGTACATTAAAATATACAGTGGGCCCTCCTATAACAAACAGTTTGTATAACATAACATCTGTACAACATAAAAAATTCCAGAGATAGGGGAAATTTGCTTAACACAATCTCCTATGGGGCGAATCCATACAACATAAAAATGGTCACGATTAGGGATTACTCTGTTTTCAATGCTAATTTCATATGGGAAATTTGTATAAAGGAAGATTTGCTTAACATAATTTCATTTGGAATGAATTAATTCCTTTATACAAGGTACCACTGTAATAGTATTTTTGTCTTTTGTTTTTGTCTTTTGTTTTGTTATTTGGTTTTTTTTCCTGAAAATCTTCCCTGATAATATTCTTTTTCTTTAGGGAAAAAAATAAACCTGACTGTGCCACTTTAGCATGCAGAAGAGATGACAAACTATTTTATCATCCATCCCTAAAATATACTGTACTAGACAATAAGGGGGGGAATGTCTCTGAATGATTTCCCCCCTGTAATAATTCATTAGGAATGTTGTACAACTAATTAATCTTATACTTAAACATATTATCAGCCTACCACAAGATAGCTTGTTACCAAACAAAAAAAAAATGCCTCTCAACCAGACAGAAGATAGGGATAGAAGATATAAATAGCAAAAACAGAAGAGGGCGCAAAAAACACCCAAATAACTGAAGATTTTGCAGACAGATGAAAAGGAAAGGTGTAATGACAAGATGTTGGTGAATGAATTAATGAGATAAAATGGAAGGATATATAAAAAGTCAAGCTGTTTTTAATAAATAGGTAAACATGCATATTGCATATTCAAATTATTTTAACATTATTCAAGAACCAGTGTCAATATTGTGAAATGGGATTGCTGAGCAACAGAAAATGAAATCTACAAACAAGACTTCCCCATGATAACCTGATTGGGGAAGGGAAGGAAAGGGCAGATTGTAACTTGGAATTTTGTGTAAGTGAAGTACTATACAATTAAAGGTATAAGAAATGTAACCTAGGAAGTGTGAAATGTATTTGTGACATGCAAGTTTGAATAGCAATGTAATGCCTGGTAGTGGTTACTTCAGGGCAAAGAGATGCAACTTTGAAAAAGAAAAAAGAAAGAATTAAAGTAGCAATACAGTGGTACCTCTACTTACGAGCCATTCAACTCAAGAGCAATTTGATTTAAGAGCGAAAAATCGTTGGTGTTTTAACTGCTGCCTTACAAATTTTAGATGCAGTCTGCTCTACTTACATTTTTTTACGATGTATGTATGTATGTATGTATGTATGTATGTATGTATGTATGTATGTATTTGATATTTTAAGATAGGGCTGTTCTACTTAAGAGTTGTTTGACTTAAGAGCATACATTTGGAATGGATTAAACTCATAAGAAGAGGTACCACTGTATATTGAATGTCCATTAGAGGCCATTGCAGAGTAAAAAAAATGAAATTATATCTAATCCCATGTTATCTGTGTGAACACTAGAATTTATGCAAAAGTGCATTGAGTATGCAACTGTAGCAACTCCCATAGAGAATGCATGGTATTTGCTACTGAAGCAGACGGTGAGAAAATGCACTGAGTCCTCTAGTTTATGACAGAGTAAAGATAAGGAGGTGTGTTTTTGTTTCCTTTTATCAGAAAAAGTTTGCTTCTGTACCAGAGTCTATGAGATTTTGCATTAGCCTCCTACTAATGGATACTGCAATTTTGGTGAGAATATATAAACAAGAAATAAGGACATATACGGTCAGGGCCTAAAAGATCTGGCATAATGGACACATGCTTCTAGTCAGCAGCTTAGTAGTCAGCAAAGTCACAAAGAAGCCAAATGGAGCTGAACTGAGAAGCCATGGGAAGGAAAAGATAATGAAATAAAAGCACCTGCAGAGATAGTACCACAGAGGCAACACAGAGAAATGATGGACTTTCCTCCATAGATTTTAATTGACAGATGACTGGGTGAACATATAGAAAATGACAGGTTAATAGAACCAGAATCCAGGCCAGTTCAGATGGCCTTAATTTTGGATCTAAAAAAAGGCTGCAAAAGACTCACTGGTGAAACTAACAGGAGAATCTTGTCCTGGATCCATTTCAGTCCGGGTTCATGCTGCATCGTGGGACTGAAACTGCCCTGGTCATGCTGCAGGATGACCTCCTCAAGGGGACCAACAGAGTTTGGTCTACCCTGTTGGCCCTTCTTAATATGTTAGCAGCCTTTGATATCATAGACCACAGTATCCTGCTGGGTAGGGTTGCCAAGGTGGGGAACGGCGGTCCAGCTTTTAGCTGGCTCCAGTCCTTCCTTGGGGGTCGTACCCAGTATGTCAAGCTTAGGGAAGAATTGTCGGCCCTTTGGATGCTCTCTTGTGGGGTGCCCCAGGGGTCGCCAATCTCCGCAATAGTGTTTTACATCTATATGAGGTCGCTGGCTGAAGTCATTAGGAGATTTGCAGTCTGCTATTATCAGTAAAGTACGCTGATGACACACAGCTCTATCTCTCGTTTACCACCTCTGCTGTGGCGGCAGTGCAGACTCTCGACTACTGCCTGGATGCAGTCATGGAATGGATCAGGACTAACGGGCACAGGCTCAACCCAGAGAAGGCCGAGGTTTTGTTCTTTGGGATGTCCTCTACTGGGTATAATGGCCCTCTCCCTAGTTTGGAGGGCACTGGCAGATCGAGTGAGAAGTCTGGGCATGATCTTGTCTTCGGATTTGTCCCTGCAAGTGTAGGTGGCAGCCGTCTCCAAGTCAGCCTTTTTTCATCTTCGTCTGATTGCCCAGATTCTTCCATACCTGGATGAGGCTTCCCTGAGAGCAGTTTTGCAGGCACTCGTGATCTCAAGGATAGATTACTGCAACACTCTCTACGTGGGGCTTCCCTTGACCCTTATTCAGAGATTGCAGCGGGTACAGAATGTGGCGGCTAGATTGGTGGTAGGTGCGGGAAGGTACGACTGTATCACCCCAAGTGCTGGCTCGCCCGCATTGGCTGCCCGTTGCTTTCTGAGTGAGGTTCAAGGTACTGGTTTTGACTTTCAAAACCCTCCACAGCCTGGGACCTGAATACGGGCCAACCCACCAGAGCATTGCAGGTGTTCTCACTCCAGGTGGCCATGTGTAGAGAAGCCCGAAAAACGAACACTAGAGTCAGGCTTTCTCAGTGATCGCCCCGACACCGTGGAATCAGCTTCTGAGTGAGATTTGACTTACAGAGTCCCTGCCTCTTTTAAGAAAGCAGTTAAAACACTGCTTTTCAGAGAGGCATTTGGTGACCATCTATAGTTTTTTTTTTGGTGGGGGGGGGAACAGTAAAATAAGACTGCCAGCTGGTTTTGTAATTAACGTGTTTTTACTATTATGTTTTTGTTTTGATTCTTTTTTTCTTCTCTTACCTTTACTTTTATTGTATTATTGTAAACCACCCAGAGTTCTGGTTAGAAGATGGGCTGTAAACAAACAAACAAACAAACAAACAAACAGGCAGGCAGGCAGAAAGAAAGAAAGAAAGAAAGAAAGAAAGAAAGAAAGAAAGAAAGA
>JAHTLZ010000129.1:64827672-64885463 GCA_023846285.1 Phrynocephalus versicolor
ATAATAATAATAATAATAATAATAATAATAATAATAATAGATATATTGAGAGGTTCCAGTGCCTAGACCAGCTTCTTCATTGGCATTCTTGGATATACTGCCTAGTTCAATCAATGTAGCTAGCAACTCATGAGATTAACAGAGGAATAGCTTAACTAGCTTCAACTCTCCTAAAATATCTTTAACAGACTGAGACAATGAGTTACCAATTTCCTTATCTTTATCCCTATCAGTAATTAAAGAGGGCTATTTCTCTGGCTGAGCATGGTTCTGTCTTAGTTCATCTACCTGATTTGTCATTAAGTCATCTAGAACTTTTCTTTCCTGTATCAATTCTGAAACAGTGATCTCCGTTGCCAGATTGATGACACACTCTTCTGAGCTTGTCTAAACCTTGTACATCTGTGATCAATTTACCAATCTAACCTTGGGGCAGGGGGTGGTAGGGGTATATCTAAATTGTCAGCACTCCCCTCTTTGGGGAGAAAAAAGTTGGTAATTTTCTTTTGTCTCCTTTTCTTTTTACATGGTAAGTTTTTTTCTGTTAGCAAAATGACTTGTGTCTTATAGCCCTGTCTAGTAAATATCATTATACTCAGCTCGATAGGTCAATCTCGTTAACTGAAAATAATAGCTAAATACTAAATGCAGAGGATTATAATCTTTTAAAAAGGCAAGAAGGAAATATAAAGAAAGGGGGTTGGAAATAATGTTTGGTAGATTGGCAAGGAAGTCTTTTGTTGTCCAAAGTAGATATCTTCTTAAGATCAATTTGCAGTTACCAGTCAACAATATCTCCTCTACTCTTGGTGGGTAATCTATGTGTAATTCATCGGTACTTCCCAGTTTCTCTGCTGGATTCAGACAACTCTAAACCTGCTGAGACCAGGATGCCACAGGAATACTGGAAATATGACCATCTGCTGGTACCTTCAGATGGTCAATGCTTTCTTCTCCAGGCTCTCAGATGTGTCCCACATCATCCAGAAGCTTACTCCAGCTGGGAGATAGAGAACACCCACGAGTAGAGATGGGCACAAACTGGAAAACTGGTGATTTGTGGCTAGCCACAAACCACAATTTTTCATGCATGCCCCCCAAACCGCTCTCCCTTCTACAGCTCCCATCGCCACCTGACTTTCTTTTGAAGCCTCCACTGCCACTGTTGCATCCATCCTGACAGGCAGCAGGCCCAGCTTCAAGGGCCTGCTACTGCTGTGCAGGCACCCACCTGTCAGCGGAGTGGCAGGATCCTACACAGACACAGACAGCCTGTTGTCCTTGAAAGGCCTGCTGTTTGTCAGCAATGGTGTCACCTTGAAGCTATGGTAGGGAGCCACTGGGGAAAGAGGGAGGCATCTCTTTCACCAAAGAAAATGAAACACCTGTCTTGTGTGTGTGTGTGTGTGTGTGTGTGTGTGTGTGTGTGTGTGTGTTGATGCTTCACTCTGTTTCAGCAGAATGGGATCCATAAACTGTACCACAATCCAATGCAGTGTGTGGGGTTTTCTGGTTTGTGGCTTGGTTTATGCCCATCTCTACACAAGAGTTTTCCAACCATAAATATAATAATTGCATGTAGAGATGGGCACGAAACAAAAAAAAATGGCATTTCGGTTTTTCGTTTGTCGTTGAGAGGTCTGTTTCGGTTCGTTTCCATTTGTCGTGAATTTTTGGAAAAATTTCATTACCATTTTTTGTTTTTTCGTTTGTCGTTTCTACCCACTTTTTGCACGATTTTTAAAGCATTTCCGTGCGCAGGAATCCCCCAACGCCCCAGACCAGAGGGAAAACACTAAAAAAAATGGATGCTGGCAGAGACACAGTATAGACTAGGTACGCAGGGAGGCTGCAAAGGCAGCGGCGGCTGTTGCCCAGGGTGCAAGGCAGCCACAGAGTGAGGTACGCAGGGAGGTACCTCACTCTGTGGCTGAGAGGTACGCAGCATGCACACACGCAGGGAGGCTGCAGGACTGAAGCTAGAGTCGCAGAGACAGCAATCCCACCGTAACTCCCACCAGAGACTGCAAGGAGGACGGGGGCTGCCAGAGCTTTTTATGCCCTCTGTGGCTGCCAAACCTGCCCGCCCAGTCTGCAACCTGGGCATGCTGTTGATTGAACATGATCCCATCACATGGCTTGCCTCCATTTTGTGGCTGGTGGCGACATCCATTTTAAAGGGAAAAGAAAAATACTTCGCGATGGAAGAAGACAAAAACAAACGTTTTAAGGACCCTAACTCCCCTGGTAGGTATTACCAGACAATATAAATAATTATCGCTGCGTTTTTACGGATGTCCAGGGCATTTTTTAACATTTAAAACAGCTCATTTCATTGTGCGTCACCATTAACGGAAACAAAACGTAATGACCACAATTTTCGTGGTTCTGTTCGTTTTGTTTCATTTTCATCACAATTTTCGTTTGTCGTTTTGTTACGTAACGGAAACGACAAACGGTAACGGAAACAAAAAAATGTTCGTTCCGTGCCCATCTCTAATTGTGTGCCATCAGGTTCTGAGTTATGGTGACCTTCTTCAGGGCTTTCTAGGTAGGGGATACTCAGAGGTAGTTTGCCGTTTCCTTTTCCTGGGGGTATCCTGGGATTGTGCACCTTGCACAAGGTCACACAAACTTGCTCTTCAGCGTCTGGCTTCACTGTATATACCTAAATTCACTGAGCTTAGAAGAAAGAACTGGTCGATTTCACTTAAACAAAGTTAAAGGAGTCTTTGGCATAGCCCCCCAAAGGGAGAAAGCCATGTGGCACTTTCACAAGTGCTGACTAGTAATCAATGCCTTGCAGAAATAAAAAAAATCCCATAGCCCAAAATAATTCCCCTATACCCATATCCAACCTGGGAGCTGAGCCTACACAAATATGGCTAGGCAGCTTTTCTTGTATGTCCTTTCTTACAAACTGGCAAAGTTTGTAAGAATGGTAGCAAAGCTTCCAGAGGGTTAGAAGAGAGAGAGAGGCTGAAAGAAGATACCCTGCTGCATCACACCAAAAGGCTGTGTAGTTCAGTGAGCAGGATTTGTCTATGGCATGCTCATAGGCAGAACATAAACACCACATAATGTCCTCTTCTTCTTCCTCACCTCTTAGTAATCAGAGGTATTTTGCATCTAGTAATGGAAATGATACACAGCGAGAAGTCCATGTCTATCTCATGGACTTCTAAAGCTGTCAAAGTTAGTGCTGATCATTTCAGCTCTGTGGAGATAATTCCACAGCGAAACTATGCATTATGTGAAATACCTTGTCTTGTCTGCCTGAAATTCCCACCATTCAACTAGGGTAGGGGCTCTAGTGGTATGGTGAGGATGGCTGCATGGAATGGACGCAGGACTCCTGTATTCTTAATAGCTGGGTAGCAGAGGAAATTTCAAATGATTGAATAATAAGAATTGTGTCATAATTAACTTGCATAATGCTAATTTGTTCATGAGTGATTGAGCTTTTTGAAAGTCCAGTTCTAAAATGTCACAGAAGCCATATTTCTCTTCTTTTTGTTATTTTATATTTTATATATGATAATTCTTGCCATTAATTTATCCACATTATTATGCTGACTGGCTTGCAATTTTTTTTGGATCCCCATCTGTTATTATATTGGCCACTTGTAAGTCCCATGGGGCAGAATTCAATCTTTGAAACATGTGTATATTTGTCATATTTGATTACCTGACCTCTCAGATGGATATCATCCCAGCTGAATGATTTGTTTGCTTTTAATTTGTCAGGCAGGCATAGAAACTCTTGCCACTTTATTTACCTCAGTTCTACAGATTCTCTTTCTGAAAATTTCAGTTTAGCCACAGGCATCTGCCCTACATATTAGACTGGTTTTTCCATTAGCAGGAGTGACCTGGGTGTCAGATGACACACCAGGAACATAAATTTACCATGGTCCTGCCTCGGTAGATTTTCTGCTGTTCTGAAAAGCCATCACTGATGTCTGAGGTTCTGTATTCAAACTACTTTACAGCATAGATTGTCTCAGAGGCAGTATATTGTCCATGTCTGGTTCTGAGGAATGAGCCACCAAAAATGAAACCAGTAATCTGAGAATAAGCCAGTTCTGACAGCAATCATAGGGTGACCAGATTGAAAAAGGGATAAGGTCTAAATGCCTATAATGATTGCTCAGAAGACAATATTTAAGCAGGTTCATCATTTCCATCCAAGTTACACCTGTTGAAATTTCCTCTTCCACAGAAGTACTACAGGTGCAGGAAACCTATCCCTATTTATTACCTGGTCAATATAGATGAATGTCACAACTCTACTCAGAATCCTTCCACTTCTTGCTTGGTTCTCAGAACTGAGACAGGCAGTGAGATATGGGAGCAAATGAAAGGGAGGGCAACTGTACATACTGGGGTAGTGGGAGCTGTACTTAATTAGATGCAACAAAGCAGTAATGGAGAACTGTAACTATGTGATCTAAATAATACAGTCTGTTGTCCAGTTAATGATGGCTAAATTGAAAGGCTTGCATTTCTTTTCCATCCATCCATCCATCCATCCTTCCTTCCTTCCTTCCTTCCTTCCTTCCTTCCTTCCTTCCTTCCTTCCTTCCTTCCTTCCTTCCTTCCTTCCTTCCTTCCTTCCTTCCTTCTGGCTTTTTTGGTTTTAAAATAGGCTTAAAGTGGGCAGTCCTTCAAATAGGAGGGAGAATGGGAAAAAGAAGTGGTATCTGAAAGTTATGTACACCCATTCTGTTGCAGTGGATATAGTAAGGAAGTCAAGAAATGTGAGTTTGATACTTAGGTTCTTCTAAGGAAACTCATTGGGGACGTGGTGAAACAATACCTTATTTACCTTGAAAACACTGTCAAGGTTGCTATAAGTCCATTCTGACTTGATGGATGCAGCAGGAACAGTCTGAGAGCTCATCAATAGCCAGGGTTATTAGTTTGCAAAACCTGAGCAGAACATACTGGAAAAGATAATACTGCTAGGAAGCGGGGCAAGGAGAAGAGAGAACAATCTAACATGAGATGTTGTTACTTTGTAAGATGTGAGCAGAGCTGTTAATGATCTGACATTTTGGAAGTCAATACATTGACCCCCCGCCTATCACGGGGGGTTAGGGACCTGACCCAACCTGCGATAATTCAAAATCCGCAATATTCAATGCAGGTTGGGTCGGGCCTGGGGGGGCCCTAGCTGGGGGCTCTTGTACTTACCCCCAGGTGCACTGCCTCAAACGGGCCTGCGAGGGCCTTCCTGGGCGTTCTGGAGACCCCCAAAGATCCACCCTATGAACCAGAAGTGACTTCTGGTAAACCGGAAGTGACTTCCAGATCATGGAAAAACATTTCTGAGGCCTCCAAGGGCCTGTCGGAGGCCTCAGAAATTATTTTCGGTGATCCGGACTGCCATCTTGAGAGGTGGTGTAATAAGTTCTTCCTGTCAAAGGCAGTGACAGAGGATAAAGGGAGGAAAGGTGCTGCTCAGTGTGAGATGGCAAGGCCATTCTTCTAGCATAGGCTCATCATTCTGTTTTAAAATACCAATGTTTCAATCTGTCTGAAATTAAGATTTTATATATGTAATTAATCTTTCATTTCAGACTCACTGTTTAGGGAGGAAAAATATATATATATTGGTAATACAGTGAGTGATTCCTCCTTAGCCAAGTGTGAGCCAGAATGGTTTCTTTACCAAATGGACAGCAGATGGCAGCATAATTCCATGCAGTAATTCATTTTCCTTTATTGGACTATTATTTTAATCAAATCCACATCTACCTCTGAAAAGAATGATACTGATTGTGAGTGATTAAATCTGATATTCTACTAAGGCTCTAGGAGATTGGCAAACATGATTCATATTAAATGTAATGAATGACATATATACTTAAATGCTTTTTAGGGTGTCTGGATATATGTCATTTACTGTATTATGATTGTTATTTTGTTGCTGTATTTATTCATTACCTATTAATTACATTATATACCACCCATCTAGTGGCACATGCACTCTCACATCATACCCTAAACACAGAAATAATAACAAAAAAAAGCCATTCAAGAGGGAATGCATACAAAGTTCAAATTCAAACTAATGAGTAATTGAGAATATCATAGGGGGAAGATTACTTAAAAGCTTCTTTAAAAAGCAATATTTTCCCTACTGTTGTACTATGTTTTCTTCTTTTTCTGGTTCAGTTGTTCACTCCAGCTAAGTAACAGATTGCCATCAGTTGCTGTTAAGGCATCAGACAGTTTTACTTGTCGCAATAAAAAGAAAACCATCATAAGATGAGCATAAACCAATGGAAAATATTAAAAACAGGACTCCAAGGTAAAGGAAAAATATGAGGTGAATACAGGCTATTTCATTTACTTTTGTTTTGGCCTGGACTAAGAAGCATGAACATTGCAATATGAGTTTATTTTTCAGAAAGAATAGGAAACAAGAGGGTTTCACAGCATAGAGCTAAACATTATTACCTAGGTAATTGCCCTAGATGCCCTGAGCACATCCGATCTTGCCTGATTTCGGAAGCTAAGCAGGGTCAGCCCTGGTAAGTACTTGGATGGGTGACTATCAGGGGAATACCAGGTGCTATAGGCGCCTGGAGTAGGAACTGACAAACCACTCCAATATTCCTGCCAAGAAAACTCCATGGACATGGAGTCATGAAGAGTTGGTCACGACTGCAACGACACAATACACACAATAGCCACAGTCCAACCTGTTGCTGAAAGAATAGCCAGAGGGAGCTCTTCAAAAACTTGCAATCTTGGGTCTCCATGCATACCAGCCCTGTCTAACAACAAGATGCTACAGCAATATTTTCTAGTTTTCCCGTCCTGGATGACCCATTTGGATAAATCTATTTCTCCCCAGCTGGCTTTTCTTCCCAGATCAAACTGAACAAGGGTCTAGCCATTTTTCAAGCCATAAATATTGCAGTTTGTTTTTTCAAACACAAATTGCAGTTTAAGGAGAACCTTTTTCTGGAATAACTAGGATCCTTTTTGCCAGGCATCTAAGGGAATCATAGAATGTTAGAATAGTGAAGTTAGAAGGAGCCTAAAGGCTGTCAAGTCCAACCCCCCCCCCCCCCGCTCCATGCAGAAATACAAATCAAAGGATATCTGTCAGGTGGTCATCCAAATTTCTCTTGAATGCCTTCAGTGTTAAAAGTGTTCTGCTTATATACCGCCCCATACCACTTCAAATAGTCTCTGGGAAGTTTACAGTTTTAATTATAATATGCAGGCTACACATTCCACCCCCCACCCCCACCCCAGCAAGCTGGGTACTCATTTTACCGACCTCGGAAGGATGGAAGGCTGAGTCAACCATGAGCCTGCTACCTGGGATTGAACTCCAGGTTGTGAGCACAGTTTTACCTGCAGTACAGGCATTTTAACCACTGCGCCACGAGGCTTGGAGCACTCACCACCTCTTGAGGTAATTGGTTCTATTGCTGTGCTGCTGTAACAGTTAGGCAGGTTTCCCTGCTATTTAGCCGAAATTTGAGCCCATTGTCGCACGTCCTGTACTTTGGATGATCGAGAACGGGTCCTGCCCCTCCTTTGTATGAGAGGCCTTCAAATACAGGTATTTGACAAGTGCTATCATATTGCAATATCTTGATTTGCAACCAAAGGAGCACCAATAATTATAATAATTAGTATTTTGTGTCATCAGCTCCTTTCAAACGTATAGTTAAATTACACAAATGAAAGAGCTGAAACTGTTTTCCATAGATGGCTACTGCCTGTTGCGGCTTCTCTCTCCTAAGACGCACTGGCTGAAGCCCAGTAGTTATTCACAACTAGAGTAAGCCCATTGATTTTGTGAGGATTTGGTGAATCAACTTCATAAGTTCCATTGATTAAATGGGGCCAATCTAGCTGTGACTTACTACTGGATTTCAGCCAATGGCTAGAATCCTTTAGTGCTAATATAAGGGTTGCATAACTTGCCACAGATAATTGCAGGGAGCTGTTCAGATGCATGACCAGGCATGTGAATAAGAGACACATACTTGTATGTTGTCAGTTAGCTGCACCTAGCTACACACAAACCTCACGTCATCATCAGTAGAGTTCTGACCAGAGCCAATTCTTCAATTTTCTGGATGCGCATATTCCTGGAGAGGCCATGTTGTGCAAGCTGTATAGATCTGATGTGTTGAAAGCAACATGCCCCCTATAAGTGGAGTGTGCCTAATAGGGATGTAAGAGACTCTACCCAGAGCTAGATGCTGTTCTTAGCTTGAAGGGAAATTGTTCTTAACAACAAAATCTTAAGGTGTTTTTCTTCTTCTTATATACAGTGGTACGTTGTATAAAGGAATTAATTCGTTCCAAAGGAAATTCTGTTAAGCAAATTTTCCTTTATACACATTTCCCATAGGAATACATTGAAAACAGAGTAATCCCGAATCATGACCATTTTTATAGTATGTTGTACAGATTCGCCCTATAGGCAATTCGGTTAAGCAAATCCCCTATCTCCAGAATTTTGTGTATTGTACAGATTTTATGTTATACAAACCCTTTGTTATATGAGGGTCCACTGTAGTTTGTTTACTATAAACATACCTTCACTCTGCTGTTTCTTTGCATCTATATATTTTTTCAAATTTCCAATATTCTCCATTCCAGAAGTAATTTGTTTTAATTAATATGAGACAGAGTGTGTGAGAGTGAATAGATAAATTTAAAAATGGGCCTCAAAGAACAGTGATGCTTTTCAAGACTTCAAAGTCTTCTCTAACTCGCAACCCGATGAAGCAGATTTTGGAAGCTACCAAGAGTGACTGAAATTCTCTCTGTGCCCAGAAGATCAGATCTTTATTGTTTTGCTCCTGTAGCCTTGAGGGTATATAGAGATCACAGGGATCACCCACAGCATTACCTTCAGCAGAACATGCCCTTTGATATGTAGCTTCTATGAGGCAGTCACAATGCCTTTCGTCTGTCTCTGAGCAAAATGAGCTGTGAGAATACATTGCCCAACAGGAGCCAGTTCTTCTGAAGTAGTTAGGCAAGCTAGAAAGTTTAGGATATGCTCAAGGCAACCACTTTTGAGTTTTGAGCTGCAGCGACAATAAATCAATTCTGCAAGGAAAAGGACAAAAGTCACCTTGGATATAGGATTTTGTTGGTTCAGTCATGTGAAGTGGTAAGGAGGCTAACACAGAACAGGTACTTTGTACCCAATCCTCATGGAGTTTAATCATCATAGGACAAGGTTGGTCAAACAGGGGCCTGCAGCTCCCCCACTGCCCCCTCAATGTTCTAGGAGACCGCCTCCCCATTTAAGAAGAAATAAAATTGCTCAAAGGCCACCCTGTGCATTCTAGGTAGTGTGAGGGACAACCTGGGGCTTCAGTTAAATCTTCTAGGCTAAGGGTAACGTTAGCTTAAACAAAACAAAAGAGGAAGTCACAAATGCTCAGGCCAGGAGCTTTCAAAAAGGAGTGCGATCAAAATTGCTCCATGTAGTCACTAGAGGGCATAAGAGCATTTCTTTTTCAATTAAAAAGTGATAAAAGCATTTTGCCCATGGTGTGTGCGTGTGTAAAACTAAATTTGATGTTCTGTGGTCCTCTTATAGGTGTGGGCTAGTGTACTCCCCAGAAACCTATGCTAGGCAAATTCCTCTAAATGAAAGGCTTCCCCACTGCAGTAAAAGTTAATGTACACATATTGCTAATCAGTAGTGTACTTTTGGCTTCTAGTGGATCCAATGCTCCTGAGCTAATGTATGCACCCTGCAAATAACCCTAGTAAAATTTCACATCACAGACAGAAATGGGACACTACAAAGGGGTAGATGCAAATTCAAAAGTGTCCCCAAACTATGTCGGCTCACATTTTTTTCTTGTCCACAATTATTACAAAAACATCACCAGTCAAATGATGCACTCTATCATTGTGCAGATATGGTTCTAAAGATACATTTCTCTTTGTACCATTCAAAAGAAAGGCACAATCTTGTATTCCTTAAGGAAAAACTCCGTTCCCAGCATTCCCTCTTTCAGTATGCAATGGCTGTGGGAAGCAAGGATATGAGTAACCTAACAGCTATTACTCTCAGATCAAAATGGATGGCAGAACTGTCAGAAAAGGGTATGTAATATTCCACCTTAATAGTCCTAGTATTTCTGTTTTTAATTAGCATCTCTCATCCTTCTTCACATCCCATCATGATAGCATTTGAATATTCACTGCAGATGTCCCCTCAAGTCACCTTTGTTAATGTTTCCTCCTGACAGGACTGCTATATCTCAACAGATTCCGGACAAGCATAATTTATGAGGTAAAAATAGAATTAGCATGAAGTGATGTAAACAAACAAACACACACACACACACACACACAGAGAGAGAGAGAGAGAGAGAGAGAGAGAGAGAGAGAGAGAGTTGGTTTCCTGGGAATTTAATGGTTAGAATTATAAGAAACATTTTTACTAATTTTTCAATAATATAATTAATTATATATAGTAAGTATATACTACTAGGTGAATACAAATGAGTATTGTACTAGAAAATGGGTACATCAAAGGAAAGAGGGCTGGAAATAGGAGTAAAAAGGCAAATAAGAAATTGGAGGGAAACAAAAGGTTCTAGAAAGGGAACAGAGAGAGAGAGAGAAAAAAAAGGGAAATGTTTAGGAGGTTTCATTCATTGCCAAACTTTTAAAAATCCACAACTTCTCAAGCATCTAGGTCTGTATGTGTGTCTCAGGTATTTTTTAATATATCAGATACAGTGCACATTGAAAGGGTGCAAGAACAGTTTGTTCTTCTGAACATGGAGTGATCAATGGAGTCTGTCTGGATTTGCATCCTTGCAATTTCAGGTGCTTGGCATTCCGAAGGCCCACAGAGTTTATCTGCACAGTTGTGCAGAGAGCTTCCAAACTGCTGGAATGTGGTTCTTGAAAAGCTGATCTCTCAAGTGAGATGTCTCATGCAAAATTAACTCCAGCCAGCTGTCCAGAAGGGAACCACCACCATACATGGCCACACCATGTGAACCCTCCCCCCATTTCATTTCATTCATTTATTTTTTCATTTATTAGATTTATACCCTGCCCATCCACAGCATCTGTCTATTCATATATCACTTTTAGAGTCCTCACAAAATACAAATGCAGAGTGGTCATTGTTGCTTCAGCATACGTATAAGATCTGGAGAGGCAAGAAGCACAGAGACAAAAATGAGTTTTCTCAGGTTGTCTGACAGTGTGTGCTGCAGATCTCCACACCTCCCATTTTACACCCAGATTGAATATAATTGTCTCCTTAGATGTTTGTATAGAGCTGCTGCAGGCCTAGATAATCTAGATGGATACCTTAATAAGAATCTCCAGCAAATGGAAGGTCTCAGAAGTGATCTGAGCAAAAAGATCAAAAATAGGCACCTGGAGATATTTCACCTGAAGTAAATGCTACCTAGTACTGGATGGCAAATCATATTTATGCTACACATTCTGAAAGGCCTTATAGGCTGGAAGGAATTGTAGTTGGAATGCAATGACATATCTAAAGAGCCACAATCTCTACATGAATAAAGTGTAATAAATTATTTGATGCTGTGAAAAAATGTTATTTTTATTTATTTATTATTTATTTATTATAATATATACCACCCCATCTTCTGAGACAGAAGTCAGGGCGGTGTACAATAAAAGTAAAGAAACAACAGCAATCAGAAACATCAATAAAAATAGGGGGGGTACAATACCCTCAGCACAGAATGGCATGGGCGGCCACAAGGAGAGGAAGGAAAAAAAAAAGGAAAATTAAGCAAAAAGGTTGCCATATGCCTCCCTGAACAGATGGGTTTTCAGGGCTTTTTTAAAGGCAGGCAGGGACGCTGCAAGGCACAGCTTACTAGGTAGTTCATTCCATAGTGTAGGGCCCACCACAGAGAAAGCGCCGTTACGCGCGAGCGACTTCCGCGCCTCCCTGGGTGTAGCCACCCTAAGTGAGCACTCCTGCACCATTCTCATTACTGAGAAGAATGAATCATCCCAGTAAATGAAAGAACATGATCACTTGAAAATCTGGGGATCATGACCACTCTGTAATTAAACAGCCTTTTCTTGCTCTCAGCAAGGGTACAAGTAGTAAACTCATTGAGGAGCTCATTGTGACAGTTCTGGCAGGTGGAAGTCTTTTGTGAAGCCAATGAATCTTAATTGACATAAAAGTAAGGCATTTTTATTTTATTTATTTATTTTGAATATTTTTACCCCACCTTACAATAATGAAGGACAATATACACAGCCCAGAACATTTAAGACATATTCAAATTAAGAACGGGGAATTATAAGAGGCCTCTTAGAACATTAAAAGGTAACATTAAAGCTACGAAGAACACGCAAAAGAAAAGAAAAATCCCTTATGAGGGATGGAAAGTAACATGGAAAACACTGGTGTTCATATGAAATCAGTCAACGCAATCATGTAATCCATATAAAAGCCACATAGTAGGTAGTCCGTCATTTAGGGGAAGCTTGCCTGAAGAGGAAGGTCTTTGCCTGCTTCAGATACACAACTTCTCAGGTAGTCTTTACTTTTTTGAATTAAAAATGGGCCTGTAGTTGCCCTTTTAACCCACCCACGCACCCACCCCCAAAAACCCAACACATTGTCTTTAAATCTTCACTTCAAACATCTAAGGAGAGACAAAATGATCTTTGATACATGATGAACTCATCTTGTGGAAACATTGGCAATCATCTTGTTATTTTCATATGTGAATTCCAGCTAGATTTGATGTTCACACCATCAAGGGGTGGAGTACTTGTAGCCTGCCAGGAATCACAGTGTATGAATGTGTCTCAGACTGGACATAGTTATTAGCGGGCTCTCACAAACATTCAGTTACAGCCAGCTGGGGAAATCCTAACAGTTGTCAACCCAGTCAATAGGAAGGATTATCAAGAGTTCCCAAAGAATACAGATATAAAAAGAGAGAGATTCGGGTAGACTCTTTTAATTTGTACTGAATTTAAAACACTATGTAAAAACTGACAATTTATTTCCAAACATTGCCAAATCTGGAGAGACTGTAAACTGGATCATTCCAGATATTTCTGTCTAGTATTACAAAAATCCAAAGTGGTGTTTGATATTCTCTGGTTTCTCTTCAGATTAAATAAATCTTTCCCAAATTAGTGTTGAATCAGAGCTTGGAAAAGGCATTTTGTTTTGTTTTGCTATAATTCCCCAAATTTCCCAACCAGCATGTATCATGTATGCAATTGTGCATACTGTACAGTGAATGCAGGTGGCATATACTGTACTGTACATATATGCCACCTGCATATACTGTACTATATTTAGACACATACGACAGACAGACAGACAGACAGACAGACAAACAGACACAGACACAGACACAGACACAGACACACACACACACACACACACGATTGATATCTGTTTTTCAGCCTTGCTTACTAATTCCAGACCATATATATAGTCTGGAATTAGTAAACAAGGCTGAAAAACAGATATCAATCCCTTGTTACGAAAACCATCAAAGAAAGAAGGAAATGACTGCCCATGAGGGTTGCCAGGTCCAGCAGCATCCTAGTCCCTAAGATTCAGGGCAAAAATATAACACTGGGAGACTGGCCCTTGAAATATCACAAGTAGACATGGGCACGACTTGGCAAAATTTTCGTTTCCATTTCCGTTTTTCGTTTCCGTTACGTAACGGAAATGGTAACGATAATTAAGCCGTCAGAACTCGAACTCGAACTGAAAAAAGAAAAATTTGGTCGGGTTTTTCGTTTTTGTTTGTGGCATTGCGGCGATCGCGCAATACGAAGCACAGAAAAAGTTTTTTAAAGTTTTTTTTTAAAAAACCAACTCCCGGCCAAAAAAGCAGGTGAAAATATGCCTGCCTGAGGCTTTGCCACCTACCAGAAGGGTGGTTTCTGGGGTGTCCCCGGCCTTTCCCCCCTCTTCTCCTATCCTGGGCTGCTTGCACCAGGCTGGGGGGGGTGTCATCCTCGTTGTCTCGCCATGCCATGCGGTGGGGGGGGATCCAAAATGGCGACCACAATTTTTCTTTTGAAATTGTTGTCAAAAAACACACCAAATCACCACAGAAACATGTGAAATTTATTTATTTTAAATGCCTGAATTTTAATAGTAGCAGCAGTGGGTTTTTTTTATAGCAATAAAACGTCGTATTGATTTTATTTTATTTTATTTTATTTTTTATTTTTTTAGACCTCCCATTTGCGCTGGGCATGGGATGAGACCATGCAATTTTTTTGAACCATTCCACCAATGGCATCACCAGGTTTTTGACTGACACTTCTGGATGTCTCGGAGGGCATAAAAAGCTGAGGCACCTTCCTGAAATCGCAGTCGGGTGTATGGATGTGGTTGAGGGAGGAGGGCTGGCTGCTGGTGCTGGTATGATCCAATCGAGATTGAGGAGGGAGGCTGGAGGCTTTAGGATTTAAGTTAGGCAGGGAGGGAGGGAATTGAATTTAGAAAATAATTTCTTTGATTCCCTGCAGCTTTGTCTGCTGAAGGGAATAGCAGTTTATTCTTTATTTCTTCTCTGGCAGTTTGTGAGGATTTTTTTCTGATATTGGATAAAGGGGGAGGTTCGACTGGGAGTGGGAGGTGTGGATTTATTTTAAATATATATTATATACTACCATTTGTTTTCTATTTTCCCAACATCAATTTGCTTGCACACACACACATTTGGGGTGAAAGCCAAGAACAGAACCTCTATCCTAAGTGATATCCTAACTGCCCACTCACCCACCCACCCACCTGCCCGCGCCGCCGCCCGCCCGCCCGTGCCTCCCCCCTGCCGCTGTCGCTGCCCGGCCCTCCCCCCGCCACTGCCGCCCGCCCGGCCCTCCCCCCGCCCACCCCCCCGACCTGCCTGCCGCCTAGGGCGCAAAAACACCTAGTGCCGCCCCTGATTGCGGGACGCCCCTATGCTCTGGAAAGTCAAATTGTGCTAAATCGCAGTGGAAACGACAAACGAAATGACGAAACGACAAATTTTTGAAAAATTTCACGACAACGGAAACAACATGAAATGGACCCGTTCCAACAAATGAAAACTCGAAACGTCATTCTTTCTGGTCGTGCCCAAGTCTAATCACAAGGGTGGGAACCTTGTGATATTGCATAGTAAGGCAGACAAGTGTTGGGAGGAGGTAAACTCCTTCTGGTTGAGCTCATTGTAGAAATGGGCATGAAGAGAATCCATGTAAACGGCACAGAGAAAAACACCTCACTAACACAACACATTAGTGACTACTGATATCATAATGGTTGAAGATATATGCTCAGGGTTTATAGCTGCTTCACATTGAAAAAAATCTAACTTACTCCTCTTGAAATGCTGCTTGACAAATGCTGAGATTTGTCCCCCTGCCAGAAGATTCTTCTGACTTCACTTAGTGATCTGGGGCCTGGCAAGCTTACTGCTCATGTGCCTTGGCTTTGCATTGTGAGAAACTGAATCTTCCAATTATATTATATATTTTTTATTTATTTATTTATTTATTTATTTATTTATTTATTTATTTATTTATTCATTTACCGCCCATCTTCCTAGATAAGTACAATATTAGCTCATCTAAATAAATACTAACTCCAGTGATTAGCAGCAACCTGTCAATCCACAGCCAGCCCTACCATTAGTCCAGGTGAAGCTGTTGCCACTGGCAGCATGTTTTATGAAACATGTTATGAAAGGGCAGCAAATTGTTGTTCATTTAATTTGCCATTGTGTTTTTATTACCAGTGTTGAAGAGCAGGCCTTGTGGGATTTTCCGCCTCATATGCCAAAATAACTTGGCTGGCTTGGCAACTACACACCTTGACTTGACACTTTGAATAAAAATTGTTGGATTGAAACAATTCCTGGCTGACCATTCTTTCTGAAGGTAGGCAGAAATAGGGAGCGTAACATTATTCTTTCTACTTTATTTAAATGAGGCTCTGGGCTTTTGTACTTTAGGAGAGGGATGCCCATAAATCCAAACAAGATAAAGAACAGCATCGCATCTGTTACTTTCTCATAGCAGGAGGTGAATGGTTATAGAGACTGAACAGAGTTAAACTGTTATCAGCATAATGACTTTTAAAAGCAAGAGATTAAGGAGGAATTTTTGCAAGGAAGAAATGCATGGTGGTTGATAAGGAAGGAGTAATTACGCCTTCAGTGTTGCTCAAGCCAAGCCTGACTGTGTTTACACACTTGGGAAAAACTTCCTGCAGCTATGAGCACAGCCTTTCCGGGCCTGAGTTCTCCCATGTTCTGCTCCTCTGTTGGCACCGTGCACTATTATTTCCTTTGGCTTCAGACACTTTGAGAACAGCTTTTGTTTTCTTACCCTGCTTTCAGATCAAGAGATATATTTCCCTGGCTTATAGCTCCCAAGTGCCTCCTATAATATGAATGTGGCCTTCTTCAATATTGTATCTCAGTTCACAGTGGAATAGCAAACAGGTAGAAGATATACAGCAAAGGAAAGCTGCTACAGGAAGAATAAGGCCAGAGTGTGCCCCATTCTTTGTAACAGATGGGTGATTATTTATTCATTTAATTTATTTAAAATATTTCTCCCCAAAATGACCCAAGGCTGTTCAGTGGATGTGCACTATTGAAGAAATTTTTTTCATTTTGCAAGGATTGCCTTCCATTCCTGCCATGAAGTGAAGGCAGGAAAGATATATTGCATACACTGCCAGTAAAGATGTAAACTCTTAGCAGAAAGGGTTGAGTTAAAGTGAATGAAAGAATGGAGCTGGTAAGTAAACCTAACATTCTACCAGTGTCATTTAATTGAGGATGAGGGAACCTCCAGATACTGCAGACCCCCCCCCCTTCCCATTTCCTTCTGCCATTTTGGCAGATGGTGAGCAATAATAACACTACTTGCCTCTGAATGATTTCCCACACTTACTCAAACTGTGGAAAACAACACCTTTCAAAGTTTAAAGCAGGACCTGTTTAGCTGTGTAAAAGTGTAGACTGGTCCTTCAGCTTGTCCATACCCTTCAAGCCCACCTTCCCTACAATAGAACCTCTATTCAAGATGATCATTTGAAACTGAGGAGCTCAGCTGTTACAGTCCTTTATAGATTTTTTTAAATTTCCTTTTTACATTTCCTTTAGGATTTTGCCTTATTATATGTGCTGTGGTTTTGAGAAAGACTGCTTGGTTAAGAAGCTCTACAATAGCAAGGAAAAAAGAGACCTTGATCTGAATAGGTGTTCCATGCTTCCCAGCCCTTTCTCCGCCAAGCTCTGACGGGGCACCTGCTGAAGGAGGAAGGGATGAGAGCCGCCAGGCACAAGTTTGGCTGAAAGTGATCCAGCATGAACTGCAAAACCAGTGGTTCATTCATGCCCATCTCTATACTTAATTTAGTTCTTTAAAATATTTGAGTGTAGGATATTGTACTTCTCTATCTGCTGCACAATATTGTGCCCATGTTGCAAGCAGGAAAAAGAATGCCAAGCTTTATAAGCAAAAGGCAGCCTTAATGTTGACACCACCAATGTCAGTAGTCAAGATGGTTTGTGCTCACTGACATTCAACAAGAGACACCAAGCAGGGAAATATCCCTGAACCTGACTCCTTTTCTCATCAGTTCATCACTTCTTAGTAAGCACAAATCAATTGTTAGAGCTCTTTTTCAACAGTTTTAAGTGGTTTTTTGGGGGTGGGTGGGATTCCAGGCTGTCTCCATTTTTAAATTGCCTTGTAGAATGTTGAATGGTTCTGCTGCACTCTTGTGAAGCAATATTTTGAATTTTATTTAGATTCCAGACAAATCGACCTGGATTCCAGTCATGTTTATTTGCACAATCAGTTCTACCCAGAAGCATTTCTGGTCTATAGCCCTTACTCCTCTGTTGTTCTGTGTCATCACTGTAATACATCCTTAAGAAAATATAATCACCTACTCATGGCCTCAGGTTTTGGGTATAAAATCTCAGGAGCACAACCATATTGTTATGGCAACCATAACAAAGATATTCCTATGTAATTGTATAAATGTTAATGGTGTACTACACCGGAAGTCTGAAGTATATTTTAAAGAGACACACTGGAGAGGCATAATTGTAGAACTATGATTCTTTGGGTAGATTCTGTGTTGGCTCGTCCAGCCTTGGGACCGCTTTGCCTCCCTCAGGCGAAGCATCACAACACTGCTGCCCCAAACATTGCGATGTTCACGAGCAGCAACTCACCTGCCTGCCACCTTTTGGAAAGCTAGTATGGCTTACTGTGGTTGCCATATGGGGCCAGATAGGAATTTTTGTCTTACCACCCAGATTGGCCTAGAGCAGGCAAGGATTTTTTGCCTATCCTACACTGGCTCAGGTGGCATGGCATTGGCCACACTAGCGGTTGGGGCAGGGAACGGAAACACGGGATTTCGTAAATCATTTCAAGTTATACCCCTCCAACCCTGTGGCCCTGCAGATCCAGATAGCATGGCACCATGGCTAGGAGCCCTTGGTAACCTACTGGGTCAGGATTGGACACGTGATGGTGCCCTGCCTGACAGCGGTTAAAGGTATAGCTTCAGCTGACCGAGGAGATGCCATGCAGAGATGGTGCCCCCTCAGGGCCATGAACTCATCCCATGACGGTGTCTTGGGTGAGGTTTCACATGACCTCAGGGCCAACAGTTCCCCACCTAGGTGCAGCCCCCTCTATGATATGTGATGGATTATATCAAATAAAGAATGGCCTGAGTTTTAATCCCAAACAGTGTCTCGCCTGCTTATTTCACTGGGGGGGGGGGACACAAAGTGGCATACTAACATATTGTTTTGTGCTTGTTACCAAACTCTAAACTTAACATATACTGATATTAGTCTTCTAAATAGGATTCCATTTCCTTCCCCCATCTCAGCATTTGGACATCAAATGAAGCTCCAATTCTTGCTATAATGTGATAATGATTAATGCAATATGGAATGCAAAAATATGATTAAATTCTAAGGGCAACACCATGGAGTAGTTACAAGCCATGTGTTCTTGCTATGTGCTGCAGTTCATAGATTCCTTACTAATGAGATCATACTACAGTATATACAGCCAAGAGTACCTATAGTTTAACATTTTTGTCTTGAGAGTAATAGCTTTTTTTTCTTTATTTATTCATGTCAGAGCATAGTGCAATTTAAAACTATCAACATATATGAAACATAGGTAAAATTAAAAAATTAATTAATTGTTGAGATAATTGGACTTCTTTTTACCAGAAGCATTATCTCAGTCATTTTCTAGATCTTCTTTTGTATGTATGGTGAAGTGTAAATTGCATGCATGTAAGCACTGCATTGATCAAATGTCTCCCAGTCACATAACATGTATGATGTATTTAAGTAGCCTAATTTTGCATAATTATTCTTTGTTTTCCTACTCTACTTGAAAGTCTATTTAGTGACTTTCAGATAGTCCAGATAGAGGCTTGTTCTGGTTAGAAACCCTCTGCAGCATTCATCAGTTTGTCAGTGTGTGTTGTTTTCATTCACCATAAATTTAGCATTGCTTGTTCACTTTTAATATTTAGAACTTGAGATGTGTGCACAAATTCCTGTTCATCCATTCTTGTTGCTGCAGAGATAGCTTAGTTTTTTTCCACTGATTTTGAGCTTTATCCTGTGGTCTACATTGATTATACTATTATTATGCTGATTATACAGTGATTATACTATTTTTCTTAAGACAGATCCAGATTTTGGAGTCATTTTTTTACTGCTGCAACATGGTATAAATGCATTTTAAGAACCCTAAATCCTACTGCTACACCAGATGCCATTCATTCTGCATTTCTCCCTGCCTACATGTAGAACTCTATATTTGCCATTGTTGAAAATTATCTTGCTTTTGCCTGGTTCTAAAATTTGTTCTGTTACCTTGAATCCCAATTCCAACTTCTATGATTTTAACCACACCCATCCCTGTTCAACGGGATTTAATGAATATCCCTTCTACACTCTCATCTAAGCCATTTATACAGATATTGAACAGCAGCAGGCCTAAAACAGAATCCTGTGGCATTTCACTTATTCATTCTCTTCAGTCTGACAAGAGTATTTGGTGACCATCAGTCTGCTACATCCACACCTAACCATAGCATCATCTATTCCACATTTTACCATCTTGACAACAAGAAAAGACCTTTTCAAAAGCTCTGGCGATATCAAGATATCCTATATGTACAGGAAATGGAAAAAGCCAAGCCACCAAGAAAGAGTACAGACAAGTAACAAAGAAATGCAGAGATGGCATTAGCAGAACAGAAGCAGAAGCAGAGAATGAGCTGAGATTAAATAGAGACAGTAAAAGCAATAAAACATTATTCAGATATGTGCAAAGCAAAAGACAAAGGAAACAGTGGTACAGCTCTTCAATGGAGATGGGAAAATGGCAACAGACGACAAAGAAAAGGGTCAATTCCTATTTTAATTCAGTCTTTCCCCATAGGACATAAACCTCCACACAAGTGAAGTGCAAGTGAAGGGGACAAGACTGCAGCTGGGGATAGATAAACACATAGTCAAGGAATACTTACTACCTTGAATGAACTCAGATCTGCAGAGCTGGATGAACTGCATCCAGGAGTACTGAAGGAACTGGCTGAAGAACTCTCAGAACCACTGTCCATTATTTTCTTGAAATCATGGGAAACGGGTGAGGTGCTAGATAGTTGGAGGAAGGCTGACCTGACCTGACCCAATAAAGGGAAATCTGTGTTATGTGGATGCTGGGTTGGGTTGGGACTGGGGCTCTGACAGACAGGCTTTCTGGGTCTGTCAGAGCCCCAGAAATGCATCTGGTGAATAAGAAGTCACTTCCGTTTCTTTGGAAGCCACCGGTTCGCCAGAAACCACTTCTGGGCATCCAACAGGCACAGGAAGCATGTTGGAGGCTTCGGAAGTGATTTCTGGCAAACTGGAAGTCACTTCCGGTTCTCTGGAAAGCACTCCTGGGGCCTCTGACAAACCTATTGGAGGCCTGCTTGGGGCAGCACCAGGGCTGGGGTAAGTGTACGAGGCCCCAAACAGGCCCACACAGCTTGCTCCAGGAGCGGGTGCAGAGGAGGGCGACCAGGATGGTTGAGAGTCTGGAGGAAATGTCTTATGAGGAACGGCTTAGGGAACTGGGAATGTTTAGCCTTTCAAAAAGAAGGCTGAGGGGGGATATGATAGCTATGCTTAAATATTTCAAAGGATGTCATATTGAAGAGGGAGCAGGTTGGTTTTCCATGGCTTCAGAGACTAGGACTCGGGGGCAATGGTTTCAAACTACAGGAAAAGAGATTCCATTTGAACATGAGGAAGAACTTCATGACAGTTAGAGCTGTTCGGCAGTGGAATATGCTGCCACAAAGGGTGGTGGAGTCTCCTTCCTTGGAGGTTTTTAAGCAGAGGCTGGATGGCCATCTGTCGGAAATATTGTGATGGGGTTCCTGCATGGCAGGGGGTTGGACTAGATGGCCCTTGAGGTCTCTTCCAACTCTATGATTCTATAATTCTATGATTCTATGATTCTATGACCTTGCCTTCATATACTGCGATCCCATGATATACCGGGACTGCAATTTATGAACTTTAATATAGTGGGGGACTGTATTTTAATTTTTGTACTTCATTTTTTGGGGGGTGTGGTAGCTCAGCGGACTAAGGCTCTGAAAACTGTTGACTGCAAACTCGGCAGCTCAGTGGTTCAAATCCCGGGTGCCACGCGGCGGAGCAAGCTCCCGCTGATAACCCCAGCTCCTGCCAACCTAGTAGTTTGAAAGCATGTAAATGCAAGTAGATAAATAGGTACTGCCTTAAAAAGCAGGAAGGTAAAACAATGTTTCCTTGCAGCCATGCCGGCCATGGACTTGCACAACACTAGCTCTTCAGCATGAATACGGAGGTGAGCACCGCTCCTAGAGTCAGGCACGACCAGCAAGCATGTGCGGGTAGAACCTATACCTTTACCTTACTTCATTTTAAGATAGTGTCTGCCTCTCACTAGATCCTTTCCTTCATAAACACACAACCAGGTCATTCTGTTTCCCACAATCTGGTACTTCACCATTAAAGTGAATGAGGCAATTTTGTTCACATTAAAGATCTTCAACTGTTTCTTATCAGATCTCCATATTACAGAGTAATAGGACCAGGGCCATATTGACTAGTATAAAAGAGGAAATACCATTCATTCATAGTCAGTAAATCAGAAACTGGTACCGAACATGAGAGTTTGAAGAGCAAGTACAAGGCAAGGAAAAAATAAAAAATAAGGGCTCCCTAGTATTTGTGGAAGGGTAAGGACAGTGAAAACAAGAGGTTAAATTAAGCTATAAACATAGATTTGGTTTTACATTTACATATTCTAAATGATTTGGTTTAAAATCAAATTCAAAAGCTCCAATCCAAATATAGTTTATTAGGTTTACAGCACAATCCTGTACATGTCTGCTTTAAAGTAAGCTCCATTGAGTTCAAGTCCCAAGTAAGTGATGTAGGGTTACAGTCTTGGGAGACTGACATTCTGTTTGACTTTATCTGATTAATTTGTCCACTGATTACAGAAAAACTAACTAAAGTACAATCATGAACATTTCAATAGCTTGCCTTATGTTTTACAGTCATCAATAAGTTTTTCTGTAACAATTATTGGATGCCATATCCCTTCTTTTATTTGTTCTTATGTAAACAATTAAACAAAATCCCTAAATAGAAACACTGAACTGAAAAAGCAAATAAGCAATATTTACAACTTTAGGCTGCTTGTCTACTGCAGTTTCATGTTGGTTAAGGAACTCTCCCTGTTTAACCAAAATTGTCCCATCTGGTTTTCTGAGCACAAGTAAGTTTAATAAAGATTTCAAATCTTTCTGGTTCAGAGATTTCTAAATACTACTTCATAAGGAATCTTTCCTAAACCCATGGTCTTAAAGAGTTCTTTTGTTTTTTGAAGATGCAGCACTAAAAACGTACTAAGTAGATGTGGGAATTATCTGAAGAACCTCAGCAAAATTTGAGGATTGAGGCACATAAGTTCTTAAGCCCTTCAGATGGCCTTTTAGATGGTTTTAGTGTGGTGAGTTAATAAATGAACTAGCTGCACCCCAATGCCACTCATTTACATCTAGAAAAATAAAATAAAATGTGAACTAGGGTGGGAGAGTTATATGGCCATTTGTTTTGTGTTCATTTCTCATGTGAATTAGCATTTAGAATCACTGACCTAGGCGAGCCTCCTATTGTTTATTAACATTAAGAATGCTTAGAGGGGAAAAAGAGGTATTTTTCCTTAGACAGTTGATCTGGTAGTCAACCTCCTAACAATAATAAATGACACAACCCTCTCTAAATTTCCAGATAACATGCCTGTCTGCGTAAATCCATTTGAAGTACAGTCACCTCACTTTGGTCTGAAAAAGATCCCACTCCCCAGGTAGCAAGGACATGTCCAATCCCATTGAAGCAGTTTGCTAAGCACACAAAAGACGAGGGGCAGCTCTTGGAAACAAATGCTTTAGATTTGTATTTTTGAGCTCTCTGCAAAAATAAAAAGATTATGATTCCATTTATGACATTCTTGCATCCTAGCTGTCTTGTGTCTCCATTCGGGTCTTTCAGGAGGCATTATCAGTGCTTTAGTCCATAGCCTTTTCACAGTTCAGTGTCGGCAACAACATGGGGTTTGGTTGAATGTCCATTTTTTGAGGCTGTCTGGCCAGTTCCATTTTCCCGAGCCCCTCCATTGAGATTTGGCTTGTCCTGCAGGTTAGACTGTTCGTGAGAGGCCACAGAGGCTCCAGGGTTGCCATGGCCACCATTTTCTGTGTAATACGGATCTTCTCCCTAAATGATAAAGGGCACGAGAGTAACAAAATATAGAGTCAGCAATGAGATCCATTGACAACAAGATGGTTTAGATTCCACATTGACAAGAGGATATTTATCTGATGCCAACTTATAACAACAGGAAAATTTAAAAAACTGCATCATATAAGGAAAGTCTTGCAACGTATTGCCAAAATCTGATTGTAAAATGCTAATAAATGGAAAAAAAATTAGTCTGAGAGCAAGGAACAAATATACAAGCGCAAGAATCTCAGAAGTTGCCTCATATTGAATAGGCCTATTCGTATGTTTCTTCTGATACTGTCTACTCAAATTGACAGCAGTTCCTCATGGTCCCAGGCAACGATTTTCAGATTCTTTTAAAACAGATAATGCCAGAACTAAAACAAGGATGTTCTAAGTGCTTCATCATTGAACTATGATTTCTCCCCTTGAGGTGCCTGTCTTTATATATTGATACAATGGTGTGCTTCATGAACATAACTGCATATATCTACTTTGCTGCCATCAGAGATTGTCAGTACTGGATTACCTAATGTGCAGTATTGGAAAGCTAAATGTACTGTATTTATTCTGACTGCCAAATTCGGTTAACAACCTCATAAAGGGACCTGCAACATCTGCAGTATGTTTATCTTCCTACAGCCCGCCTATGCAGGAGGCTATTTCTACATCAAATGTAGACTGATAGCTTTACTGGAAGAAAAGGTGCAGCAGCTTGGAGCCTGCCAGCAGTTCAGGTAAAATGAAACATGTTTCTATATGGAGCTGAGAGGAGGCTTGTTTTTAGCAAAGCATATTTTGATAACTCAATAAACGGAACAGCATTTAGTTCACTAATTATCTTTGTAGTGGTTCTGATACCAAAGTAGGGTTTTTACTCATGGATGTGATTGATGTCTGTGTGGAGAAGTATTCATATGTGAAGTGGGCCTAGTTCATGTACAATATTACTTTGTGCCTCAATGCTAAAGGCTTCCTTCAATAAAGAGACTGATAAAAGCTCTGAGTGGATCACATTTACAATTCTATTTATCAAGAGAGAGGTCATCTCACCAGACCTTTTTTCATCCACAGTGTTCATGTTCTGAACAGCTCTATATTCCCACTCACCACCAAACAATGCAAAAGAATGATGGAAATTCAGTTATTGGCCTCCTTCAGTGGGAATTTCCTTGCCAAAAGTACCTGCCCAGCAGACTTTAGCTAAAAAGCAGTCATATTTATTTATTTATTTATTTATTTGTTAATCTTATACCCCGCCCATCTTCCCAGTGGGAACTCTGGGCGTCTTACAATAAAAATAATAATACAAAAAGAAAAAAAAACAGATAACAAGCAAGCACAAAACACAAGGGAAAGGAGCAAGATGGCGGGCCAAACAAACAAACAAACAAACAAACCCTAACTAGAAAGGTCGCCAAACGCCTCCCTGAAGAGGTGAGTCTTCATGGCTTTTTTAGACTAGCAGGAGGTGAGAGGAAAAGCAGAAGTTTGGAAAGGGATAAAACATAAAACCTGCCTTATATTACTACCTATTTGCTTCATATTACTGTACTTAATCCCGAAACATTTTCAGTTTAAAAAGAAGAGCCTTCTAGACTATTCTATATGGACACACATGTAATCTATATTTACATCCCCCAGTTTCTGGGATTTTTGGAGCAATAGTTCCACATCTTAGAATATTAAATTGCTAACACAACTTGCATTTGGATCTGATAATGTTAAATCTGGGTATTTCAGAAGACTGCAAGCCAACAGAAAGGCAGAACAAAGAAAGGTTGGATGGGAATAAATCTATCTTTATTGTTGAATTTGCTAGATGAATCACAGGCCAATGGCCTTTGATACAGCAGAAATATAAAGAAACTGTGTAAAATAAAATATAACAGTGTTATGAGAAAAATACAGTCTTATTTTGAAAGTTGTTCATTATTTGTGCATTTCTCCTGCTTTAGTATTAGAATTAATATTAGCAATATAAATACATTTAGAAGTATGCAAATTAGAAATGGAGGTGGAATATGTTTCCTGTATGTGAACCCACAGACTTGATTATTGTGACTTCCTCCTCCTAAAACCAGAATATACTGTGATGTTCTATAGAAAAATGCACATTCTTCAGCTTTGATAGTTTGATAGTTCAATGGAATGGTTTCACTGTCATGCTACAGCCAAAGTATCAATAAGAAGCAATCTTTCTCATTTCCACCTGCTTCCTTGAAACACATGAATAGGCTGGTACATTAAATGGTTTTGGCCATAGGTATTTTCTAGAAAGCTTCTGGCACTGCCTCCTTCACATCCCCACAGATCTTAGGAATCTTGCTGCTTGTTTTGCCATTTATAAGCACTAACCAGCCTCTCTCCACGGGGACTCCAACTCCGTCGTTTCATAAAGTGGTATCCAGCCAATCCAAGAAATGCCATCAGTAGACCAGAGGTGACCAAAGCAATAAGGGTCTTCCGGGAATGGTTCTTGTGATTATCAATGTTTTCTGGTTTATGGATTTTTTTAATCCCTAGCTGCAAAAAAAAAGGAGACATATTACATTCATAGATTCATCTGATTGCACCCCAAATACTCCATGCAGTTTCTAATTTAAAATCTAAGAATGGAGGCAGGACATGAAAATGAAAATGGAAACATTTCCAGAAGTATTTATTATCTCTGTCTTACTCTGTTTGTCTTATTGATTGGAGTTTAACCTACTCTCATACGGATATGATTAGGACTTCAGCCAATGTGACTTAACATGACGAGTACCACTTGTGAATATAATACATTTTGAATATGTTTATAAAACTTTTATATTTATTTTTCTTTTGGTGATAGTTGTAGTTTTTGTTACATACTTTATTTTTTATTTCAAAGTATTGTTATAGTTTATATTGCATTTATTGTGTGGTTTATGTTTGTGTAGAGATATTCTTTGGTTATTTGAATGTATATGTTTTTCTTTTATGATATATTGTACACCACTCATAGTATTCTTCAGGATAGATGGGTTTTGCAATACATAAATCAAATCAAATCAAATCAAATCAATCAAATAATCTGAAAATATTACCCTATGTAAATCATTGCTTTCAGCCACCCCAACCCCCACGGGAATAAGGGAAACATTATTTCTTATTCTTAGCACTTTTCATTAAGAGGTGATTCTTTCAATATAGAGTAATTCCATTCCTCGTTTCTTCCTTCTGGAGCAAATGTGTACATCCGAATGCCCATCCACATATTTTTTACAAATACTGAAAGCACTAGCCTAGCTCCTAAAAAGCAAACATGAAAGAGTGCAGTACTTTCATTACAGCTAAGGATTGATAAGAGAATGGCATAGAATGAAAAATTAGTGGCAAAATGCCATTTAAAGCTGACTTTTGTAACCATCTGTTATTTTTTACACCAAGATGTCACTTGCTGGAGCTAAAAAGCAGCTTCACATATCCCAGTTCTATTACTCATTACTCAAAAGTAGTATACAACAATGTTAGTCGTAACTACCTACTTCCAAATATTTTATGTGTCCCTGTGGGAGCAGCTAAACAAGATGTGATTTTAGAGACTTTATATTTGGAATACCTTGAAATCGGAGATCATACATATAAACAGATCCCAGATCACAACAGTAGCACTTATCAAGTATTGTTACACTATTCATGGGTAGGGAGGAATCCCTCAGCCCTTCCCCTTTGCTTCTAGTTTTGTCACTCTCCTACCTCTGAAGAGGAAGAGCTCCAGTAGGTCTGCATGGTCTCTACATAAATTGGCAGTGAGGAAAATTAGGGTCCTGACTCATGTGGAGAACCCTCATGGACAGTCGAAGAGGTGCTTTTGAAGCTTTTCTATGTGTCTGCCAGTCTTATACTACTTGACAACTTAGTTTCTGAAGCACATTTTCATCTACCTGAGGACTCACTTTTAAAACAACACTTCAGAAGAAGAACTACAAGTAGGACAAGGTGGAGTACTCCACCCACGTGGTGTTAAAAAGGGTGCACCTCATGTAGACATCAGGGAAGTTTGAGTTTAAGCATCGGGGCCCTGGGGGACCTCCCTTATGAGGAAAGGCTAAAACATTTGGGGCTCTTTAGTCTGGAAAAGAGGCGTCTGAGGAGGGGAATATGATTGAGACATACAAAATAATGCAGGTCATGAGTAAAGTCGATAAAGGGACACTCTTCTCTCTCACACAAAATACCAGAACTAGGGGACATTCAATCAAATTGAGGGCTGGGAGAGTGAGAACAGACAAAAGAAAATATTTTTTTACCCAGTGTGTTGTTAGTCTGTGGAACTCCCTTCCATGGAATGTGGTGATGGCATCAGGCCTGAATGCCTTCAAAAGGGGATTGGACAGATTCCTCGAGGGAAAGTCCATCACAGGTTACAAACCATGATGGAGTTGTGTCATCTCCAGGCTTCAAACCAGAGTACTTCAAGGGCCAGATGCATGGGAGTGGTATCAGGAGACAGATTTCTAGTGCTGTGCACTCCCGGAACACATTTGGTGGGGCCACTGTGAGATACAAGAAGCTGGACTAGATGGACCTTTGACCTGATCCAGCATGGCTCTTCTTATGTTCTTATGTTCTTATGTAAGTATGAAGACATGTTGGAGATCCATGTTTAGATAGAAATCAAGGCACAAATTGACCTTTCCCTATCTGCTAGTTTTATGGTCAAAACTGTCTCCCTGTGACTGAAGTGTGCCTTGTCATGGAAAAGGTACTGATTCAACAGTTAGGACTACTTATGGGTCATAGAATCATAGAGTAATTGAGTTGGAAAGGATCTATATGGCTATTAAGTTCACCCCCCTGCTCAAATCAGGAATGCAAATCAAAGTGGATCTCAGAGATGGTTGTCTTTATGACTATCTTTCACGTATTTGAAAAACACTAACATTATGTCCCCTCAGTCTTCTTTTCTCAAGATGTAACATGCCCAGTTTTTTCAGTCTTTCCTCATAAGTCAAAATGAATTACACATACAGTACAGTGCAGCCTTTCTGCCATCTATCGAGGAGTTCCTATGTGTGCCCCCTCCACAAGTCCTCTCCAAGTTTTGGGTCTTTTTTGCTGCTTTCCACTCCCCCCCCCCCCATGTTGGAATTGTTTGTAGTTGTGTCTTTAGAATTTCCTTTTTGAGAAACTCCCACCAATCTTCGACTCCTTTTCCTGTTAGGATTTCCTGCCATGGGACCCTACCTATCATTGTTCTGACTTTATTAAAGTTGGGTTACATTGAGTGCAAATATACAAGTGGCTATGCTCTGCTTTTGTTTCTTTTGCAATCAAGAACTTAAGTAGAACATGGTCACTTTCCCCCCAAAGTTTCTCTTGTTGCCACTCCTTTCACCAAGTCGTCTCTGCTACTTAGAATCAAGTCCAGGATAGCAACTCCTCTGGGTTCTTCATTTACATTTTGTGGGAGGATGCTATTAGCCCTTCAAGCCAGGAATTTACTGCAGGGCCCATATTTGGCAGAATTTGTCTCCCAAAACAGATCAGAAAAATTGAAGTCTCCCATTACTGCCACATCACATTTCTTTGAAATTCTTGCAAGTTGTTTTTCAAAAAATCTTCTGCACCTTCTTTTTGATTGGGCAGCTTGTAATAGACTCTACCACATTCCTTTTGATTTTTGCTCCAGTTATAGTCATCCAGATGTTCTCAATGGGACAAGCAAGCATATCCTTCTATATTTCTATGCAGGAATATGACATATGCTGCTACTCCTCTTTACTTTTTATTCCTTTTTTTCTTTTTGAAAAAAATCCTTCAATTGCTATATTCCAGTCATGGGAATTATCCTAAATTACAGCTATACTTATCAAGTCATATTTATCCTACTGAGCTAGAAGTTCCAGTTCTTGTTTGTTTCCCATACTCCTGGCATCTATGTATAGACATTGGAGATTGTGTGATTGGCAACCTGATTTATTTCCTACATTTTGAAGATTATTATTGGGCCCCATTAAAGGTGCTTTGTCCCTGATTAGTTGTAGTTTTTTAAAAGAAAAAAAAACATTAATAAGAAGACATCTAATTACACATATCTAGTGTCTGGTTTGGAGTATAAGCTATCAAATCAGGATACAGTTACAGAGACATAATTCTGAAGTATGGCATCCTTTTGTCATGGACCAAAATTCAGCTTTGCGGATGGTGGAGAATATGGTACATGAGAAATCGTGAAATCTTCCTACTCTATGTGAGCTTTAACCCTGCCCATATCATTTTATTTTCAAGTAACAACACAGGGAATGCATATAATACTGTAACTTTCTTGTGTCATGTGTATTTTGACCCTGGTCATGAAGTAATGCTGGAAGATCTCTAGTCATAATCCAGAATTTGCTGCCAGTCTATTTTTGATTGTAAGGATTGCAAATCTCCTGAGAGCCATTTTTTCTTTTAAATATATGTAACAATCAGTGTAAAAAAATAGAAATTGGATAATGTTCAGTGCTTTGTCTTGTCTTGTTTGAAATCCATTCCATCTCTATGCTGGGTTTTGTAATCACTCCTTGCCCATTTGATACCCTTTTGTGTAAAATAATCTTATGGTTCACAATTTGTTGTGTCCTGTATCAGATATAGTTTTGAACTATTCTCTGTAGCTAGCTCTGCTTCTCTGACGTTTATCACATGACAGCTACAAGACTTATGGGCACATTGAGCTTTTCAGTGCTATTTTTGCAGTCTCCTGGACTCTAACTTTACAAGGAGAGATTGAATCACTGGAGAGTAATGAAGATTGACTAATTAATACATGACCATGCTCCGAAGATGTAAAGTGCCAAAGAAGTGCTAATTTAGCTCTGGAACCCTTATTAGAAATACTGTACAATAGTCCTAGGAACATAATTGTTACGCCTCCAACATCATACACTTCATACAATTTTAAAATTCTGCTGTACTCAAAGGTAATGACTGCACAGCAGTATAGCATAACTATCTGAAGAGGTTTTATATGCTTGAACTATACAGTGGTACCTTGTATAAAGAAATTAATTCGTTCCAAATGAAATTATGTTAAGCAAATTTTCCTTTATACAAATTTCCCATAGGAATGCATTGAAAACAGAGTAATCTCTAATCACGACCATTTTTATGTTGCGCGGATTCACCCCATAGGTGATTCTGTTAAGCAAATTTCCCCTATCTCCAGAATGTTTTAAGTTGTAAAGATTTTATGTTATACAAATCGTTTGTTATATGAGGGAAGACAGAAAAGTGTATAGAAATTCAATTTCAATTTGTATGAAAATATTATTTCACATATGAATAAATACACAAATAAAAATAATTTGCAAACATTGGAGGTTGTGTAGTTTTGGCATGCTAGAAGATTTGGACATGTTCTGAATTTTCAGGATACCAACTTTGAAACTTTATTAAGGTGTCAGTTATGCAATTTTTCTTTTAGTATGTCTTAATTGATCATAACTCCCTGCTTAGAATCTTATATTATTTGCCAGAAGAAAGTGGTGGGAGAATAGAGGGGATCTATTACCAAAATATAATAAATGAGTGGAGCTGGAAATAAATCCAAAATGATTTCAATGTTAGTCTGGGCTTATTATTAAAATATTGAACACTTATATAACATTCATTGTCAACCTTCCTAAAGTAGAATCAAATCAAATCACATCAGAACATTACCTTCACATAATATCCGTGATTCACAATTATTAGGATTCAGAGCATAATTCAGATTTTAAACCACTTCAGATACGGTGTGGGTTCTTAGAATCACAGAACTGTAGAACTGGAATGGACCCAAGCATCACTGGATCCAGACCCCTGCGGTGCATGAAATCTACTGCTAATGAATACATGATAAGTGGCCATTCAATGTTTGCTGAAAAATCTTCAGTGAAGGATTGTCCATCACTTGCCAAGGCAGTTGATTGCATCACAATCTCACTGACTTCCTATATTTAAGTAACCCTAGTTTATTACCTTTTCCAAATCATGGGTCTTCTCAATAAGAAGTTTATATACTGCATCCGCACCTGTAGTTTTGAAAACAATCAGAAGTGCAATCATTACAAAACCAAAGCAGTTAATTTTCTCTGGCATACAACACATTACTATAACACATAGAGAGTAGGAAGACAGCAAGTAGTTTCATGAAAATGTCCACTCTCTCTTGTTTCAGTCGGAGAAGTACAATTCATCATGAATTATCAAGATACAGTAAGAAATAACATTTGGAATGACCCATGAGGGGAAGAAGCCACCTGTTTAGAATGGTTATAAAGCCATCAATCACCAAATGTAGGGTCAAACAAGATGAGATGCTCAGCTAATGTCTAGAAAGTATTGACATGGTTGTCTTCCAGTAACAAACCATGCTCCAGAGCTACATTTGTGAGCAATCAGACTTGCTAACTAATCTAAAATTTTTGTCCTAATGGCCAGTTAAAAAAAAAAAAGCAAAGGAAGCTAATTTGTAAATACAGAGGTAAGAAAAGCTTGTGCTGGGACAAAACATATGTTACCATTTAATGAGTGATTAACCCAATTAGAGCATCTAGTCTGTTTTGAATCTTAGAGTAATACTGAGTTGCTCGTTGTGCTATACAGTATATCAAATGTAAGATACTGACTGGGATATACTCAAGCATTGACAATTTTGTTCCATTTTACAAGAACGTATGTTTCAGTGCACAGATGATGACATGGAGAAGGAACAGCAGTAACTGGACAAAACTAACATACACTAGGATTATTTGTTGTTTTCATTTAAAGTATCTATTTTAATGACTTTACCTTTTATCGACTTTATCCTTTATCCCAAGGATTCTTATGACAGATACTTACCTAAATTTACATAGTATGATTATGTTATGGGCTGCTATGGGTGGGATTTTCCTCCAGCTGGTAGATAGAGTGAGGAGTCTGGGCATCATCTTGGATCCAGCATTGTCCCTGGAGTCCCAGGTGGCAGCCAGTTTAAGGGTGGCCTTTTTTCAATTTAGGCTTATCACCCAGATTTGCCCGTACCTCATTGGGGACTCTCTAAGGATAGTAGTGTAAGCACTGGTTGTCTCGAGGATAGACTATTGTAATGCTCTCTATGTGGGGCTTCCCTTGACCCTTGTTTGGCAACTGCATTGGGTGCAGAATGTGGTGGCCAAATTGGTGGTTGGTGCAGGCAGATTTCACTGCATCACCCCTCTTCTGGCTCAACTCCATTGGTTTTCCGTTGCCTCCCAAAGAAAGTTTAAGGTACTGGTTTTGATTTATAAAAGCCTCCATGGCTTGGGACTCGAGTATCTGGTGGAGCATGTCACCCAAAGGTCTGCTTCAGCCCAGCCCACCAGAGCATTGCAGGCCTTCTCGCTTCAGGTCGCCACCCCTCGGGAGGCCCATAAGACCTCAACCCGGAGCCAAGCCTTCTCGGTGGTGGGCCCAACATTGTGGAACCATCTCCCTAGTGAGATAAGGACTGTGGAGCCCCTTTCACCCTTTAAGAAACTATTGAAAACCTGTTTCTTTAAAGTCGCTTTTTGGCAATCACTGAGGTTTTCTGATTGTTGGTTTATTCTGCCCTATTCATTGGTTTGCCATAATGCTGTAATCTTTTGTATGTTTTATCTGCTTAGTATACCATTTATATTTTACAGTTCTTTCTTCATTATATTGTTCACCGCCCAGAGTTCCCATGGGAAAGTAAAGTGGTTAATAAATGCAAACAATAGATAGATAGATAGATAGATAGATAGATAGATAGATAGATAGATAGATAGATAGATAGATAGATAGATAGATAGACAGATAAAATATGTTGATGGTAATAAAACCCAGTGGCTGAAATCCTGGAGTAAGCCTCAACTAGAGTGGAGATTTGGTGAGTGAACTCCTCCATGAATTCAGTTCATTCAATGAGTCAACTCTAGTTGTGACTTACTATCAGATTTTTCCATCCAAAGGATTTAAATCTGCTTTGGCGTCTGAAACAGAAACTTCCAAAATTTAACAAACTCCTCCCTTCTTGTCAGTCACAAAAAGGCTTTACAAATGCCAACTGACCTGAATTGTTAAGATCAATCACCAGTACGGAATTCTGCTTCACACTAGATTCTGATAATTTGATGTGGCATGTTGAGTTTGTCATACATAACACCCTTCCTAGATCCTTTTCTTTCTGTGTTTTAAACTGTTCCTGCAGAAGGTAAGAAGGAAAAATGTCAATTTTTTGTCAAACACATGTTTTCTTCAACTGTGTTTTAGTAACACAATGGCAATTGGTGCTTTTTCTTGCTTGGAAACCTTTTCTGGAACCTCGCATGAGAGCACTTTGTGTGGCTTCTGGAGGCCACGAAGAAGAACTGATTTAGCCATGCACATGCAGATCTTAATTGGTCCTATTGTTGGTAAAGTGGATGAAAGAGATCAGGGATCTGCCTGTTAATAAAACATAAATTACCAAAGGAGAGAGAACATAAACCAGAACATTTGTCAGGAGGTTCATATCCATGAATACCAAACAGAAAACAGTATAAAAGCAGTTGAATTGTTAGAAGTCTAATTTTGCATTATAGAAATATAAGAGTGGTTGATATTAGGCCTCTAAAATATCACAAGCATCAGCTAGCTTTTGACTTTCCAGGACTCTTCATCAGGCTGGGAGTCAGTAATTAGCATTTCCCACAGAATCAAAAGCTAGTTTTTGCATGTGATATTTTAGTGGTTGAAAAAAAGGTATCACCTATGCTTGTCTTCAGATTGTGTAAAATGAATACTCTCTCTCTCTCTCTCTCTCTCTCTCTCTCTCTCTCATTTTATATTGCTTATTACAATGTACAAACATTCCATCAACATTTGAAGCAAATCATATTCAGTATTGTTTTTATAGCAACTAAAAAGCAAAGGAAACCAAGGCAGCATTTATTGTTTTGATATTATATAAGCACCATCTCTTTTTTATGGTCACTCACCAGGCAAATGAGGGAAGTAGCAAACATACACTTGGCCTTCCTGTTTTGGAAATATTTCACATCTTTCAGATGATACTTTCAATTGCACATTTCACAAAGGACAAACTCTTCCCACACAGATATGGAAGATCAGCCCTCTTCTCCAACAATGGTTGTAGGAGAGCGGAGATGGGGGCGAAAGCTACAATGCTGCAGCTTTTTCCTCCTCTTGGTAAGACTGTGCGTCAAAGAGGATGAAGTTTTTGGAATTCACACTATACAAGTCCTTTGGGTTGGGAGTCAGGGCCATACTTTGGCTTTTAAAAGAGCTAAATATAACTATGTTATTCATATAATGTTCTAGTATTGACAGGCTGGGTGACTTGGAAGGCAAAATTTGAATGCAGTATCATCAAGTAGGGGATTTATTTTAAAAAAAACGTGGATAAATTCAGGTGAGACAAACACTGAATTGAAAGCTGGAGACGTCATGGATGAAGAAATTTAGGACCCCACTGTAGAACCATTAGGGGGGAAAGTTCTCACATGGTATCATTGTAGTGCAAACATTCCTGAGATTCCTTCAGGATATGATTATGAGTAAATACATGTTACATCTTAAATGGCCTGTAATAATTCCCTATCAATACAAATTCAGTCAATTTCAGTCAATTTAGTCAATTTCCACTCATTTGTTCCAAAGCAAACTGGGGAACAGAGACAGAAGAACATCAAGAGGAAATAGTAGAGGTTAAAAAAAACCCACTTATTTTTCTGGACAACAGATTCCCTGATTCTCCTGCCAGTCATCACAATCTTTTAATTCAATAGCATGTCACATGCCAAGTGACAGTAATAATCCTGGTCCTCCCATTTCAGAAAAGATGGGCAAAACTTTAAAGCATGTACAGAAAGTGATGATGTACATGTTTGACTGAAAAATCCAAAAGTGGTAACTCACAATCTGCAGCAGGCTGCTTTGTTAGCCAGATCATTGTTTTGACTGGGAAAGGCCATTCTCTGTAGCTGTATCTTACCTAGATTGGGGGAATTTCCTGCCTGATGTACTTTCCCTCTCTAGTTCACTGCTGAACAAATGTGCCACCCAGGTCTTGCCAATCTCCTCAAATCCAATCACTGTTGGGTATTTTTTCAAATTGTCTTCAGGTAATTGTCACTCTTTGACTCCTATGTATATTTCCTTGTTTAATCCTCCTTTAGGTTTAATCCTCCACCTTTTAATAGGATCTTTCTCTATTTGTGGAATCAGATTTTTTTGGTGCATTGGTGCTTCCTATACAGAATGGGACACTCTACCCACATACAGTTCATGAAAATTCTTAAGCCCTTTTCACATAATCAAAGGTGTTAATGTCCTTTGCTGATAAAGAGTTTTTATGATTGTCAACCCTGATGTGAAAAGTACTTATGTTAACAGGATGTGGTGAGGCAATAAGTTCCATGGATCCAAACAGTCCTACTCTAGTTGCAACTTAATTTAGCACAGCAATTCACAACAAAAGTAGGTCCATTTGTATCAATGGAATATATGCAGGAGTGGACTCACCAAATCCTCATTGTTTCAATGAGCTTATAGCCTATTTACTTGACTTCCCCCCCTACTCATTTATTTATGTACAGTGGACCCACGTATAACAAGTGGTTTGTTTAATAGAAAACCTGCTTAAAGGAAAAATTTCTGCAGATAGGGGGAAATCACTTAACAGAATTGCCTATGGGGCAAATCTGTACAACAGAAAAACGGTCGCAATTAGGGCTTAATCTGTTTTCAATGCATTCCTATGGGAAATTTGTACAAAGGAAAATTTGCTTAACAGAATTTCATTTGGAACAAATTAATTCCTTTATACAAGGTACCACTGTATTTTGTTACAAAATCCCAAAATGTCTTATTGGTAACATGTTACAGTATAATACGTTAGTAATTCATTATGAAGCTCATTGCACTTGCAGTTTTTTTTTACACAAGAAAAAGAGTAAGTTGTTTAAAACATTTTTAAACAGCCTCAAAAGTTTCCAAATATTTTACGTGCTTTCAAAACGAATGGGGGGAAAGGTAAAGACTAAACATAGCCATAATCATTACATGGGGCAAAAATTAATAAACATTCCTATTAGGAAAGATTTTGGGAAGGGGGTATTATTACAGTGCATATTAAGCCATCCCATCTTTCTTATCTTAAAAAGTGGAACATTACAGGCAATATTATTATTTGTGATACCTTATTTCTGAGCACTGACTTTCACTATCATGTGGACCAAGTGATTCCTGATAGAGATGGGCACAAAACGAGCAATTTTTTGTTTTTGTTTTTGTTTTTTTCATTTCATTAAGTAACAAAATGAAAAATGAATTTTGTCTCGGAAATAAAACGAAACGAACTGAAACATCAGAAATTTTGTCGTGTGTTTCGTTTTTGTTGCGGCAAATACATTGAACTGTAATGAATGCTAACGAAACAGCAATTTTTCATTTTCGTTTTCGTTTTTCGTTTCGTTACATAACAAAACAAAAACATTTTTTTTTGCAAAAAATTCACAAAAAATGAAAACGAACCGAAACGGACCCCCTAAACGACAAACGACAAACAAAACACCATTTTTTTGAGTCGTGCCCATCTCTAATTCCTGAGATGGCAACAAATAAAATGCTCCCAAGTGTCCACCAGGAAATTTCAAGAGGGATGTGTTATCTGTTTCTGAAGGGATTTAATCATCGGGAGACATTCTTCAGTCATTTTTCTGGTCATGTTCAGCGTCCCAAAACAGAGGAACATGGAAAGAATGATATCTGCAACTTTGATAACATTTTCATGAGATAAAGCTGGTTCCTGGGAAATCTTTTGGAATATGGTCTTTTAGATTAATTCTTGACATTAGCTGTTTAATACACTTCTGTCAACGAATTATGCTGAGCATTCAAAAAGAAAGAGAAAGAGAAGGAGAAGGAGAGTACAGCTGCACTAAAATCTGCTACGATCTTTGTTGACATAAATTTTGGTGGCAGAGGAGATAATAGCTTCCCACAATCCTTTGATAGCTGGTTAACTTCTTAACTTTTGTATACTGCCCAGTGTGACTGTTGGCCAGATAGTGCTTCATAAAAATAAAATGAATAAATAAATAAATAAAAATAACATTTTAAGGGACAGGGCTTCTTCATGTCCAGTAATAGAGATTTTCTGCAATTTGTATGCTTCTCTCTCCCCCCAACCCCCGGTAGCAAATACAGTAATAGTGGCAGTGACGTATCAGCCCTTGCTTGCCTGTCCTCAGTCAGAAATATGTGCTATCATAACATCACTCTGGAATACCTTCTAGAGGTACTCTTGAAGGGGAGAAATAGTCATCTCATTCTCCATTATGGGGTGAAGGAATGGTCATTCTCTGTCCTATCAGTCAACCTTAGAATGGTCTGGCCTCAGATATTGTCTCTCAGTCAGAGCGCTGGACTAGACACTCCATTATAGTTACTGTTCTTTGTTGAGGCTCCTCAGTGACAATGTTGAGGGGAAAGGACAATGTGTCAACTTGCAGACACAGCCAGCAAAGGGAAGAGCTCAGCTCCTGGCCAGCTACAGGCAGATCAAGATCGGAGATAAGCTGAGGTGCGGGAAGGAAGGAAAACAAATCAATCAGTTTAACAACAAACCTCCTGTGCTCAGGATGGCTGGATCAAGAGGTTAGGACGAATTGTTTCATTTCCAAAACAAGAAAATGCTGTTTCATTTCATTTTTTGATGACATGCTGTTTGCTGTTTCATTTCATTTTGTAAGGTTTCATAAGCCTACGAAACGACATAACAGCATGTCATTTTTCGTAAGGTGCCCATCCCTAGATCAAACTCATAAGCCTTGGCTCTGTAGCCAGTTGCTTAACCTGGTTGGAGCAGTCTAAAGATGCCCACAGTAGTTGGCTAAAGTGCAAAAGGTTTTTGAAAACTCTTGCCCATGACAAAATGAATGAATGAAGGAACAAACGAACTAACTAATGAACTAACTAACTAACTAACTAACTAACTAAAAGCAATGCTACAAAATTCAGCATACAGTCTATTACAGAAATCTAGGGAAATGGAGAATTCAAATAGGAATCTAGTCAAGCAGTTCCCACAGACATTTGTTTGGTGGGCTATTGAAAAAAAAAACATTCTTTAGTAGATTTTCCTGTGCTGTGGAAAGAACTCTTGATTCTCAAGAGAACGTCAGAGTTTCCTTTGTACCTATCAGAGATACAAACCAATTTACGGGAAAAGGCCAACAGGAAAACAAAAAAGGGATACTGTCCATTCTATCTGCTCACAACTCAGATGCGATTATCAGTTCTCCTACAGCTAACAGCTGAGACAAAAAGCCCTCTTCAAGCACTACAGTGAGAAGCAGACAGTTTGTCTCCCTCCACACAGAGATTAGTTATGTGAGACATCTGAAATCTGTTTTGAGCATACATTAATTGAGCACCAAAATATGGGCACAATGCTGTATTTCAATTTATGCTCCGGATAAGAAACATCACAAAATGACACCATCATATGAAATGGTGACTTCCAAGTCAACATATGCATACAAATGAAATAAAATTTGGAGCAAACATGGAAGCTATATTCCAAGTGATTAGTCCCTTGAAATGAATTTTTGTGTGTTTGTTACAAAGCACAATAAAATTAACACGTATCCCCATTGATTTCAATGTGCAAAATTTTATATGTAATCTGGACTGAGTGCCAGTAGCAAGTTTTTTTTTAACTACTACATGCTTTCCCCACCCAGCCCAAGGCTTCCAGAGTGCAAAAGGGATGCACAGGAAGCCTCCGGATTTAAAAATGAGGAGGATAGGAAGTCCTTAATTAAATGTTTCCAGTGTCCAATCTGAGTTATGCCAGCAAAAAATTATGTCAAAAAGATTTTGCCCAGTTCATATAATACTGTAATGCTGATCCTCAAACACATTTGATCAGAAATTAGGAGGGTTAAAAAAATCTGCAACATTTTTTATGCTAATCTGAAGTTAATAATCATGAGACTAAATAAATACTTGTTTCCCTGTGCATATAATGCCAAGATCAGAAGTGTGACACTTGAGCAATGACTTCTGGGCACTATAAAATTTATAACACTCTTTGGTAGTTTGAGTTTGTGGTAGTTCATCACAGCTGACATTTATCTTTAAAGAGTGAAGCACAGTGTGAAACAAGATAACCTTTTCCAATTATATCTTTATAGGCAATAAGATACCAGCTGGCTCCAATGAATCAAATATTTTTCCTTTGGCTGCAGTGTTGGCTCCTGGTTTTGAGAAGTCTTAGGGTAAGATGCTCTCACTATAAATCTGATTTTCTCATTGCCACTGACAGTTCTGCCTATTTGCATACCCCCTCATTATGGAACTTACTTACTTATTAGCTATTTAGTTAATTAGTTAGTTAAATATTTATGTTCCACCTTTCTCCATGGTGGCTTACAACACTGAAAGACAATACACAAAATTGAAGCCAATGAGTATACAGTAATTGTTAGCACATTAAAGACAATATATAAAGCTAAGAACAATGAGTGTGAAGAGTCAAATTACAAATTTAAAAAGACAATATCAAAGACAATATTAACACTAAAAACAGTAAGTAAACAAATATTGGAAAAAATGCCACTCAAAGAGAAGGAAAACTGAAAAAAATGAGAACAGATAGTATTGTACTACAAATCCAGTCCAAGCAATGATGCATAAAAATCCATCTAAAAATTACATAACAGGCACCTAGTTACTGAGGGGAGACCTGCCTAAAGAGAAAGGTCTTTGCTTGCTTGCAGGAGGACAGCAAGGATGGGGCAAGTCTGGCCTCCTCTGGGAGGGAGTTACAAAGTCTGGGGGTAGCAACAGAGAAGGTCCTCTCTTGTGGCTTCATCAGACACACCTGTGAAAGTGGTGGGATGAGAGAAAAGCCTCTCCTGATGATCTTAGCATCCAAACTTGCCCATAATGGGAGATATGGCATAATGGGAGATATGGTCTTTGAGATAGTTTACACCCAAGCTATTTAGGGCACACTAATTATGTGTAAGTTGATGGTATAGGCCATGGGCATATGTTTTAAATAAAACCCATTTATCTGACATTTCCACCATTGCAACTCTGATCTGTACTCTTTCTAATCACTGTCCTCAATTTATTCCTCATACTCTTTTGCCTTTTAGATGGAATCCCAATGAATCTATTTCTGAAAAAGAGAGCTTGTAACTAACTGGTTAGAAATGGCTAATCATCTACAATTAATTAATTATTTTCCCCAGTAATGAAGATCTACCTAAGCTACAGTGCAGCTGTAACTGAACAGATACCTACATATATTTTAACTCTTCTATAATTATGGATATGTAGTTTCACTGAATTACAAAGGAAATTTGCATGGTTCAAATGCTGGCTTATGTTGTGATATTAAGTAAATTATGGAGCATATTGGAAGAGACCATGTTTTCCACCACAGGCCAGCAGCTTCTGAAGTGAAAATATTTATTTATGAAGTTGCTTTTTTTCTGCCCACCAGCACTCCCTATTTAAAAAAAGAAGCATTTTGTTGCATTTTAGGAAATGCAAGAACTATTAAAAACTATTTGGACAACTGAACTGTAAATAATTACTTTTAAAAGATAATTTCCCCACATATTGAATCAGATTTCACTGCAAGACAGCGGCTCTCTGCATACCTGTTTCTCTGATTATACTGTATATTGCCAAGATCAAAAGTATGATACTCAAGCAATGGCTTCTGAGCATTATAAAACATGAAGCACAATTATACCAGTGAATGGAGACAGACTTATTTAAAAATAAACATTCATTGGTTTGCATTCTAAACTGGCATTTGGGGGGCTATATTTCTCTCTGCTTTTCTCTGTACCTCCTAGCCTTTAGCCTGCATTATGTCCCTGCCTAAGCCATTTCCCTTTGTGTGTGTGTGTGAAAACTAGCCTCTGTTTCAGTCATCCTCAAGCTAATGTCCTCCAGAGATGCCTCCAGGCCAGTGAGCATGCTGGCTTGGAGCTGGAGAAACAGTACCGTAATGCACCTGAAGAAAACAAGGTTGGTGAAGGCCACTTTATATTCTGCAAAAAAGAAAGTCATTATTGAAGTGACCCAGAAGCATCTCAAATGAGGAGGTACAGTTGTCCTCACTATCACCAGATAGTTTTACACAGTGCAAGAGCACACTGGAGTAAAAAGAAAAAGGAAAAAGAAAAATAATGGTACAAATAAAGAGTAAGGATAAATGAGGTGGGAAGAGAGGAGGAAGATGTCTTGAGCTGGGGAGGTGGAGGAAACCAAAGAGTTAGCAGTCAATGGTGCAGTAGGTGCATCAAGGATCCTTAAAGAAATATTGCCATGCTGGGTATACTCCAGAGAAGTACAGGTGGGAACTGTTTATTAATGTGGGAGGGAAGGGAATGCGACACCACTGCATTGTTGCAAGGATATATGGGGGGAGGGGAACCAGCAAAGCACTTTGCAAATTGAAAGAAATATAAAGGACTAATAGCTATAACACTTCATGGTTTTTGAACACCTAAAGACATCTTGAAATATGATATTCAGATCCTTAGATCACCTTTAGCCCCATACTGATGCAAATGGTCCTTAACCTGCTGTGTGTGACATTTTGGGAATGAGCAGTCATAAAAGAATCCCCTTAGGTGGACCATGATAAATTTATTTATTCACCTCTTAGATGTGTACCTTGCTCTTCTCCCCCAGCCAATCTCATGGAATTCAATGGTTGTTTACCTTTTCGTGTGCTGTGAAAGGCAAGCAAACCTTTTCCTTCAAAGCAAAAAACAATGTAGGATGAGCCCTGCTCTCCCCTTTGCCTTGGAGAAGAAGGTCTCTAAAGCAAAGATGCTCCCTTTCCCACTTTGCCCACCTTCACAGTTCTTCACAGTCACTCCCAAATGCTTGGTTGTTACTTACACATGTGAGAGTGTTGGCGAGCTCCAAACATATCACTTGGGTAGTCACTTCTTTGATATTCACACATGTGATGCTGGCCTAAGAACGAAAAGAAGGAAAGAGCAATAGTCAATGTACTAAGAGAAAAGGGTGTGTCACCTTATTTTAATCTATTTATTTGTGCAGTACATTTGTAAAGCAACCTATTAAAGTATGGTGTCTGAATCATTCACAAAACTTCTCACAAAACAGATTAATCAAAGCACAATAAGTAAAGCAACAAATGCAATGGGTAAAGAGTAAGGCAGCGAGTTTAGCCAAAGATTTCGGCTTAACTAGAAACTCATCCCTTAGACATCATACTTGGATATGTTTATATACACAATTGAAGTGTGCTCCAGAATTATGAAAATAGGTTTTGGTGGTATGAAGATTGCCCACAATTCTTATCACCTGCCTGTTTCTTTTGCACCATTTCAGAATACTGTATCTTCATCATCCCAATTGGTAGTTGGTGCAGTGTATCTTTAAAATAGGGGGCAGAATCCTATTGTAGATGTATACCAGTATGAGCTCAGTGGTTTAGGTATCTGGCTGCAGAACCAGCGGTTGGGAGTTTGATTCTGGACTGTGTTGCGTGGTCTTGGGCAAGCTGCACAGTCTCAGGGCGATCTCAGAAGAGGAGAAAGGTAAACCACTTTGTTATATTCCCTACCTGCAAAAATCTGAAAAGGGTCACCATATGTCAAAAGAACATAAGAACATAAGAAGAGCCATGCTGGATCAGGCCAAAGGCCCATTTGTCCAGCTTCCTATATCTCACAGCGGCCCCACCAGATGCATTTGGGAGCGCATGAGACTAGATATCTGTCTCCTGATACCACTCCCCTGCATCTGGCCCTTGAAGTACCCCGGTTTAAAGCCTGGAGACTACACATCTCCATCATGGTTTGTAACCTGTGATGGACTTTTCCTCCAGGAATCTGTCCAATCCCCTTTTGAAGGCATCCAGGCCAGATGCCATCACCACATCCTGTGGCAGGGAGTTCCATAGACTTACAACGCGCTGGGTGAAAAAATATTTTCTTTTGTCTGTTCTCACTCTCCCAGCCCTCAATTTGATTGAATGTCCCCTAGTTCTGGTATTTTGGGGGAGAGAGAAGAGCTTCCCTCTATCCACTTTACTCATACCCTGCATTATTTTGTATGTCTCAATCATATCCCCCCTCAAGCGCCTTTTTTCCAGACTAAAGAGGCCCAAATGTTTTAGCCTTTCTTCATAAGGGAGGTGCCCCAGCCCCGTAATCATTTTAGTCACTCTCTTCTGCACCTTTTCCAGTTCCACTATGTCTTTCTTGAGATGCGGTGACCAGAATTGTACACAATACTCCAGGTGGGGCCTTACGATTGCTTTGTATAATGGCATTATAATGTTGGCTGTTTTATTTTCAATCCCCTTTTTGATAATTCCTAGCATGGAATTGGCCTTCTTCACCGCTGCCACACATTGGGGAGACACCTTCATGGAGCTGTCCACCAACACACCAAGATCTCTTTCCTGATCCGTCACGGATAACTCAGAGCCCATGAGTTGATAGATGAAGTTTGGATTTTTTGCCCCAATATGCATTATTTTACATTTGGTTACATTAAAACACATTTGCCATTTCTCAGCCCATTTCCCCAGTTTGGAGAGATCCCTCTGGAGCTCTTCACAATCTTCTCTGGTTTTTACCACACGGAAAAGTGTTGTGTCATCTGCAAACTTGGCCACCTCACTGTTTACCCCTGTCTCCAGGTCATTTATGAACAGATTGAAAAGCACCGGTCCCAGGACAGAGCCTTGGGGCATGAAAAAATTGATTTGACAGCACATGTGAAATTACACAATTCAGAGTGGCAATTTTTTTTCCTAATTAATGAGTTGCCGCTTGCATTTCCAGATGCGTATGAGTTGCATGTGTTAGTGTACAACCAACCACTAGACTTAATGCAATTACATTCATGCTGCAATTAATTCATCATAGGATTCTGGCGTCTTTTAAAAACGAGTGGCATAGCAATGGCCAGCTACAAGGACACTCTTTCTTGAACATTGGCATGAGTAAAAGTCAACTCCTGTGGGAACCTAACTCAGAGATGGGGAAATTTACATTTTTAAGACTGGTTGGGGCATTCTGGCTATGAGATCCTCTCTGTAGGAATTTGAGAGATTTACCATATTTTTCCCTCTATACAAACCCCCATGTTATAAGATGACCCCCACACACACACTTTCCCACCCCAACATTACAGTTTTGCAACCATGTGGTTCTCTCCTTGACTTCTGTGTATAAGATGACTCTAGCAGTTTTAGACAAAAATATAGTCTTATACATGGGGAAATACTGTAATCCAAGCAAGCAACTTTACTCATATATGACCCGACTAAGGAAGGACTTTATCAAACAAAGAAGCTGTTAACATTTAGGAAATTTGTGATGGTGGTTTTGTCTTCAAAGTCTGGAATTAGGGGACCACAATTTTATTTGAATGACACCATAATTTATTCATTATCTGTTTAAAATATTTCTGTCTCACCTTTTTCCTCCAAAAGGCCCAAGGTAGCTGATGTAGAAAAAAAACAATGTGGTGTTGTATTTTACAGATGCATTCTAATTATAGCAGATATAGTGGGTTGCTTAATTAGTAAGAAGAATTGACTAGCTTATTGAAGACTGATTTCAAATAAGATTTCCACAACTGGAATTGTTTGTTCTCCCTTTTCATTGCATAGTAATCTGCATTATTTTATGCTCCTTACCGTTATAGTACTTTCAGTAGTCTGGGTTGTCCTAGCTAAGATGGAATAATTCTGTGTTGTCTGCTCAGTAGACGAAGCTGTTGGAGATGTTGTTGGAATTATGTTTCCGATTGTTCCATTGCTGGAAGTATGTACTGAATTGTTCTGTGCTGAAGAGAGCTGCACTGTTGTAACTGTTGAGTGCACTGTTGAGTTGAGGGTGGTTGTTATTACTGTAGTGCTGCTGTTGTCAGTTACCTCCTCTTTTGCCTCTGCTGCCTTTTCTGGCGATGTTGGAGATACTAAAAGTATTAAACATTTTAAAAAAGTTATTGCTTTTCTGCTACCAGGAATCCTAAAATGAAATACGGAAAAATCAGAAGGCACAGAGAAACATATAGAGATCTTCCTAAACCAACTCATACTCCTGCATTCAGTGGCATGTAGAGATGGGCATGAACTTTGGTTTGGAGGTCCAAATGCATGGCACCACAGGTGAGGCATGTTCCCTTTCACCACCTCCCCATCTGAATCCTCTATCCACCAGTCACAGTGCACACTCCTCTTCCTCCTCTTTTCCAGCTGTTTGATCAGTCTTTGGTAGAGACAGGACAGGCTTCCCACCCCTGTGCTCCTGCTTGGGACTGGTTGATCAGCCAAATAAGAGGAGAGGAGCATGGTCTGACTGGTGAGTGGGTCATTGGCTGGGTGACTGGGGAGGCAGGAGAAGGGAACACGCAGCACCTGTGGTGCCATGGATAAGAACGGGAATGAACTTCCAAACGAAGGTTCATGCCCCAACATTGAGATAGATATCTACCCCAAGCCTAAATAAGAAAAAGTCATGCTTGCATGCTGCTGTTTTAGTACAAATTGTTTACACATCAGAACCCTCTTGTGTTGACTCTTGAAGAAGTAAAAAATGACATCCCCAGAAGGAGGTCCATGTGAGTGCCTGAAGATTTGCACGGTCATCTCCCTTCCATCAGTAAACACCATTAGTGAACACCAACAATCCCAGATTGTTATTTTGTTTCCAAGCCTTTGTCAGAAACTTGTGACAGCTGTGTAGCTCTTTCAGAGAGAAAATTATGCTGATTAAGATCAGAAAATGGGAGTTCATGTCTTGAATGCTGTAAGTGGAAATTCAATTGACTTTTCACAATTTAGATTGTTCTGGTGTGTGTGTGTGTGTCTGTGTGTGTGTCTGTGTTTGTGTCTGTGTTTGTGTCTGTGTCTGTGTTCGGCCAGCTTCCATTTGCAAAAGTAGGTGTGATTTAGCTGTCTGTCGGTAAAGAAAGTCCAGTTAAGCTGAGTGGTCATTGTTGGGGGGAGGAAACCACCCATGTGATTCTTTAAGTAAACAAGCATACACCTTTAAATATTTTACAGTTAATTAGGTGCTTCACCATCCTATTCCAATTCAGAATTTCCAAGAGATTGGAATTAAAAATCACAAGGTCATTTTGCTGGAGGCAAGGGAATATTGCTAAAATGATGGTAATTAGAAGAAACATTTGCTTTCTTTAAACAAAGGGCAAAATTGGTATTATAGTACTATAATTTATTTATTTATTGGATTTTCTATACTGCATCATCTGGCAACGATGCCACTCTGGGTTTACAAAAATGCATCATAAAACAAAACATAAGCAATATACAATATAGAAATAATGCAGTTTCAACACTGCTTTTTTGCACCAATCAGTACAGAAAACAATGGGATGATTAAATAGTGTCCCCCAAAGAAGAGATGGGTTCATTGCTCTTATCTGTCACTGCCCTCATGTCTCTTGGTGAAATTTTAAACAGAGGGCTCCTCCTAGGCTAACAATTAGAAGAAGGAGGAAAAAAGCAAAGTGTGTTGCTTATATACTCTTCCATAGCACTTAAAGCACTTTCTGGCTGTTTACATGTACAGTAATTAGGAAGGCTACACATTGCCCCCCCCCCCAAGGGGGTACTTGTTTTACGGACCTCGGAGGGGCGGAAGGCTGAGTAAAAAATGAGCCGGCAACCTGGGAGTTAACCCGGGATCATGAGCATAGTTATAACTGCAGTACAGCAGTTTAACCACTGCACCATGAGGCTCCAAGAAGGCACTATACCTTATTTTACATCCCCCCCCAAATGATAGCAATGTAGTCAAGAAAAAGGAAGACTGCACGATGTGAGGAAAATCTGAAACTACTCTTGGAGAAGGCCAAAATCCTGTCATGTATCTCCACCAGCGTGGTGGGAAAATGATGTAACCTGAAGTAGCAGATGGCAACTAATTAAAGTGTCTGCTTTGATTTGGAATGTGTACATTTTCATCTCAATGCTCATGTGGTCAATCAAAACTCCAAGCGGGAACTCTTTACTGACCCACATCTGTCACACAAAACTCCTACAAAGCTATGAAAGAGGACACTGAGCTCTGAAACACACACCTAGGAATTGGGGATCCAGCGAAGATTGAACTACTGTTCTATCCTCACTCACATAAATAAGATTCTCTATGGTCTAGGAAGACACTATGGGAAAACAGACAACTGAGGAAGTACTAAATGTCTAATATGGAAGTCAATAAAATGATCTTTTAGTTCAGATGGGTGGGTTATAAATGTAATAAATAAATAAATACAGTGGACCCTTGTATAACAAACAGCTTGTATAACATAAAATTTGTACAGCATAAAAATTCCAGAGATAGGGGAAATTTGCTTAACATAATCGCCTATAGGGAAAATCCGTACAACATAAAAATGGGATTACTCCATTTTCAATGCATTCCTATGGGAATTTGTATAAAGGAAAATTTGCTTAACATAATTTCATTTGGAACGAATTAATTCCTTTATACAAGGTACCACTGTAAATAAATAAATGTCCTTACCTGTTGTCATTACCACTTTCCCTGTAGAGGATTCCACCTTTGGCATCAGTGTGGAAGAGGTGGTGTTCAATATAGTTGTGTTAATGTTCAGAGTGTTCAAATCTGCTTCACCATCCCCAGAAACTATATTTTTTTAGAAAGGGAAAAAAGATTTATATATCTCAATAAGAGAATAAGGCATTTTGCAGAAATCTCTGCTGAGCCTTAGATTATTTATTTATTTATTTATTTATTTATTTTTACAACTTATATGCCGCCCACTACCCAAAGGTCTCTGGGCGGCTTACAATCAAGGGATTAAAACAGTTAAAAAACATCAAACAACAATAAATAATTAAAACAACAATAAAACCTTATACTAAAAACATCACACTAAAATTGCCATCAGAAGACCCACAATCTAAATTATATCAATTAAAAAACTTCTGGAACAGGAAGGTTTTTACCTGGCGCCGAAATGTCATCAGTGTTGGCGCCAGGCGGATCTCACTTGGGAGGGCATTCCATAGCTTGGGGGCAGCTGCCGAGAAGGCCCTGTGTCTGCAAGCCATCCCTCTTACCTCCTTGAGGGATGGCTCTTTCAAGAGGGCCCCCTGGCTTGATCTTAATTGCCGGGTAGGTTCATATGGAAGGAGGCGGTCCTTCAGGTATCCAGGTCCTAAGCCATTTAGGGCTTTATATGTCAAAACAAGCACTTTGAATTGGGCTCGGGCAGCAACTGGTAGCCAATGTAGGCTACGCAGAATCGGCGTGATGTGATCCCGAGCGGCCCCACCACTTACTAGCCGCGCTGCACGATTCTGAACCAGTTGCAATCGCCGAACCGTCTTCAAAGGCAGCCCCATGTAGAGCACATTGCAGTAATCAATACGGGATGTTACCAGTGCATGCGTAACTGTTATGAGGCTCCGTTCATCCAGGTAGGGGCGTAGCTGATATATTTTCCGCAGCTGGAGAAAGGCACCCCTGGCCACCGAGTCCACCTGGGCTTCCAGAGTTAGATCGGGGTCCAGGAGCACCCCCAAGCTGCGGACCCTGTCCCTTAGGGGGAGTGCAACCCCGTCCAGAACAGGGAAGTGGCCCTCTAACCTGTCTGGCGAAGCACCCACTAACAGCACTTCCGTCTTGTCTGGATTGAGTTTCAATTTGTTAACCCTCATCCAGTCCATTATCTGGCCCAGACACGAGTTCAGCACAGAAACTGCCTCACCTGGATTGGTGGAAAACGAGAGGTAGAGCTGAGTATCATCAGCATATTGCTGAGTCCTCAGCCCAAACCTCCTGATGACCTCTCCCAGTGGTTCCATGTAAATGTTGAACAGCATGGGAGACAGTATAGAGCCCTGAGGAACCCCATGACATAAATGCCACGGGGCAGAGCAACTGTCCCCCAGCACCACCTTCTGGACACGGTCAGCCAGGAAGGAATGGAACCACCGCAAAGCGGTGCCTCCAACTCCCAACCTGGCCAGCCTATCCAGAAGGACACCATGGTCGATGGTGTCGAAAGCCGCTGAGAGGTCCAGGAGTATCAACAGGGTTGCACTCCCCCTGTCTCTCTCCCGGCAAAGGTCATCATACAGGGCGACCAAGGCAGTCTCTGTACCAAAACCCGGCCTGAAACCACTCCCTCTCTTAATGAGGCGTTTACAGCTTCCTGGACCCAGGTGCGAACTCCCCTGGCAGATCTTTCAATTAGCCAAGAAGGGCAAGGGTCGAGTGGCGTAGTGGTAGCACGGACAGATCCAAGCACCCTGTCCACATCATCGGGTCTCAATAATTGAAACTCATCCAATAATACTGGACCTAAGCACGGCAAAATACTGTATGTAGCAAAAGCAGCCCTGCTTATGTATGATACAAAAGGTAGCTTCCATGTGTAGATGAGAAATCATAGTTTAAATATTAGAGCATAGACTAGCCCTTCACTAATTGGGGGGGGGGGAGAGATGCGTTCTGTAATGTTGCAGTTGCATGTGGTCCTATAATGCCAAGGGCTACAAACAACAGTATTGAATGTGCTTTTGTGCTAACATGGCCTTGTTGTTCTGGGCTATAAAAATAATACATAATATGTAACTGATAGAGTTTGCACACAGCGATTTATGATTAAATAAACCACTCACAGAAAAAAATTAGAATAGAATAAACTTACAATGCTTTGACAATTGACACTTGTCTCATAAAAGTGTGTACTTGACTTAGTTACGTTAGTATAGCATTCTTAAATTTAACAGACATTGTTGCTATAATTGGTATACCTCATTTAACATCCTAATACGATCACATATTAGACCCTACCAACTATCTTATAACACATCTAACACATATCTGACTGCCTGTAACCTACTTCATATTTACTGTATCAAATCCTGTCAACCCTTATTGACAGTTGCTTTATAGTATCTACTATATCTGGATAAAGCTAGACACATTCTGACTGAACATTAGGCTTCGCTATGCAAATATCACATTTTAGTCCTTCACACACACACACACACACACACACACACACACAGAGAGAGAGAGAGAGAGAGAGAGAGAGAGAGGAGTTTTCATCTTCCAACAGGCCTGCCACTTCCCCAGCATTCCTTGGTAGGGGCTGGATTTGATGACCCATGCTGTCCCTTCCAGTTCTGCAGTTGTGAGATTGATTGATCCTCCCTCCCTCCCCCTCCTTCCCCATCCCGTCATGTACACATAGAATCCTAGTTTTCAGTAGTTCATTTTTTCCACAGAAGAGATTTTTTGGCACTCCAGAAAGAAAAGATACTCTCATATATGGAAAACGAAGGGTACTTATTTTCCCTACATGCCAGAGACAACTTAGATACCAAACATATGGTTGCCACCACATGCCACTTCTACAAGTCTGGCTAGCCTGTTCTGCAAATACTCAAATTAAGCACACATATTGTTGCATTTTTCAACCTATATCTTTCAAGCATTGTCAGCACATCAGTATTTGACACTGATCTGACAGAATCTTGGGCTTGTTACAGGGAGCATCAAGTTCCATTCTTGTCTTAATTATAAGGCTCACTTGGTGTCTTCACCTCAGGTAGTACCTCCCAGTGAAAGGTGCAAAGACTAGACTTTCCCACTACTGCAACATTTATCATGAATTGGGGGAGGTTTTCATTTATTTTAAGATTAAATGTTTCTTTAATTAGAAACCATTAGAAATTTAGAAAGAAAAAAAGGGACAGGAAAAGGAAGACAGGGAAAAGAAAAAGAGGGAAAAATATTGTAATGGAATAGGCATATACAGTACATTAAACTAAGCTGACTAATATGATACCCAGAATGGTGTAGTGAATCAAATAATGGACTAGAGCTCAGGAAACCTGTCCACGAACCCCTGCTTGGCCATGGGGAGGAGGAGGTGGAACTGGTGAAACCTTTTCTTAAATGTCCCACTCATCTTGAAAGCCCTGTTTGGGTCACTAAAGCCAGATCTGACTTGATGGTCCATAACATTTGTGTCAAATATACAGTACTTTGATTTGGATCCCTGCACTGAAAAGGGGGTTAGACCCAATGGTCTTATAAGTCCCTTCCAACTCTCTGGTTCAAAGATTCTATTATTCTCTGATTCTAATGTGCATAGGCTATATAAATTAATTTAGACTTGGCATCTGTAGAATAGGCAAGGCAGTCGTTTGCAGCCAAAACAGAAAGAACATCTGACTATTGAATGATGGATGGCATATGTTTATCTTTCCAGTCTTGAAGTATAAGGCTTTTGGTGATGGTAAGCGCTTGTAAAATCCAAGAGTACTGAAGCTCAGTTAATTTCTAATTTTTTAGGAATGTAGTTCAGCGGTACATTAATAATAATACCACCAAGTGGAATCTGGCTCATGGGCACCTTTTCCAGACTTTTCTAGGCATAGAGTACTTGGACGTGATTTACCATTCCCTTCTTCTTGGGGCATGCAGGGACTGGGCAGCTTGTCCAAGGTCACACAAGCTGGCTTTTCCCCCAGGAGGTACAGTGGGAAATTGAACCTGGATATATATAAATGTAAGGGATTTTTCTAATACATAATTAATTCGCTGTGCTACATCATTTTTATGTATAACCCTATGAAATCCTATCAAACTCTATTGTAGATGTCTTTATTCAGGGGCATACTGGAGGGCATTTTTCTTCCAAAACAGCTAGCTAAAGCTGTGGCTGTATATTTGATCTTTTAGCTAGGGGATAGAAACTTTTCAGGCCAGCAAGCCAGGCCAGCTGAGCCGAGAAAGATCATACCACATAGAAGCAACTGAAGCATGCTTACACTGGCAGGATGACAGCTAGTGAAGGTTACAGAAGATATAAAGCATATAAAACAGGAAAATGATCTTTCGGGGCCATATATATTTCCAGCTTTATTATTTTTGTTTATTTATTATTATCAAGTTGACTGTACCCTTCAGCTACATTTTGTGAAAAATGAAATGTAGACATGGGCATTTTGTTTTAGAAGGGGTCTGGTTCTGAAACAAAACATGGCAGAACAGCTACTGTTCGGTACTGGGATCCACCTTCCAGAACAAAACCAACCAATCTCTTACCTTGTTTGGGGCAGCACAGGAGTAAACTCCCACAAGGAAGCAGCCTTGGACATGTCATCTTTCACTCTCCCTGGCACTGGCCAATCAGACAGGGAGGCGGGATGATTCATGTCCCTGCACAGCTCCTGATTGGCCAGCACCAGGAGAAATGAAAGATGACACATCCGAGGCTGATTTCTCATTGGAGTTTAGCCCCACACTGCCCCAAACAAGGTAAGAGACTGGTTGATTTTGTTCTGGAAGGTGGATCCCAGTACCGAACGGCAGCTGTTCTGCTGTGTTTTTTTTTCAGAACAAAATGCCCATGTCTATTGAAATGTTGGGTGTTGAAGTCTCCCCTAGAATATGTAGTCTGGTCCATAGATTGCACTTGTGATGCTTAAAGTGGTATCTATGTAGAAATTTATAACCCATTTTACTTCAGTAATGCACATATTTAGATATATAAGTTCCTTTAATCACAGCAGCAACAATCTAACAGAATAGAAACAATGCAACTCATCATGGTATTTTAAATTAAACTAAAAACACATTTACTATTACCATCTGTACTATGTAAATTAAACAGGGCTAATTTCATTTCAAAAGAAAGTCAGTCTATGCCTTATAGACTATAAGAAAACCATTGACTATGTAGAAGATCATGAAAAACTATGGATTGTTCTGAAAGAAATCAGTGTGCCTCAGAACTTGACTGTCCTGATATGTAATGTGTATAGTTGACAGGAAGCTACTGCTAACACAGCATGTTGAAAGACATTCTGGTTTTCTATAGGCAAAGGTATCAGGCCAAGGTGCACTTTATCTACTTATTTATTCAATCTGTATGCAGAATATACCGTAGATTCAGATGAAGGAGAAGTGAAAATTTGTGGAAGAAACATTTATAATTCAAGATATGCAAATGATACCATTTTAATGGCAAAATAAGTGAACAAAAGTGCCAAAGCAGGACTGCAGTTGAATATTAAGAAGAAGTCATAACTATAGAAGAACTTCACAACTTCAATGTTACAATGAAGAAACTGACATTGTAAAATATTTTTCATACCTTGTTTCACTCATCAGTCCAAATGGAGACTGCAGCTAAGAAATCAGAAGACTGAGACTCAGAATGGCAGAAATGAAGGGATTAGAAAAAATCAAGTGTAAAGATACATCACTGGTTGTGAAAGCTGAACACTTAAGAAAGCTTATAGGGAAAAATCATTTGTTTGAAATATGCTGCTTTGTGGATACCCTAGACTTCCAGAAAGAGGTATAAGTGGGCCCTAGATCAAATCAACCTTGATTTACAGAGCCAAAACTGATGAAAATGAGACTCTCCTACTTTGGACACATAATGAGAAGGCAGGATTCTCTGGAATAGACAATAATGCTGGGAAAGGTGGATAAAAGCAGGGAATGCGAAAGACCGTATACAAAGATTATGGACTGTAACTCTAAAGGAAGCCACAGTCTTGAGTTTCCAAGATATGAGTAGGGCAGTTAAGGACAGGACATTTTGGAGCTCACTCATTCATAGAGTCAGTATACATCAGAGTCAACTTATGGTGGCACATAACAGCAATGACAGCACACAACAACAACAACAACAACAACAACAACAACAACAACAACAACAACAACAACAACAACAACAACAACAACAACAACAACAACAACAACAACAATTTGCTTTCCATTACACGAAGGATAGGCAACACATGGCCATCAGGCCCTTGGCTGCTTCTATTAAAATTTCTGCTATTGCTATAAAATGCCAGGAATACAAATGAGAAACAAGGTGTATAGGGAGCCCGTCTCTTGATCCCAAGAGAGGAGAATCACACTTCCTATATACTGTACCATATTTTCTAGATAAACCTTTGGGCTTTTGTCAACAATAGTGGCTAAAATGTTAGCAGCAGAGCTCCTTGTGTGTCCTAGAGGGGAGTGCCATGTACCCCCCATCTGACCACTCCCATTTTAGGAGCTTACTAACACTGATGCTAAAATAAATCCTACTATTTTTTACTAAAAACAAAAGATGTTCAGACTCCACATGTTTGCCATGCATTAAGCTCATTTCACAGCTGAAATAAGCTGTCCGTATTGTGCTACCATTTATTTTAAAGCAGAGTTAGACTGGCCTCAGAGACAGTTCCATTAAGATCTTGGGAACCAAGTAAATAATCTTTACATTTTCTATTCCACGCTTTTCCAAAGCTGCCCTCTGATTCCTTTCTGTGAAAAAGCGACAGGTTCAAGAGTAATAATCTGTGATGTACCGTATGACCTTCACTACCATGAATGTAACTTATCTACATTCTTTATTAATTCAGTATTTTAAAAGGGAAAGTAGTTTTGGGTGGAATGTTAATTACGGATCTCCCTCCCTTCACTTCAAAAGGCTAGAAAGATAATAAGAAATCAATTATTTCCCAGTGTTTGGGCAGCTTGTTTATTGTTATCCGTCAGCTTTATTAAAAGAACATTTTGTCTTGCAAGAGAATATATTTCCTCTGCCAAAAAAAAAAAACCCTGGAATATCTTAAAATTAATCTAGAAAAAATATTCAGAGCCAAGAGCCTGAAATGGCATGGTTCTTGTCTCGTATGGCACTATTCAGTCAGCATGCAACTATTTCATATTCAATCACTACAATACTGTAGCCACCTTTTCCCCCTAACACAGTACGAATGTGCATATGCATATAAATGGTTATAATTTAAAAATTCTGCATGAACTCATGCTTTAAGTATCCACATATGAAAAAATATGAGAGAATCTGTAATCATATCCTCATGGTTGCTTTTACATGCATTCATTGGATCCTTAGTTCACACTAAATCCTTGACTGTTAAATGTTCTATGAAATGTAGAGTGTTTCAAAACTGCAAACCCTTGTACTGACACCTGGTACATTCGGAAGATGTTTTCCTGTCTGTGTTCTTCATTATGGCCCTTACAGTTTTTGTGCTACTTGACTGTTGCATATTTAAGCTTCCTTTGAGCATGACCAGATGGGTGAAGTTGGAGCGATCAGATTCACACTTAAAAACTTCTCATCTTTGGTGTGATCTATATTATCTCCCACTTCAGCAATCTTATCACATGGGAGACAGTTTGTGTCCTGTGAGAAAGATGTAGATAGCTGATTAAATTGTTCCAATTTGCCTTCCTTTCACTTATTCACACATGCACGCACGCACCCCCGCACACCCCCCACCCCCCCACACACCATGGTCGTCAGTAAGGGAATTATGTTGCGTCAATAGGGAATTATATTTTTAAAAAACAGATGAAAATAGAGGAGAGGGTAGCCCTAGCACTGTGCCAGAGAGGAATGGGACAACAGAAGGGCAGAATGGATCCTTCTTATTGAATATACATGTTGTTTCTGGAAAAAAGGGTGAACCAAACAACACCAAAAAGTAAATCAAATAAGGAATTATATGCCCGTATAAATGCCCTCTTACATTCTCTGAAGCCTACCCAGCATTTTGGTTATTCTCTGCATAGAGAAGACTAGAAACATAAATGAATACAAGGGTGATTAAATAATATATATCTTGAGACATGGGGACACATATTTCAACAGTGTACTGCTGCTACACTACAGTTATTATTGCTGCTACACTATTAGTTATTGAATTAATGGAAAGGTAGAATGTCGCAGGCATGCTCACTCCAAGTGGCCACACCCAGGGAGGTGCGGAAGTAGCTTACGCACAACTGCACCTTCTCTGTGGTGGGCCCCTCGTTGTGGAATCATCTTCCGAGTGAGCTGTGCCTTGCACAGTCCCTGCCCACCTTCAAAAAAGCACTCAAAACCATGCTTTTTAGGGAGGCATTTGGCGACCTTTAATTTAATTTATTTTATCCTTTTTTTCCTCCCCCCCCTTGCCCTTTTGATGCGATTTGCTGAGGGTGTTCCCTCTTATTGCTTTGGGTTTATCTGATTTTGTCGTTGTATTGTATTGTCCATTTTAATCCTGTTGTAAACTGCCCAGAGTTCCTCCTGGAAGATGAGCGGTATAGAAATGAAACAAATAAATAATAAATAAATAAGTATTGTTAGAAAAGCATCATACACAATTCATTGCCATTAAGGACAGATACCATAAGCAAACTAGTTGAAACAGTGGAATGTTTAGAATATTGTCTTCTGCAGTTGTTTAACGATTAAACTTCTCTCAAGACATAGTAAAACCACTATATTTGGAAATGAAGGCTACTGCTTTCCCCTTGAACCATTTCCTAATTGAAACAGCTCATCTGAAGTGCCTGCTTACTATGCAGGATAAATACTATCAATATATGTAAAATTTTATGCATTTGGTAATTGGAAGTTTAAAAGGGGAAAATGATTCAAATTTGGAAAATATACAGATGAGAAAGTATTGAACTTTCCTCCCAACACAGTGGGATATATTCTTCCCCAGTATGATGGGCCCAGGTTGAATCAGACGACTTACAGATGCATGTGCTTTTTAAAAGAAGATGAGAGGTTTGGGAACATGGCTCTCCTGCCATTTTACACGGCTTCACCCTATAAAACAATATTATCTTGTGCTACATGTTCAAAGGCAAATAAATGTGAATAAAATAATAGCCACCATTACACATAGGGATTTCCTCCAGCAAAAATATGTGTAATTGATAAGGAGACTTGCTCCAAGACCAGCTGCCATGTTTTCTTTAGGGAGGAATGACTTCACCTGGATGCAGTAAGACTCTGAAAATGGCTAATCTGCTCATTTTGTATGTATGTATGTATGTATGTATGTATGTATGTATGTATGTATGT